>OX376204.1:4517351-5117351 GCA_947363905.1 Lithophane semibrunnea | reverse complement strand
CAAATATTACCAACTCCTATTTGCAGTCTTCATCCTAGTATTTTCCAGTTTATACACACACATATATTATGTATATATATCTGTCTCTTACACCGCTATTTGCCTTATCCCATAGTATATAGTTTCTAATACACAAGTACCGCTTTTCATCTATTTCCACTAACATCCACCGAACGCTGTTTGTCGTCGATTCAAAGACGTACTTAACGTTAACGCAAATGTTTGCGTTACGTTCTGGTTCACTCAAACATAGCTTTGATTTGTAATTTACTAAAACTTGGAGGTACACGTAGGAAATGTTATGGGATGTTTGTGGTCACTTTGTATTGCTGTATAAGTTTACTAGTAGGTAAGTATGGATGTATGAGGATCATCCTCTATAGAAAATGGAGGATCCTCCGACCAGCAGGCGTAGCATGGCGCTTTCTATCTCTACGAAGAATAGACATAGCTTTTTCTATACAAAGTGACAGTTCGTTTCTTCATTTTTGACATCCACCGTAGAAATCCTTCTTCAATCTGTAATTTTGTTTTTCATTTCTAACGATCTTTGTCTAGGTCTTTTTGTAGGTAGACTATTTCGGAAGAAAGTTTTCTATCCTTACTGTTCTAACCGATAAATCCTATGACAAAACAAAGAATTCTGAGTTGAATTATGTAAAAGAGTGAATTTCGTAAAAAAGTGCAGTTGACTCTTTCTACTTTGCTGCCGTCGTACTGTCTACAGGAAACGTAATTTTTGTCTACTCTTCCGTCGACAAAACGGTGCTCATGCTACGCCTGCAGACGGGTATTATGTCTGGTGGGCATCTGCCCGACAATTGATGTCGGGACGTATATCTTAGTGGCGCGGTAAACTTTGCTTGCGCGATGCAGGATTTTTCATGACGTCAGTGCGATGCGTAATTCGCGTGTGGCGATGTAGATGCCTAAAATAAAATATAAAAAATACCTTTTACTTAGTACTGTAATAATATCCAGAATATTAAAGGTACAGAATTGGAAAGAATTTGTCGGCACAACATTGACAATTTCCCAAGCACAAATGAAATCTCATAATTCATTACAATATAGAAATTAAATTCTCATTCTTCGGAATTAAACACGATTCACAAAAATATTATTTTCTCTATGACAGTTGACATAAATATTAGGAAACAGTGTTATATTTTCTTCTTAGTATCTTTGACCTAATTCTATCCTTCTGACATTTCATAAATTACTAATACTTGACTAATTTTCAATTTGAATGTTATCCTAATCTATTTAATTCAATGCCAATTCAATGTGTGACCAACAAAACTAACCAAAACCCTGAAAATGTATTTGTACGCCGGAAACGGCAGAATATTATGTACTGCAAAACTATGTAACATCTCTATGTTACAATATTCTCACAAATAAATGGACTATTACTATTACTATGTGAAACAAAAAACTTCGATAAGTATATCTGTAACATAATACAAAATCAATCTGCCTAGCCTTTTCCCAACTATGTTGGAGTCGGCTTCTCTAAGCGAATGCAGCTGAATACCAGTATTTTACATGGAGCGACTGTAACATAATACAAAATAGTCATCAAAAATATTTCTCCTTTTACAAGATGGCCAAGGCAAAGACATTAAAATATTCATCCGTTCATCGTTCTAGACGGTTAGAACTCAATTCCCACAGAATCTGATCTCCATACGAATCCCACGACACTGGTATCAAACACTAAAATGGCTCAGGGTCAAAAAGAGCAGGAGTTCAAATCTCGTACGCTCCAACAATGTGATGCTGCATCGAACTTAATGTATGCACACACCTTTCTGTTTAAACAAACTTTACTTTACATATACGAAACAAAAAAACACCCAACTCTCAACCTTATTTCCTTAGTTTAAAGTTGTGGTAACACTTCAGAGGTTGCCAACAATTACCTTGGTCGCTTGCTCAGCACCCTTAATTCGTCCGGTAATAACCGGTTTCTGCACAATAGTAAGGCCTATTAACATAACTCCTTGACCGGACACAACCGGACACTTATTAATATTTATAATAATGTGTGTTTCTGTTACATTTTTAAGTTTATCTCTTAGTTGTTTGAGTGATGCGGGAGAGGTGACATCAGTTTTAGTGATTTGAAAAATGTTTGTTACAACAGACATGTTGCGGTTCTGTAACCCATTGCATGGGTAAGTCAACCTTTCTGCTACTTTTCACAAGTCATTCAGTAGTCACGGCTTTTCCCAATTTTTACTAAGTCCAGTAAGTTTGAAGATTATTGCAGTGAAAACGTGCATTCAATATTTCTGACTCTATTACACGGTTAACGATATAATTCTGTTTTCGCAACAAAACTTGTTAGAGAATATTCAACTTTTACCTTCTATTTCATATTCAAACGCTCTAAAATCCAAAACAATTACTTTATTACCACAAAACCGTGTTTATCAGTTGTTTAGCGTAAACACCTTTTAAACATGACATTTCTGTATGGAGTTTGACATAAAACTGACATTAGACACGCGTTGAACAAGTGTCTTAGTTTTTGTGGCAAGGCCCTTATTCATCAAAATTAAAACAAATGATTGCTCTAACAAGCATTTCTCAGGCATCTCCGCACAACATGTCATCCCTAGAGATGAAACGCAAGCTCACATTAAACATTACCAAACCTAACCAACAGACAGTACAATCTCGCCCATCAAATTCTTCGATACGTTTCCCAACACTAAGGTACCAATAAATCGATATGCGTCGCGCGGCTGGCCGGCTCATCACTAATTTACAATTTTATGGCTTGTGGGATCGAGTGGGGGAGCGGTGGGGCAAGAAGGGGGTAGGTCGCCACTCCATTAGTGGAGTTTGAACCCCCCGCGCGGACCGGTTAACCCTACGGGACGGTGGACAGAAAAAGTAAGTTTTGCCGTAAAATTTTCTTGGTTTTTCTTAGGTTGTTGTTTTCTCATAACTTGTAGAAATTAAAATATTATATCCTTCTTATTCTTGATTTCATTAAATTTTTCATTGAAAGAAAGAAAAGAAAAATTCTTTATTGGACACGTGCCCACACACAACCACAGAACACTATTACTAGTGGAGATCACAACCTTCTTGCCTTGTACGCAATCTAGTTTTTATAATACACTAATATTATATAAAAGGTACATAGTATACAATATATTTTATAGATAGATACAATTTTCTTTCATCTTTAAAACACTTATTATGGCACGGCAGTCCATGTAATTGTTACCCATGAAATATAGTTAAAATATATATTAATGTTGGTACTTATAGTGACAAAACTAAAAATCAAAAACATCAAACCAACCCTTAATTTGCCGACCGTACAAATTCACGCCTCCCGACAAGAAACGCGTGCAAAGGAGAAAGGACAAAACTGAGACGGGGCAGAGAGGGAGATCTTAAAGATACGTTGCCATGGCAACCGGTAAACACGCACACATTCACACCTACCCAGTTTAACGATAGTTGCCACCCACACACCGCTGGTCGTAGGTATTAGGAGAATTCGACCCTACCCCCAAAGTTTCAGTTATTAAGCAAATGCTTTGTAAACATTCTGGGTGGGCACCTTTACTTTTGCGCACTATAAATAGGTTGGGTAGGGCTTACAGCCTCAATTAAGTAAATGTATGTAAAGTTGTTTTGTTCAAATCTAGACGGGACATTGAAATTGTATGATATTGAAGGTGGGTTTCGTAAAATTGTTTTGTGTTTTGAAAGAAAATTTGTTTGTGATGGGAATTGTATTACGGCTGTAATATTTGGCTAAATTTTTAGGCTGCGTTTCCACCAGAGATGTGCGAAGATGCGTAGCGAGGGATGTGTTTGTAACGAACCAATAGAATCGCTTCATTTACCTCGCCTCGGTCAGCACAGCTCTGGTGGAAACGACTCAGCGGATTTTTGCGCATACAAAACAAGCGAGGGATGTGTGCGAGGGATGTGTTGCGAGGAATGTGTGTTGAGAAGGATGTGTTGCGAGGTTTGCGCATACTGTACCAGCCAGTCCATCCATCCTCGCACCACACATTAATGCGCATTTTCACAGCTCCGCTACACATCCTCGTAGGCACATTTTCACCGCACAGCTTTGGTGGAAACCCCCACACATTTTCACAGCACAGCTACACATCCTCGCACGACACATTTCCATCGCACATCTCTGGTGGAAACGCAGCCTTAGTGCTCGAAAGATGGTCAGCGCTGACATCAGTCGCGTACCGATTAAAGGTCGATTCACACATATTAGTGAAGCCACAGCCGAGACAGACATGCCGGTGTCGGCACTGACACTGACACACTGGCACTGACAAGCGGGGATGCTTTCATAGAGAATGTATGAAAGAATATTTTGCACTGTGCCGGTACTGTGTTGGAACTTTGGCTTCACTGATATGTGTGAATCGACCTTTATATGGACTCGCGCTGCCTGACTGTCGGCGTAACACTAAATCCAGCCTTATACTACAGTTTTCATTTGTGTTGCTCGTTTTTAAGAATACGCCGATACCTAAGCATATCGTGCGTGACGATAAACTCATCTCTTTACATTCAGATTTTTAACAAGATTTCGTACTGGCGCTCTCATCTTTTCTCGTGTTTTTAGAACACTTGCTAATACACAAGAGGAAGTTGTGAAGGGCGGGCGCTGTCTCATGTAATTTTGACGTTCAAAAAGTGCTGATTCCTAATTTAAATAAATTATTTTTGTTTTGATTTGTTTTTTATAGACCATCGATAACTGAAAGAAATAAACATACATATACGTTTTTAGATATTTATTTCACTTAATATAAATAAAACTGGCCAAGTGCGAGTCGGACTCGCGCACGAAGGGTTCCGTATCATTATCTATAAAAAAGGCCAAAAAATCACTTTTGTTGTATGGGAGCCCCCTTACATATATATTTTATTCTGTTTTTTAGTAATTGTTGTTATAGCGGCAACAGAAATACAACATCTGTAAAAATTTCAACTGTCTAACTATCACGGTTCATGAGATACAGCCTGGTGACAGACAGACAGATAGACAGCGGAGTCTTAGTAATAGGGTCCCGTTTTACCCTTTGGGTACGGAAACCTAAAAACCAAAATACCTTGTAAGACGTTCTTTTAATCAAAAATTTTATGCAACATTTAGGTATGTAAAAGAATAACTATAAAGAAACAAGACCCAACACTGAAATTAAAAACTTGCAACTGAACGGGCTTCTGAACCTACCTTGGTTCAAACTACCGACAAATTACCATGTCCGCTAACGACCTCGCCGGCTTCGAAACTTCCACGAAATGGTCTAAGAACTAATAACGAGTAGTACACTCAATTATCCTAGTACACTCTAGAATACTCTAGAATAATCTGCTAGACTCTTGAGTAATGTTCAGTGTAATGCACTCAGGTGAACATAAGTGAATTACTTCTAGTAACTTACTCATTTTGTAATCTTAATATTAACTAGACTCGCGACAATCTAAGAAGTCCGTTTTGGCAGCTATAAAAATCCTTTGTGTAGCGAAGAAAAAACTAATTAGTTTCTTATATACTGATTCTCGAGACATATCGATTAAACATACTTAGAGAGTTTGTAATCGACGACTTATCTACATTGCTTAAAACTGATTCTCAAGGCATAACGTTTTATTACAAGTACGAGAACGAAACGTCAAAACGGACTTCTTAGATTGTCGCGAGTGTACGTACCTATATTATGTAACTCATTTTGTAGAAAGTAAATATGTTTATTTGGCACACACAGGACAGGGTTGAATTATGCTATCGAAACTCAACAGACGCTCAGGGGGCTACTAAAACTGTCACTTTGGCAGAATCATAATAGGAAAATATTATGAATCATCGTAAAATGTCATAAACTGACGATTAATAATATGATCTGCGTGCGATTCTTATTACAAAATAATCCATCTGTTTGACAGTTTTCTATGGAGATTCGTAAAATGGTCCACATATTATTATGAATTGCTTTTGTGTCAATACAGGAATTGCTAATGACAGGTGGAAATTCAGGAAATGAAAGGCTTTTTGAGGAATTGCTAATGTGGCCGTTTTAGGCCCAGTTGGAAGCTACTTCTGTCGGGGTCCGCTAGGGCCGATGCCTGCCAGCGTTGCGGGAATGTCCGAAAGGGATACCGGGACCTTGGCAACAGGTAACTGAAGGAACACGGGTGGGTTTTGGTCAGTAAAAGTCTGACACGCGCTTCCGCTCCGCCCAGAGCGGGAGAAGTCATTGGATAGAAACAAACTCAAAAAAAAAAAAAGTTGGAAGCTAGTGTAAGATAAAGATAAATATTCTGTATGATACATCGACCGATGTTATACGACTGTAGATTTTTCTATGCAAAAGTAGAGTATCCTGTGATAATGTTGTCAGCATTAAAAAATATTACCAAATTAGCCGGGAATTTGATTTGTACGATTTTATCCCTTAACGCCAAATTTACCATGAACTTATCGAACTTACTTACTTACATATTTGCAGCGAAACTGCAGGTAATTCTCCTTTCTATCATTATAATAATCATCTGCCTAGCCTTTTCCCAACCAAGTTGGGGTTGGCTTCCAGTCTAACCAGATGCATTTTAATGCCAGTATTTTACATGGAGCGACTGCCTATCTGACCTCCACAACCCAGTAACTGGGTAATACGATACCCCTTGGCAAGACTGGTTGTCAGACTTTCGGGCTTCTCACGACTGTCAAAGATCCACAAATGACAGCCGGAACCAACGGCTTAACGTGCTTTCCGAGACACTGAGGAGTCTCGATATGTAAATATGTATAATAATACCATGAGCAAATGGCCTTACTAACCTTACCAAGCCTGCAATCATACAAAACATTATAACCATAGAAAATTGGATTTAAATGTCTGAAGTGCCATGGCCGCTTGATTTCATTGCCCACCATTTGTAATTTAGAGCTATCGTTCTACCACCGCGCATTGGAACATGAAAATATGCATACAAAGAAAAAAAATAAACGTTACTTTAGAAATTGTAACACAACATTCGCAAGAAGCTGGCAGTATCATCACAACGGTAATGTTTTCCCATTGTTTGTCTTATTTGTTTTAGTATGTTCGTGTAGTTATGTGTATTTATTTGTTCTTATATATATTAAGGTTTATTATATATATATATACATATATAGTATTAACCGGTTCACGTATTTAAATAAATATTTTTCCAAAACTTTAGTTATTGCACCTACCACTGTTTGTCTCTGCATCACCCAAAGGTTGACTGGTAGAAAATGCCTATGGCATTAAGTCCGCCTCTGAACATTTGTGTGCTTAAAGTATTAAATAAATAAATAACATTCTCTAGTAAACGCTTATCTCCATTTAAAACACCTCAACATTAAATACATACCTACATAAAAACCTCAACCTACCCAAAACCTAGTAATAATCATCAAAACACGTCCCCAACTTCTAGTACTAAACCCAAACTACGACTCAACCCTCTCCCGCCCCTTTAATAAGTTCCTATCGACCTGAGGCTGGCTTAAGGCTGCGTCCTTAACTCCCCCCCGTGCCACCCCAAGACATATTTCATCGGAACTCTTAACTGCCGGCCGAACTTTAGCTAATATTTCACGTACATATACAAGTTACGTGAGCGAATATACAGAGTGACTTGGTAAACGAGGGACGTATTGAAGAAGGGTACTTTAATATGTAAATGATATAAGCTCTTAACATTTACCTAATTGAATTAATCAATTCGACTCTCGCATTTTTGTGTATGATTTTATCTTTTACAACCCGTGTGCAAAAATGACGAACTTCTTGTAATAGGTACAAACTTTCGTCCCCCCTCTAACCCCTTAAGGGGGTGAATTTTCAAAAACCTTTATAGTGCTCACTATCGTTGTTTAGGGAACTCTTGTGTATAATTTTATGCTTCTAGGACACAGTGGATGAGGCTGTGCGTTGTGTCAGTGAATCAATGAATTTAAGATTTTTAATAAGTAGATTTCTTCACTTAAACGTGTTTTATATAATTATGATGATAAATTAGGGGCTGGTCGACAGAGGTCTGCTCGGGTGAAAATAGATAAGCATTTATCGTCAAAGTATACCAACGTTGTATCACATTCCTGAGGCTGTAAAATAGAGAAATCTTATTTTCCCAGATATGAGACCTAGCTAGACCGAATTTTTTGTCCCCATATGGAGCCGAAAAATCGATCTAGCTCGGTCGATATTTCGATTCTTCGTACCCCTATATTGCACCTTTCATCGAAATCGTTAGAGCCGTTTTCGAGAACATCATCATCTGCCTAGCCTTTTCCCAACTATGTTGGGGTCGGCTTCCAGTCTTAGCGGATGCAGCTGAATACCAGTATTTTACAAGGAGCGACTGCCTATCTGACCTCCACAACCCAGTAATTGGGTAATGCGATACCCCTTGGTAAGATTGGTTTCAGACTTTCGGGCTTCTGACGACCCGTAACGACTGTCAAAGATCCACAAATGACAGCCGGGACCAACAGCTTAACGTGCTTGCCGAGGCACGGAAGAGTCTCGGTATGTAAAGATGGTCACCCATCCACGGACCAACTCCGGCAAGCGTAGCTTAACCCGATGGATCGACCCGTGCGGCTGTTATTACGTAGCTACGAGCTCCTCCAAGCCGTTTTCGAGAACGTGATTACAAATATATATTATATATATATATATTTAATATAAATATATAAAAAAATATTGCTAATTTAATAGTATAGGATTATGTTGTTGAGTATGTCCCTCGTTGGACCAGTCACACTATACACAAGATATGTACGTGAGAGTGGTACTCGTACTACGTATTTTAAGCGATTATGTTATGTATTGTGTACAAATGTTTGTTCGTCTTTTGTTTTCACCCCTTTTGTATCAATTTTAAATCTACTGTCAAATCTCATGGTTTGTGATTGGTTGACTGTCTTAACAACGGCCAATCGGCTTATTGGTGAACTCGCACGAATTTACTAATAATATGTTTTCTTGAGGCAATTCGCACGAAGTTAATTTATTTGTAGGCAAATCGATTTCTGGGGTTGCCTACAAATAAATTAACTTCGTGCGATCGCCTCAAGAAAACATAATATTATTTGAAATTGTCGATTAGCCCGTTTTCGGGAGAGAGAATGCTGAGTTCTGAAACTTGAAAATTGAAATAGAAGCGTCTTCATTATATCAGTACTTGATATATAACGTCAATATTTTTTGGGATCAATACAATGGTTGCTAAAACTGATAAACATCGTAAGTCGATACTGAACATCGGCTACCATTCACATTTTCTCAATTAAGGTTCACCCCAAAGTAAAATAGTTTAAATAGGTGCTACGCAACGGCCGTGTATCGAAGCCTTGCAAGTTTAAATAAAATACCGGACTTTCCCTTCCCTTAAGTATTTTCCAAATGGTTTGTATTTTAAATTCACTAGCTGCGCCCCGCGGTTTGACCCGCTTACGTCTCGATCCCGTGGGAATGTCAGGATAAAAAGTATCTATGTCTATGTCCTAATCCAGCTCATGGTCCACCCATATGCCAATTTTCATCTAAATTCGTTCAGCCGTTTTAGCGTGAAGGCGTAACAAACAAACTCACTTTCGCATTTATAATATTCATTAGGATATAGAGTTACAATTTACAAAGTATCATACATTTTGTAACAACCATAAAATTTGTAAAACTACAGAGTGTTAGGGTAAACACCGTTATCCTTGCAACCAGTGGTTTGGTTTCATTTATAGAACGTAAAATCAATGGAAAATTACAACTTTTTTTTTCTTTTTTTTAAATCTACATTTTACCACAAGAGACGAAAGTTCGTTGTCCTATGCGCTAGGGCAACGAACTTGCGTCTCAACACGGGCGGGGGGTACGGGATGTGACCTGACCGGCCGCGAGCGCGACCCCTCCTTCAGTCAGTCAGCTGTTTCGCTAGAGAGCACGGATAGAAACTTTTAAAAATCTTTTAATGAAAATGACGTTTTTTTTTTTGTTGTGTTCGGTCATTTATTTTTATATTTAAGTCAACCTCCCATGGTTTGAATGACAAGACTGTTTATCCTTACAGCCTGTATAAGCCTTTAAAAAAATCTTCATCTCTTGGACAAGTATCTTTCAAGTTGCTGTGAAAATTAAAACAACTATGAATCTCATAATATAGGTGAACTCACTCTTCATTATCTTTTTACACCTTATTTTGAAGTACTTAACTATCTACTTACACCTTTTGCCTCGACATCGTAGAATCAATACACTAATAAATATAAATAGGTACGCAGCGTGTATCGAAGCCATGCAAGTTTTAATGAGAGCGCTCCTCTGCAAACACCCTGTATATATGCTTACTACACGCTCGTACAATACGTCCGCACTATCTTTTGACGTGGCTTTACTTGCGTTATTATTAGGGAAGAGAATTTTGTCGTTACCTACTTATTTCTGGATTTCTAGGCTCAAAACCAAATCTACCACTTTTAGGAAATGAAATGCTCTAAAATGATTAAATACTTACATAACATTACGCCTTATTTCCCCGAAGGGTTGGGCAGAGATGTACCTAAAGTGCACCCACATTTCGTCAGTTTGTTAAGTCCGATGTAATAGGAGGCAAGCCTATAGCCGTCAACCGGGCACAAAAACAGACTCCAGACTGCTACTGCGTAATTCTAGATAGAAAAATCCAATAAGACTTTGCCCGACCTGGGAATAGAACCCATGACCTTTTGCTCAGCAGTAGCGCTTACGACCACTTGACCAAGGAGGCAAAACTTACTACTACTTTTAAATCCATACTAATAATATAAATTCGAAAGTAACTCGTGTCTGTCTGTATGTTACCTTTTCACGCCTAAACCACTAAACGGATTTCGATAAAATTTGGCAAGGAGATATATGGCATCCCGGGGAAGGACTTAGGCTAGTTTTTATCGACATACCACGCGGGCGAAGCCGCGGGCGGAAACTAGTATTTACATATTTATAAAAGACTAGCTTCCGCCCACGGCTTTGCCGTGTGGTATGTCGATAAAAAGTAGCCTATGCCCCGGGATGCCATCTATCTTCTTGCGAAATTTTATCGAAATCCGTTCAGTGTGTACAATGTGCACTATTTTTTTCTTCTAATTACACACTACGAAATCACAGCATCTCTACAGCCTTCTAAAATATCATCAAACAAACCACTCAAACTTCATCGTATCAAAATCATCTCCTTTACAACAAAGCCCGATCTCAAATTTAAATAAACACCACACACACGCACCCACACACACACACACACACACTCATATATACATACATAAGAAATACATAGACAAAGAGTACATAAAAGCGATAGTTTGTAGGCAGCCCGGCCGGGTAGAGTTACCACAAGATTGCTACCATTCTTTAGGGCTCCCGAGACCCTTAACCCTTAGAAGGCAACGGGCTGAATTTGAAACCTGGCGTGAGATAATTTAATTAATTATTTTTTATTTTGTTGTGTTGCTGTTCAAAGTATGGTGAGTATTTGAAAAGGTGATTTAGATATGAATTGAGATTCAATTCAATTTATTCAGGAACAATTCACATTGTGTTTGAAATCATAAATAAATAAGAAAAACACGGTCGTTAAAGCTATAAAACTAACACATTCATAAGATCTTCTATTTATTAATTTAATGATTATCACCGAGATACATTACAATTATCTTTGTGGTTACAGGTAACCACAACATACACATTAGATATCGAGTACACGTGCTATGAATACATAATTAAATTAAGAATACATTTAAAAACATCTTTTCTTGTTAAAAGCTTGTCTTTTCAAGTTTAATGTTTGAATATCAAAAGTCTTGAGAGGTGTTATCTGAATCTATACATATTATACATTAAAGTCGCTTTTCGTGTTTGTCTGTACGTCCGCCTTGTTCATCTAAACCACGCAACAGATTTTGATGAAGTTTTCACCATCGTTTAGAGTATTTATTCCGGAAGGTTTATATGTATGATACGTTTATATTAAAGTTACATAATAACTAAGAAATTTCAATATTTTTAAAATCGTAAAACCCGTGCGATGCAGGAGCATGTCGCTAGTTATAAATAAAAATATAGCAGTGCGTTTGAGTTGTCTGCTATTGAAATAATCGAATTAGAGAAAATAAAAAAAAACAGTTTTTAAATATCTTTTGACGTCTGTCAACTCAATACTAATAACGCTTGGTATACTCCTTGCGAGTTTAAAAAACTACACTAAATAACAACAAATGCGTGTATGCGCTAAATATTTACAACATATAATAATATCTTAAGTAAAAATCAATACACGTGTCTCCAAACAACTAAACAAAATCAACCCTCAAAAAGAAAGCAAAGCAACCATAAAAATATAACAACCATTTCACTCCACCAAATAAAACTTTCTTTCGAACAATCCAAAGTACAAACTAATGTTCAAAAGGATATTTTCCGCGTTTTTTCACATGTAGGCCAACGAAAGTTGTGGCGCGAGGGGGTCGGTTGTACCGTTCACGCGCGGTTGAAGGTTGAACGCGGACACTCAAGGAAATTGGGTCATTTGTCCTTTCTCCCTTTGAACACTTTGTTTATGCAGGATTGGGTTTGGTCGTGAGGGCAGTATGAATGTGATTTGGAAACTGGAAATGGCCTTGAATCTGTGTGATAAGGAAAAGGTCCTGTGTGTAGGCAAAGATTTCCTTGCTTCATGTTATGTCATATATTTTTCAGCACTTATTTGATCAGAGGCAGTACTGTACAGTATGAAAATTATTAAAAATGCTAAATACGATTGGTATTTGTGCCCTTCTGAAATTTTAGGACCGTCCTCGATCAATCATAGCGATATTCCATGAGGTGAACCATTGGTGAGGTGAACCTTTTATACCTATTAAAATCATGCCAAGAAAAAGCTCGTACATTATGCAGAATGGACCAAATAGTGACGTCATAAAAAAGAAATATTCCTCATGTCCTTATCCAGGGGTACTTATCCGAAAATTCCCCATGTATGTTCCGCGATTTTGTAGTTTTCGAGTTATTATTTGTTTTGAGTTTTCTGCCTATGGAGCTTCAAAAATTCATATCGTTTTTTTGTAGTGGGTATTGTTCAGATTTTTTTTTTTGCAAAAGTATCGTCTTGATTGTTACTTTCTAACGTAAAATAATAACTTCCTCACATTCCTACAAAGATATTTCCGTATTATGAACTAAGAAACCGCTTTTACCTATGCATTTAATAAAGCCAAGACACAAAAAAGATGACATAAATAAGGCCATAAGGCGAGAAAAACGAACACTTTATTTTCTAAAATCAGTTGTACACGTCCGAACGAGTGATAGTATCAATTTCAATACAAACAACAGAATCGTCACATACTTCCATCGCAAAACTATTGATCCAAACATGGCAGACCCATCTTAATAGAAAACTACACACACACACACACAAAATACATACTCATCATCCAATTTAATAATGTTCTTAGCACCCCCAAGTGGGGCCCAAGTTTCTGGGCCCCCCGCGATCAGTTCTTATCCCGGGGGGGTGGGCCCCGCCTTAAAATTGAGCCCTGGGGGTGCACCCCTGATATTAGTTCCCACCGTCAATGTAATCTTAGGGCCCATCTGCGAGGTTGCTTATTTTAATGGTCCAAGGAATTGTGCGGCGTTTTGCTTCTATAGCGTTATGAGGGATAGAATTTTAGGAAGTGATTCTCTGGAAGTAGATTTGTAGATTTGAAAAAAGTTATACTTAATGTAAGGTGCCTAGTAATTAGTGACCGATATTTAAATACGTGACTTTACTTATCATTATGAACAACTTTTATTATGAAACCAAACCTGAAATCGCGAAATCAGTCACCCCAGATAATATACATTTTTTTACTTTTAAATATTTAGTATTAACTTATAAAATTTTACTTTTTAGCTGCGCCCTGCGGTTTCACCTGCGTAAATCTCGATCCCGTGGGAATATCGGGATAAAAAGTATGCTATGTCCTATTCCAGGTCATGGTCTACCCATGTGCCAAATTTCATCCAAATCCGTTCAGCCGTTTTAGCGTGAAAGCGTAACAAACAAACTCACTTTTGCATTTATAATAATACTAGCTTCCGCCCGCGGCTTCACCCGCGTGGTATGTCGATAAGAAGTAGCCTATTTCCTTCTCCGGGATACCCTATCTCCTTGCCAAATTTTATCGAAATCCGTTCAGTATTTTAGGCATGAAAAGGTAACATACAGACAGAAAAACAGAGTTACTTTCCAATCCAAATCCTAACTAATATTATAAATGCGAAACTGAGGTTGTTTGTTTGTTTGATATGCTTTTACGCTAAAACGGCTGAACGGATTTGGTTGAAATTTGGCACAGGGGTAGACCATGACCTGGAATAGGACATAGGGTACTTTTTATCCCGATATTCCCACGGGACCGAGACTTACGCGGGTGAAACCGCGGAGCGCAGCTAGTTTATAATATTAGTATGGATAGTTAGGATTAGGATTAAGATACCTATACGTAAGGATAAAGACAAGGTAATGCTGTTAATGAGGTCCTTAACTACGCATTAAGGGATTTAAAATCCTAGATTAGCTTGCAGGTACTTCTGATGTCCTTGAAATCTAAAAGCTTTGTAATCCGGTGAGTGGCTTTCACAGTTGCTAGCTGCTACTTGAACTTCATTATATTAATTATCTGTATATATTCATTAATTTAATATATTTTTAGACATTTTTTTATAGATAAGGTGAGAAGTAGCTCCTATCGCAGCTCAAAGGTGTACCATACCTATGGTCAATATAAAAAATCGGTTTAGTATGTCATAACTTGTGGAAACTTGTAATTGGCCATATTTTGTTTTAACTAATACTTAGGTACTGCATCTGTTTAGCTGTAAGTTTTCCTAAAAAGTTAATAAATAAATAAAAGAGTTTGAGATGTTTCTGGGATTAACATTTTTTGGCGGAAAAAGTACCTGGCACATTTTATTTTCATGAATCGAAAATTATGAGATGTCAAATGTACATACTGTACTTATTATTTCATTTTGACACTTATCACTCTTGTAATTTTGCACTCAGTCTTCATTTTAAAAGGGATTTTGACAACTATTGCAAGAAAAAATACAATGGACGTAGATATTTAGTTGAGAGGTGAAACACGTGTCGATTTCTTACAAGGATTTTATGAGTCTTAATGAATAGTTAAGCGGAATAGGTTACTAAGTATATCTACGTCTATTGTATTTTATAATGGATTTCCGCAAAGTCACGCCTGAATCAATTAACTAACTATTGCAAGATTCGAAAGGACATATGATTACGTCAAAAATAGAGAAGTGTTGATAGGGAGGTGACGCTACCTCTTAAGGTTGATGCGCTAGGGTAACGGAAATTCTGTAAATACGGATTTACAGAATTATAAACATTAGAATCAGCAATACAAGTCTCTAAGTTCATGAACTAGTGCCAAACGTCATGATTTCATGAAATAGTCATTCAATACACTTTCATGAGCTTAGAGAGTTGTATTGCTGATTTTAATGTTTATAATTCTGTAAATCGATATTTGTTACGAGCGCTAATAATATTTAGATCAACATACAACCTGATACTGACCTGCAAATTGCAAAAAACGTAAGAAAATTTGAATTTCGCGGGCTACCCTAGCGCATCCTCGTTAAATAAACATAAGGATTCGGTCAAGAGGGGCGATGTCATTGCTCTCGAATACAAGAAAATTCATTCCTCTAGTAGTAAATCTGAGAGCAGAAAGTACATTAAAAACGTTTTTATGCAAGTAGGTCCTTACTTGCAATAAAGATGTCGTACGTTTGTCGATACTTGCGTAGGTATTTTTTTTTAATGAGATTTTGGTCTGCTCTTGACCGCAATCTAGACAGCTTTGTCAAGATGTTGTCGACGATGGAGCGAGCAAACCTAGGTGCCGAATCATTCATTCAGCTTTAAAGGCGCACGTCTGCCAGGGTTGCGGGAAAGTCCGCAAGGGATGGGACCTTGGCAACAGACAACTGAAGGAACACGGGTGGGTTTTAGTCAGTAAAAGTCTGACACGCCCTGCCGCTCCGCCCAGAGCGGAAGAAGACATTGGACGATTTCCCACCATCAAAAAAAAAAAAATGCGCACGTATATAGATCTATGGGGAAACCGGACAAGGTAGATAAAAGAATTTAGTTTTGATTTTTTAAATCTTTTCATCGTTATCTTGAATTTACTGTTCTCGTAAAAGTCGAGCCGACTCGAGGTAAAAAGAGACCGATGTTAACTATTGAATTTTAAACATATTCCCAATTTCACTACTGGTAAATTTCCATCAAATCATATGAGCTACACAGCCTAAAATAACAGCCTTTTAAGTAGAAACTAGACATTGTTTTATTGAACTAAAGCCACCCGATTTAGTTCTGAAATTGATGACTTAACTCTTGGGGTATTTAAAAAGTGTTTGATTCTATTACGGCTCACTTGCACCACGGATCACTAAATACGTTTAGCGCTAAATTTTAAATCATCATTCCGTCTCTACAGGGTGAAATTGAATTCATGGGCATCCTTTTAAGGGGTCATTGTACTTATCATTGAACAAGTTTCACTATGGGAATAAAAAAGAAATCGCGAAAAAAAAACCGCTGTTCTATACATTTATGATCGCATAGCTCGTCAAAATGTAAGGAACACCTGATTTTTTTTCGATTTTCTGAAACGGAACGTTTGACGTGTGTCACCGACGGCGAGCCGAGTAAGGTTGCGAACTTAAAGACCGCGTACTTTAATTACGCACGTCTGTCACCCACTTAAAATACATTTAGCTCTTGCTTTGAATTTCAGAAGCTTTTTATCCATCCATGTAAATTAAAACATTTTCTTTTTAATTTTGTTATATAATTGTACATACTATACATCTCTTTTTAACTCTGTTAGAGTATAATTATATTATAATTATGTAAATACTGTATTAAATAGGGGTATTAGATTACGCCAGAAAATTATAACTAGGTAATACCTCAGAAGGCATTTACCTCGCTATACATAAACAAGTCAAGGTAGTCGAGTCTTCATGTACTCACAATAACTAACTTGCTTCATACAAGCTATTATGTTCTCTCTCGCGGTTAATGTATAGCCAACTATTACTTTACAACTTTCGCTAAAGGTAGGAACATAGGACAGAATAATGTGAATGAGATTTTATGGTACTATAAAAGAATAATGACAGAATTGGGTAATACAGACATTATGTTGATTTAGTAAGTATGTTCAAATTAATTTAACAAAACAAAAAGGTTCCAAGAAGGAGTTACTAATTCCAAACAAAATTAGGGACGCTCTGGCCAGCAACGACCAAAACTTCCAAATTCAAAACATTTACGAAACACACTTCAATTTAGAGTTGTAAAGAGGCATCTCATCAGCAACGGAGAAGGTTACGGACAAAAGGCGGGCCGAGTGCGAAATTTAAATCCTACCCACAGCTGCGGAATAGAACGGACCTTAGAAACAAACAAATCGTCCCTCACCCCGCCCCCAACCCCCGGGAACGAAACAGGAATGGCCGCCTTATACGACCACATCTTACAGGCCCCAATTCCTACTTCCTTTCCATTACACAGCCAGCGCTGACTAAACATAATCGCCGAACTTCCTTACGACTCTACCCTTCCGGCCAACTGCTCGCAAAAGTAACACAAGCCAAATCAAACTTTACATCACAACAAACAGAGTCGATTATATTTGGAACTGTTTAAAATTCGACTATCGATACCGATCGTGCGAATGTAAACTTCAGTAAGTGCGTCAAAAAGTCTATTTTCGCGCGCTCGTCTTTCCGTTTCCAATTTTCCTCGAACGACCGCTGAAGCACCCGAGTTAAGAACATCCCCGAACAAGTTGTGCTGTTAGCTGGGAACGTTTGAATAGTTTTCGTTGTCGAAACTTGTTCTCTCGGTTGTTTCGGGTGTATTTCTTACACAAAAGATGGGGGCGAGGGGGGGAGGGTCATGATAAATGGCACAATATTAATACTCGGGCCGGGCGTTGTATAGTTTTATGATCTTAGTTGGGTAGTAATATAAATCTGCTTTTCCGGGCCGGTACTCTTCGCTAATGTTTTAGTTTAGTACTAGCTATCCCTACTGGAATATTTAAGTATCTAACAGTTAATAGTTTCTATTATCGTAACGAGTACATGCTCGGTCGCTTTATGTACCTACTGTGATAATGAATATAATAAGTAGTTTATTACTTTGGTATGATTTTAATGTATTAATATAATAATTATATTATCTTTCTACAGTGTAGGCGCTCACGTAAGATTAACGCCTAATACAAGCAGTGCCTGGGTCACTACGATGTCAACACATTCTGTTTCCCGACTCCGATCTCTAACCACACGATTTGAAAATAATACAAGGTCTATATTGTATTCGGTAAATACTTATCTAAAATAATAACCGTCCACAAATAGAATTTAGTTGTAAAGAAAGGTTACGCCCATTGGGCTCACACCAGACACAAAAAAAGAAACACCAATTTTACCTGCACCTCAAAGATCACTTTTCTAATCCGCCAATCACATTGCGGCTAGCCTGGTCTTGTCAACCTCAGGTTATTTATGTATCATTATTTAAAAAGAGAAGTAAACAGATAAAAAAATCTCACAAATAGAATAAAGAAAGTTCCAATTTTAAACTCTCTTCTCAAATATCCAACCGTATAGCGTCTACTTCTGCTCGCGCCTATACAGTCCTTTTACAGTGATTTTACCACTTTGATTTTTAATTTGGTTGATTTTGTATCACAGTGGTCATTACAAACGCTAAGGTTCATAATAGGTTGCTGTCAGAGGCAAGGTAACTGTGAAAGGACTGCTATATTAAAAATCATCATTAACAATATAGAAAGTTCCAATTTCAAAATTTCTTCTCAAAGATCAACGTTCCAAACCGTCAACCATATCGGTTCCAAACTCGTCTTATCGACCTCAGATAAACAACGCATCATTTGAATACAGATTTAAAAACAGAAAGTTCCAATTTCAAAACCTCTACTCCAAGATCAACGTACCAATCCGCCAATCATATCACATGTAACCTAGTCTGCTACCCTCAGATAGCTGTGCAGTTAAACTGATTGATTGTGCCGCCTCGTCTGACCCACTCTCTGGCACTTGATGCTCTCTTGTTGCGAATGATTTGAACGTCGCTTGATTGACGAGTCGAATCTTTAGATTTGATAGTGATGTATGAGCTTAATAAAGAACTTTGATAAACCATTATGAACACCAATTAGTTAATAAACTGATATTTCAAATTAATATCTAATGAAATCTAGTATTTCATTCGAATTAAGTCATGAATCTTTTACATTTAAAAACACATGTGAAACAGGAATATTAGGTACTGGTAGAGCGTACTGGGGGCCAAGTCTACTAATTTACAAACGTGTCAGTGGTCTCACAATGATGAGTTTTTGACAGATTTTGTATGGCATATCACACCACTTGGTTTGTGGAAGAGTTAGTCCGGGGAGGTCCGCCAAGCAGCATTGCAGTTCCTTTGTAGGAGTGACGCTAAATATTTATGGGAGGGCGGGCGTTTTGGGGGACTGTCTTATGTAATTTTGACGTTCGAGTAATTTTGACGTTCGAGTGAAAGTGCTGATTCTCAGCCTAGTTTGAATAAATGACTTTTGGTTTTGATTTTATGCACTTGATACTTTTTCGCAATCGGTACCTAAACAATTTCCTTTCGATTCACTTTTGGCATACCTAATGGTCAAATTATGACATACGAACAAAAGATAATGAAAATGATTCGTAATCTTTCGTTCTTATTTCATAGTAGACAATACTTTGACAAAACAACTCTTTCCGATTGAGTGTAGTTGATAAATACCCAGTACTGTTACATAAATAATTCTTACAACCAACCAACACTAAAACTAAAAGCAATCATAGAAAACTTAGTTCAGCTCGTAGTCTCGCCTTATCGCGCTCGAGTGTAGAACAATATTCATAAAGCGTGCCGCGTCGTCGACAAGATTTTATTACAGGCGCTTCGAGCGAGTGGACCGCCGTAAACCATGTAATATAGTGAGGATAAACCACTGGCCAGACGTCACCAACCTTTGGTTGAAGATGGTGGAAGTATAAGTGGCTTTACCATTTTATTACAGGCGCTTCGAGCGAGTGGACCGCCGTAAACCATGTAATATAGTGAGGATAAACCACTGGCCAGACGTCACCAACCTTTGGTTGAAGATGGTGGAAGTATAAGTGGCTTTACCATTTTATTACTGGCGCTTCGAGCGAGTGGACTGCCATAAAATAAGTAATATAGTGAAAATAATCCACTAGGCAGTCGTCACTAACCTTCGGTTCAAGATGGTAGAAGTGGCTTTACTATTCCTTTATAGGCGATTCGAGCGAATTGACAGCCGTAAACCAAGTGATATAGTGAGAATAAACCATTGGGCAGTCTTTACCAATCTTCGGTTCAAGATGGCGGAAGTAAACAAGAAGCTTTACTATTTCATAACAGGTGCTTCGGGCGAGTGGACCGCAATACACTAAGTAATATAGTGGGAATAAACAACTGGGCAGACATAACCAACCTTCATTTACAGACTGTTTAAAAAAAACGCATTTTTTTTTGGTTTTGAACGTCTTATACAACTTAAACTTAAAACGAAATGCCACTTTATACTTATTCACAGAACCATTATTAACCTTATAGTATAACCATAGCTGACGAACACACTGAAATCTGACACTAAAAGAAACTGCAAACCGCCTTTCTAAGTTCTTTTTTCAAATTACAATTTGCAGTAGTACTTACATACATAACCCTACAAAACCAACGTGTAAACGGTTTGACGTAATCAATTCGGACAATAGTTCCCAAAGTAACCAAAGGTCTCTGCGTCCAGCGCTCGGTGTGGCAACACGTCGTGTTCTGGTTTGCAATTGGTCAATCGTCATCCTGGGGATGCCTCGTTAAGAGGTGAAACACTCGTCGATTTCTTACAGGGTTTTTTATGACTTTTGAAGAATAGTTAAGCGGTATAGGTTACTAAATATGTCTACGTCTATTGTATTTTATAATGGATTTCCGCAAAGACACGCCTGAATCAATTAACTAACCAAAGGTTGTGAACGCCTTCTATTGATCGTATTCTCCCCGGAAGATTCTCGCACGCTTTCTATTCAACGATTAAGTCTAATTGTCCCTAAATTTATCGCCTACACTCTGCTATTATAGTATGATATCTCTTATTTATAGCACGCAATTTGTGCACTACAAATATTAAGATTATTTATTGGATAAGGTTGTTGTGTATGTGCGGTTGCTGGGTACGTGGTTTCTGAATTAGCTAAGTAAGTAACTACTTATATATAAGTACTCTCGATATATAAAAGTATGCTCGATATATATATCGAGCATACTTTTATATATCGAGTAGATAGCTATCTACTCGATATATAAAAGTATGTTGCAATGAAGTTCTGAGGGCCTAGACAAGTGACACTAGCTTCGAAAGCGTTTCGTATTTCTACAACGACTTTCAACAGGATTGACATAAGCTTTTCGATAGCTTATGTCAGTCCTATACATTTTTGTCTTTTCCATCATCGTTATCGCTGATAGAATGTCACTTTATCTAGGGTCTCGGAGAATATTAGTTCTAAACAGCGATATTTAGGCTTGAATTTCTTCTACGCTGATGTCAGTCGCGTACGGTCAGTCGTGTACGCGTAGCAACGTAGTACGCGCCGCGGACGTCAGCGTCGCAGTATGGTGCTATAGAGAACACAATGTTTAGACGTACGCGCGACTGTAGTACGCGACCGACATCAGCGTAGGAGGAATTCAAGCCTTAGGTAGGTACCCACATAAAGTTTTCATTTCAATTTTTTTGACGTTCAAAAGTGCCTTCTATTTTCCTAATTGAAATTGACTTTGGCTTTGACTTTGAATTCTGCGGTAGATTATTCTCAAAATTATCTTAAAATGGAATCGTTTAATTTAAAGTGTCAAATCGTGTTTCTCAGTTTATCTTCTTGTTTTGTGAATTCTATGATCACAACATAATTGAAATCTATAAGTGCTTAGAGATATAATTCACTATAATATGTCTCAATATCTGTTCAAAGGGGAATTAACTCTCTCATAAATATCAAGCTTCCAAAAATTTTTAATGGACGCCGTAACAGATTATGAATATGAGAAAAGATCGTTTTTATCCCACGATACTAATAAAAATAGAGTACAGGTTTTTTTAACCCTTCACAACACACCAGTTGCGATGATCCGCGGGTCAAAACTGTAACCCCGAGGTCAGATTAACGTAACGGCCAAAAAATCCAACTACATAAATATTGCATTATCAAAACCCCGAAAATACTAAAATGGCTAAACTTTCAAATAATTCACTTTCATCAAATCATAAAAATGGATATCTCATTGATAATAAGCCATGAGATTTCATACCAATTTTCCTCAAATATCTGACTAAGCGTTTTTAACCCTTCACTAGACTACCGGTTGCTATGACCCGAGGGTCGCGGTAGTGACCCGCGGTCGTGGTCAGCCTGCCTTGTTGGTTGACTGTCACGACTAACGATCATAATATCATATCATAGCTGAAATTAGTTTACTCATTGCATAGGTTTTTATCAAGAACTCTGAATAGTCAACACTATTAGAAAACTTAAAAAACGATCAAATGCCATGAATAATAGTTAATCTATCCAAACTAAGTATGTTAAAACTACTCAGAAAATGCAACATTCATTTCAATTACCTACAACATCCATACCCAACCTTTTTCAAATGAGAACAGTATAAAGAAAACACGTTTTAACACAAGAATATCTTACTAAAACTCATATCGTTGAACTCAAATCCAATCTCACGTGAAGCGCGGCCGGTAGTGACCCGGGGTCACGGAGACCCTTCATCTCCGCATTTCTCACGACGCCGCAGCATTCAAAGGGTTGATTCTCATCTAACTCGTTCTTTTAACTTTTTGGAGATACCTTGGAAATATTTTTACTCTCACGGGATGAACAAATGTACCTACAGTAGGTACCTATTTTAATATATCTATTTGAATCATAGAAGAGTGAGGTATAAAGTTAAGTTAACTGTACTACTACACAAGCACAACGTGTACCGTCATCATCGTCTGCCGAGACTGTTCCCAACTATGTTGTGGTTGGCTTCCAGTCTAACCGGATGCAGTTGAACAGAATAGAATAGTTCTCTATTTGCACAGAAAGTAGGTACAAGTTACAGATGTTAAGTTTAATTATGATCCTTATACTAACTACCTTAACTAAGGCATGCAAACAGTTTTATTATTAAATAAAGACTCACAATAGAATAGAATAGAATACTCTTTATTATGTACACCATAAAAAATACAGTTACAAATGTAGAAATTTAACATAGGGTGACACAATGGGCGGTCTTATCGATAAGAGCGATCTTTTACAGACAACCTTTGGATGGATTAAAGTAAGAAGAAGACATCATACTGCAGGTAGTCAGTGGTGTACCATTTACATATACAATAAATACATACATACATAAAGCATATACTTATCTATATAAATATATATAAATAAACAATACAATAATAAACATGAAACAGGAGGAAAGAGCTATATTTAATGACGATTTTTAAGGAGAGAGGAAGTGTTTTTTTACACACATGTTTTTCACAATATATATTACTAGCTGATGCCCGCGTCTTCGCCCGCGTGGATGTCGGTTATTATATACTAAAACGTTCCTCGAGAACCACTCTATCCAGGTAAAAACAGCATGAAAATCGGTGCAGTAGTTTTTGAGTTTATCGCAAACAGACAGACAGACGCGGTGGAGGACTTTATAAATTATGCACACATTCAATCAAATCAATACAAGATTACCATGTCAAGATGAAGTTGATAAGTAATTTGAAATAGGCAATACAATACATAATGTCAAGTTTAATAAAATGTGATTAATGGGTTGAATTCCACTATTTTACATGAAGTGACGCGATGTGTAGGTACCGTGTTTTTCTTCTTTTGAATTCTTCACACTATGTATTTTACAATTTAATCACATAGGACACGTTACTTCATAGTTTCGCCAATCACTGGGTACATTGTAAAACTAAGTTACTACAATACTGGCATATCATTTTGCTCTCGTAGCAAGGACAAACGACATCAAAGAAATTACCTACCAAAGTCCTTTTAACTAATGGTTGATTTTAGAGAAAACCTTTGATAATTAATCTGAAAATTAATTTGGCTTTTATCATCAACATAACATGACGCCTTATTTCCCGAAGGGTTATAAAAGGCAGAGGTGTACCTATAGTACAGCCATAGTTCATCATCTGCCTAGCTTTTTCCCAACTATGTTGGGGTCGGCTTCCAGTCTAACCGGATGCAGCTGAATACCAGTATTTTATATGGAGCGACTGCCTATCTGACCTCCACAACCCAGTAACTGGGTAATACGATACCCCTTGGTAAGACTGGTTGTCAGACTTTCGAGCTTCTGCACCCGTAACGACTGTCAAAGATCCACAAAAGACAGCCGGGACCAACGGCCACAGTTACAGCCACAGTTGCATGTAAGATAATAGGCGGCGAGCCTATGGCCATCAACTGAGCACAAATCTAGATTCTAGGCTACTACTGAGAAATTTCAGATGAAAAAACACAATAACACTTTGCCCGATCTGGGATCGAAACCATGACCTCATGTTCAGCAGTAGCGCTTGCAACCTATAGACCAACGAGCTAATCCATCAAGATACTCCTTATAACATTTTTTGCTGCTTTTAATCACAACGAAAAATGTCTATACAAGCCACATTTACAACTAAATTACCTAAAAATAACGTCTTCATTCACATTCTCCTTTTATTAGGGTGTTATCTTTAAATCCAGCGGGCAAGGCCAGTATGTAGGTATATATAATTAAATTATACGTGGGTCCACACTAAGGCCGATAAGACCGGGGGCGGCGCGAGGGGGGTTGAAACGAAATGTTCGCGCAGGGGGTGGGCGTACGTGAAGACAGCGAGCTGAAGACGTGCTTGGAAATGTATGGAGTTGTTTGTGCGATTGTTTTAGTGTTTTGATTAATTAGATCAGGCCACTGACGGTTTAGGGAGATAGTTCATAAATTATAATCTCTACCACATTGTGCTTTTAAAGATTTTTTTTCTCCTCGATATAGCGATTTGACGCCAGTCTGTACGAACCTTTATACTTAGTCACTATCATTGCAGTTTTTTAGTTCACAACTCTTAAAAAAACTTCTACATTAGAATAATATACAATAAGTTAAGAAATCTAGTGATACTTATATATTCTACTAACCTCTAAAGGATAAAACTTTTGAGCTTAAATCAAGCTTTGTAGTCTGTCATGTCATGATTCCTAATCTCGAAATAATACAGGACCTGTAAGACCGAAAAATTTAAAAACATAATAAAAAAATACTCACATAATTTTTTTATTGTTCCAGGTATCATGTACCAAGTACATAATTCAGTATACAACACCCAAATCTACACCATAAAATGTCATAAAGATGCTATCGCAAGACTTCAACACAATTATGAAAAATAAACATGTCTACAAAACTTCGGCAACTTCAAGAAATCGCCATTCTGGATCTTTGGATGAACTTAAAGGTGGATAGATATAAGGCGGAATCAGGATCATCTGAAATATGACAAATTATCAAGTTAAATGAAAGTTGCAGAAATAACCGTAAAAGCATAGAAAAAATTGAATTCGATGTATGAATGCGGAATTTGTTCCCAAGAGCTTAAATTATATTTATCACATTCTGAGAGACCAGTCTTGAAAGTAGGCACGAAAGATGCCTAAAAGAACTTTTAAAACGTAATGAAAACATCGTATACAACATCTTTACCTCAAGTACTAAACCTAAATAATTACGTAACAAACATTTTCCTGCGGCGGTGGTATCATCAACTCTATAAACTTCCCCCGTGGTCCGGTCGAGCAGAGTCCGGGCGACTTTCGTTAGGGTGAAAGCAGTTTGAAAGTCGGGTCGGGGTATTGATCGAGTGTCTTGCCCCCCTCTACCCTCACCCCCCGCGACCCGCGCTCACCCCCGCCAGCGTCCATAAGGAGCGCCCAATTCTGAGGATGGTCGTCTTTAATGTAGAATTAAGGCTAGCTTTAGTTAAATTATGTGTATGTATGTGGCGTGGGTTTTAGGTCTGTGTGAGTTCTTTAGTGATCCAAGCTTGGGTTTGGACAAAGAAATTCAAATAAAATACCCACGTTCTACATTTGAATAGGGATTTTTGGAAATGATAGTGAGTAGCGATTATAAAGTACTGGCTGTTAAAAATATCGTTTTATTCGAAACTTAAAAGTTAAAACCTAAAACCGTCGAGTTGTGACTATATTTGAGAAAATTAGGTATTGTTAAAGATAACACACATCTTTATTTTTCCGTATTTTGTGTATTCATACTTTATAGACACAAAAACACAACATATTACATAACATCACGGCTCCTAGAGAATAGGTAGGTCTATATAATCGAGTAATGAAAAAAAAAAAGTGTAATTAAAACATTTTAGTTCAAACCCAAATAAAATAAATTTTCACTTTAAAACGAGAGAGAAAACACTTAAAGAAGCGTTTTCTCTCTCGTTTTAAAGTGAAAATTTAATTTATTTTTAGCATAGAAAAGTCTATGCAAAAATATATAAATTTCACTTACATATTTATTACGACTCTTGATACATAACATTTTCACACCCATACCTCTTGTTCTACGAAGGACGTAGGTACCTTCCTCTGATATTTATGATACAAAAGTATTGTAATTAAAGTCTTAATTTCATCTGTTGTCCAAACATTATCTAGAATTTGTAGCCTTTAGAATTTGTTAAATATTTTCTTTAGACTCGTTATTTAGTAAATACTTTTTGGGATTATATCGATAGATTATATGGCTAGAACATATCGACTGAAAAGCTGATGTTATTTCCTATTTATACGTTCTATTTCATTTTAAATGGAGATTTTGGAATCTGAACTCATAAAAGAACATCTGCCATTTAAAAATAGTCGGTGCATTTTAATTAGAAACGAAAACCAGTCTAATATATACACTAAATTTTATTCTACCCTAAAAACTTAAAATGATACAAAAAATCTACTAGACTATATGTAGTCAGTACACAATGACTACTTATCATAAATAATGATGATGGCAACACACAACGATCTTACATTACGGGCAACCCTATTAACTGCGACACCTGAGAGGCAGCCCTAGCGAGATCGAGGGATGACACCCAATACGCGTGCCTATTCTGTTTTCTGAATTTTTTTTTATTTTTTTTTTATTGCTGCAGAAGTAAAAAATACAGAAACATTACATAAGTGTTTTTACAAACGTCGTTAGTTACTTGCTATTATATCAAATCAAATAATTTATTCTTAGGTACATAGAATGGTGGTGCATGCACTTATGAATAATATAATATTCAAAACGAAAAACTCCTAATGACCATTGCGAAATTGGAATGCGATTTTTTTTTTTTTTTGCATTTCGGACAGACTCTCTAAAATTAATTTACTTTCAGCATTCACCTTAATTAGATAAAATATGGTACTAATAATTGGTTTGTTTTAATTTTAGCAATATTTCAAATTAAAAATGTGTCTAAGTTCGAGTAGATTTGAATAATAAATCCCAAGTCATCATTAGCATCAAAAATATTAACGACAACTGGAGCTCACTGATTCATTTATACTGAAGCATTGAAAATCCAGAGAAAAGTCGTTCACCAAATTCTATTAAGCAAAGAATTGTCTTCATGATCTCTAGTTACTTTAGTTAGAGCTAAGTAATGAAATCTATTGGTTGAGTGGTCGGAAAGCTCAGCCAAGAATAATAATAATACCAGCTAATCGTCCGTCAGCTTATTTACAGTTAAAATACTGTATTTCTATAAGTTTTAATGCACAACATTAAAGATCGACTCAGGTATGATCTAATGAATGAAGGACTTTTTTATTTTTTTAAGTAGTTCATTCATAGATATTATATCCTTACCAATAATTGTTTTATATGTTTACTATATTTTTCATAAAATAGATTGATTTGAAAGTTTATTTCTGTTGCTGCAAAATAATTCGTAAATAAGTGATATTCTAAACCGCTTACAGCAAAATTCACAGAACAGTCGCCGGTTTCAGGACGTTTAATCAAAGATACTAAAAATAAAGTAAATAAAGATAAAGTACCTAAATACTTAATTTATAAGATAATCATTGAAATAATCTTTCATGTTGTGCAATAAAACATAAAGAAATACAGTATTTTAACTGTAAAATCACGTAAATCATTGAAATCGGCAAAATTTCGTAAACAGCCTCATATTAATTATTTCAAAAATAGAACGCAACCACCAACGTCCGTCAATATTAAAAAGAAAACACGTAATCGATAAAGCTAACGAGAATACAACCGCAGGCTAGCCACGGTACACTTTCATCCGCTCTCGCCTTACATTCTCGACTTGATTAATGTGTGTACCGACCGAGTTAATCACCCACTCGAGATGCCGATGATAACCGCTCGTTTGTGCCATCGCCAGTGCTTTAAAAAAAAGTATAAGATTTTATCTATGGTTCGTTCGGATTTCGATTGCTGTTCAAATATTGTGGAACACTTGATTTTAGTTATTGAAATATTGAATGTGTGCGTTGATGGATTTCATTTCCACCATCCACCACCCATGCACCCTTGAGGAAATCATCACTAGAAAGTTCCATTGAAATTCAACTCATAACAATAGGGGAAATTAATATGTTCACTTTTGGACACACGTACGTTTCTCCAACTTCAAATACTTTGGTAGGCATTTATTCGGTTCTCTGTACGATTTTTTTTATCATTTTAAGAAACTTGCTCGCGGCTTCTCCCGCGTCCCGCGTGCCCGGGAACATACTACCGGGATCATAGGTATCCTATGTCCTAACCCAGGTCATGATCTATCCGTGTGCCAAACATCAAAATCTGTTCAGCCGTTAAGGCGTGAAAAGATAACAAACAGACAGAGTTACTTTCGCATTTTTATGTCGAGTTATTTTCTCACATAGTCGAATCTCTTTCGCATATTATGTGACACTTGTCACAACCTAACTTTGTCCCAGCTCTAGCTAGGTACAACATGTCCTCAGCAACTTGTTTCACGTCGTCCCGTCCTGTCCGCCATAATTAATGGTACCACGAACTGCCACTAAGAAGTGGCCGGTGGGCGGCGATCGATAGAACCCACACTTTAAGGATCCTTCCTTCTGGAGAAACTTGATCTTATCATGCAACTGTGGTACTTAGCAGTTGATTGCTGGTTGCTGGTCAAATAACAACTTTTTGACTGATTGATTAGCGTATTGCAGTCCATAGGTGGACTAAGGCGTCTTCCGGCACAAATACATCTCTCCATATTAAAAACAAAGCAAGAGATTCTCCATTTTAGAAAGAAAATAAAAGAAACAAAAAACATCTGTAATTTTTTATAACGCGTAGGAAATATTGTCACAGGGTCAAAGCAGCATGACTTCTCCCGTAAATCTTTATCGGCTTTCATCTCCAAAATTGTCTAGTGACGTCATTAATAAAATTAGAATAGCGGGGCAGTTCCCTTAATTTTAAGAACGTTCTCATTCGCAATTGTCAAAAAAACCATCAATTTACCAACATTTTTGACAAGTTTGACAGATTGCGACTTGAACGTTTTTTAGTAAGAGAATTGGCCCTCTGCTCTATGTAAAACAAAAGACGACCGTGACAGTCGCACAACAATCGCAAAACGATCGCAGTTCCGTAATACAGTAGCCCCACAGTTTCGGGTGCGGTACCCCGCGGGCCGCCGGGCGTTTCTTCTCACGTTCCTTACGTATACCTCCTACCACCCGACCAGTGTAACAGGAACTCTCAAACTTCGGCCAAAGTTTCCATATTTGAACAGCGTTCTCATTAGGTTGTTTGTAGACGAGAGACTTGTTCCTTATCTTCATCCTAACGGTCCTTTTTAACCGAAAAAACCCGGAGGTTCTCAAATCGATGCATGTATATTTTTTTATGTTTGCGCATAAAAATTGAAAATACCGGCCAAGAGGGAGTTGGACTCGCGCACGAAGGGTTCCGTACCATTATCTATAAAAATGGGTACAAAAATACATCATCTGAGAAAATTTCAAGTGTCAAACTATAACGGTTCATAAGATACAGCCTGGTGACAGACGGACAGACAGCGGGTCCCGTTATAGCCTTTGAATACGGAACCCAAAAAGTGAGAGTTCAGCCACGTTCATTGCTTTATTTACGATGTTGAGCAGACGAATTTATTATTAATATGAAGCAATGGATTAGAAATATCCTTCAAAACTCTCGGATTGTGATTGAAAGTGTGTTGTTTGTGCTGACACAAGAAAAGATAAAATCTCCGCTATATTGCTTGGGATTATAAGTCGTGGATAAATCCTTTTAAAAGTCGTTTTAGCACCAAAAATTCGGCCATCTTGTCGATCGTCTGTCATCAACCTAAACCAGTATAAAGGCCAAGCTACACTGGTAGTTTGTATGTTCCTTAGTGGGTTGGGTTGTGTGTATGTGTGCTAACTTTAAGACAGTTAGTGGGGTCGCAATCAGTACGAGCAGTGCTTTTCATTAGTACAAACGTTATCTCCATACTCGTACTTAGGTGTTTTGTTACAAAGCTCTGTTTTTGTGAGTATTTGATCAATACTGGCTGATTTTTCTGTCTTCGTGTCATGGGTGTCATTTTGGAAATTATTTCAAATATGGAATGAATTTGTAATCATTTAACTGAAAAATATAGAACGGAAACTGGGCAGGTATATCAAATCAAAATCAAATCTTTATGAAGTTGTATTTAGTGAGCTAAATACGCGTTTAAATCAATTGAACAGTTATTAAATTATTCATGAAAGGTACATCAATTAACTGAATCTAATTTCAAATTTCATCAAATTATTATTGCGACACGTTTTTCCTTTCAAACATCACAAAACGTTCCAAAACAGACTTCCATTTTCGCGGCTCTTACCAAAGACTTTTTCATTGACATATTTTTTCTAATAAAGGCAGTAAATGGCGGATCGATTAAGGCCCGTTCACATTAGCATTCAACCCTCCATCGCTGCACTTCTTTAATTCTCGCGCAGAACATATAAACGGGTTCGACGGCACGTGAGCGGAAAGCTTAGATCAAGATGGTCATTTAAATGTTTTGTTTTTTTATTTAAAGGGTTATGCTTACGTTTCTACGTGCCAGTATTTTGTGACTTTTTTGTCAAAGAGTGGATTAGAATTAGACATTATGCCCCGAGTATAAAATAAAATACTATTTTTTTTTTCTAATCGCTACATTACATTTAAAGTTTACAATTTAAAGATTTATAATTCATAATTAATATTCAGCTGTGTAACTTATAACTTAAGTTTTTACTGTACCTAGGTACTTAATTAGCTTTATTTTTTTATATTTACTAAGTCAATCCTGGAGCCTTTTTTTCACAAAAATAATAAAAACTGTTGGAGTACGGCTCAAGCAAAGAGATTCTTTACAATAAAAGAATCCTTATAAGAATGAATGAGCGGACGTTTGTTGAAAATTCTTTACAAAGGAACATGAGAAAATTATTTTCATGACAGACAGACATTCCATTCCTTATTTGTTTCTTAACTAACGCTGCAGTATGTTGTGTTGTATGTACTACGTTTGTTTCAGACACAGAGATAATAAAGAAATTACCTTCTATAATTTACAAAAAAAACATTTATGTGTTTACTAGATTAATTCAGTAAATAAATTTCTCTGTCTATTTTTATGCCTAAATGACTGTTGTGTCTAACCCTAAAATACAATTATTTTCCCAAAAGCAACAAATATATATCGATTAAAATCCTGCGCCAAGCTGCACAAAATTTTCAAATAATAAATGCAAGACAACTTCAAAAACTCTCCTATGAACCAAAAAATACTGCAGATAATAAACCTGAAAAACTAAAAACCAAAAAGGTCCACCGTAACTAAGACGTCAATCTAAACAAAAATAACTGGCCACTAAAAAGTAAGAATTTTAGAAAACGAACCGCAAATGTCTTTTAAAAATAAAAGAGCCGCTTACACTGTGAGTCGCTTCACACTATAGAAAAATTATTTTCAACACATTCGTAGCGCAGGGCTGGCGCTAACCGAGCTATTTTTTCTGGAGAAAGAAATATTTTTTGAGTAAATGTTTTCGTTTACTTTTGACGCGGAATCTCTTAGATTTTTCATGAAAAGCGTTTTTGAACGGTACGATTGAGGTATAAGTTTAAATCTTGATAAACCAGTTTGATTTTTTAAACCAAAATCCAAAATCCTACAGATTGACATTGTATTTTGCTACAATTAATTCCAATTAATGGCTTTCCGATACTTATCAAAATAACATTTTCGATGTCCACAATGACATTAAAAAAAAACAAATAGAAGCCAGTTTCCTGTGAAAAATTTAGTTTTCAATTTAATAAATTATTCTAGGTTTTACATAACTAGAATTTGTTCTCAGTCTACACTAAAGCCTAAAATCTAAAGTAATTCAACAAAATTACTTTGGAGTTTTGCTCGAGGTTTAAATATCAATTAAGTAAGTACTTCTCCAGACCTTTTAATTAACATAGGTATTCGGCTAAGCTTTTAATTTTGTTAAAAGACGGGACGCTCCCCAATTGTAACTTTAATCACAAATTGTGTTTCTAGAAGTTTATTATGGATTAGTATTTTTATTTAAATTCATGCTTGACCTTAGCAATCATTTTAGTGGTCATTAAAATCTATGTTAATATTATTTATTTTCTTTAATGGCCAACCAACAATTGTTAAAACGATAAAATAATATTTTATTAAAATCTAAGGTTAGTGTAAAAATTTCTTATAGGTTAGCACCGCATGCCCCATAATCATAAAGTCACGGGCAGTAGCTAGGTATCAGTAACATACTTATCAGAAAATAGAAAAGTATTAGAAAAACATCAGAATCTCTATAAAATTGTAATTGTTTTAGAAAGCTTTTATAACCTCTGATAATCACAAAAAAAAAGACTATAAATGTTTTTTGTTTCTGGAAAATAAGTAAGCTAATAAAAAAATATATAAATTAGAGATCAACCCTAAAGTCAGCACGGCGTTTGTTCCTCGAATGCTAAAGTAGCGGAAAAAGATTTGCATAAAATTGTCTTCTTATAAGGTCCACTCCGACGGTAATGCTTCTCACTTTTTTTATTTTTTATTATTTTCATTCACATTTTTATCTCTGCCTTCGTTTTTTCAAATTAGTCTTATATTTACGACGGCTTTAGCCGCTCTTTTATTGGATTGGGTTCTTAATGTGTTCCGTTTTTGAATTGATCATAACGTGTGTGTTTATTGGTTAATAATGTGCTTCTGATTCTAAATCGTCTTTAGTGTTGTATTTCTTTGTTTTTAAGATAGGTACTTATTTAAAATCGGAATATTTTCAAAATTTTATAGAACTAAATTTAAATGTTGCTAGATTTGAAAATGCTTTTAGATTAGACGCAAAAAAAGCTTTCACTTTTGGATTTCACCTTCAGTTTAACTGATACTGTGCAGATCCTAAGTGCCTTGCTTGCATTAGTTAGTAATTAAATCAATAGCATTATCTAGTCATAATACGAGCTCAGCATAATAACTATAATACGAGCCATTCAATGCCAAAGATTAACTCTGTAGAACTAAATGTCTCCCCCGACAACAAAGCGGACCAGCCACAATTCTAATAAAGAAATACCGAATTGTCGCGTTGTGACGCAACGCAATAGAAATCTCCAAGTGTCCCGCGCGAAATCGTAAACGGACGACCGGGCTGAATACAAAACAGGCCGGGGTGGGGCTACCCCGACCCCACCCCGCCCCACCGCGCCCCCCGCGCCCCGTCTTCATGCCCTTCTTCCTTAATGTGTAACAAAGACACCCCTCTTACGTTTCAATGTATTTGTGTAGTTTTTTATGTCTGTGTGAGTGTAGTTTTACGTTCCTTTATACTATGTACGCGTGTCGCTGTGTGCGTTCGCTGTTAGTGTTGCTAGTTTGAAATATTTCATATTAAATTTCAGGCCTCTATCAATATAGGGCGTGTTTGGGTTATCTTTTGTGAGGTATCCGTTATTGTATAGTTTGGAATAACTGTAGATGGAGCGTTAAATGTTTATTATTACTGCTAGTGTTCCTGGTATACTGAATTAGTTTTTACATCATTTGATTTTATTATACCTACTTGATTCCTTTAGACGTTTAAATAGGAAATACTTTTTGGTTGAGCTGAAATATTATTGGAGGAAACTTAATTTCAGAACAAAGTTACTGAAGTACAAGATTTGGCGTTCAGCCAACTCAAGTCCCCATTTTATAAATGTAATTTCCTATAAGACGTTCATAGAAAAACAACATATTACTTTACTATCATAATTCACTAATCTCATCATACGATCACATTCGATACACCCTGCCCAGTGCCTTAGTTTAATACACAACTATATTTACTCGTATATTACGCAAAACCCATACAAAGTGCATTAAAAATAAATAAGTCAATTCTAATAAGAGTTCCCGCGAAAATTGCCACTCGTTAGACACTTAACGATGGCAAAGGAAACGACCGACACAGCCTGCAACGACTAATGTGGGAAAAAAGTTTGAAACAAAGTGTGAAAACTTCGCGCCACTCGCGTCCCCCACACAGTTTAAATAAAACCCGCGCTTGACTAATGTTGTTGAAAAACGCTAATTCAGGTAAATATCTTAAAACTTTATCGCCTTTATAAGCCTAATTATTTTGACAGTTGATGCAAAGGTAACACCTGTTCAGCCTATTTTTCTTGAGACTACACCGAAACGATACTTTTTAGTTCACACATCCATGCTTTTGTTCGAAACTTTATAAATTTCAAATGTCAGACTATGTTCTATTATTCAAAAGTGAACACTTTTTCATGGAAGATTGTGTTTTTTTTTTTGCGTCTGTTTCTAATTGGTAGAGACGTTCCATTTTTTATTTGAAAATAAAATAAAGTTCTGCGTCGGGTATTTTTGAGTTGTTGAGCAGTTGAGTTGCTCTTAGACTGTGAATTAAAACCCTTAGACTGTGAATTAAAAATATCAAGAGAAAGGCCTGTTTTTAATCTCAGTGATTAGCTTGACAGGTGTAATTTTTTTTTTTTTTTTAACTTAGCTTGAATAGGATTGGCTATTTTTCATTAAAAAAAATCAGTTTTTTTCAAAAATTACTAAATCCGGTATCCCTTCAATATCAGTTTGGTCTGTTAGATTTAAAAATTGATATTGATATTCTCTTCCGCTTGGAATATAGGATAGATAGGAATGATATTTAAATTGAATATCCATTTCGGCCATTGGGTCATCTTAGGGGGTATTACGTAAGTACAATAATATTAATAACTAGCTGCGCCCCGCGGTTTCACCCGCGTAAGTCTCGATCCCGTGGGAATATCAGGATAAAAAGTATCCTATGTCCTATTCCAGGTCATGGTCTACCCCTGTGCCAGATTTCATCCAAATCCGTTCAGCCGTTTTAGCGTGAAAGCGTAACACACAAACAAACTCACTTTCGCATTTATAATATTAGTTAGGATTAGGATTTGATAAAATTGGAAATATAATTTTAATTTAGTTCTTCAAAGATATCCATTAATTCATTCTTTCTGATCATTTGAGACACTATTTCCGGCACACAAAAGTACTGTGTATTGCAATACATTATTTGTGCCTCGTTACTCATGTGGTCGAGCAGTACTGCTGAGCATGAGAACCTGGGTTCGAATCCCGATTCGGGCAAAGTGATATTGGGTTTTTCCATCTGGAATTTCTCAGTAGCAACCCGGGTGTCTGGATTTGTGCCGGGTTGATGGCAATAGGCTCGCCCCCTATTACATGGGACTCAAACATAACTGACGAAATGTGGGTGTACTATAGGTACACCTCTGCCGAACCCTTCGGGGAATACAGGCGTCATGTTATGTATGTATGTGATGTTATTTGTGTCAGTGAAAGAAGCGGGCTTAGGCTTTTTTTTTATTCCTAGGCACAAGTCCACAGGGGGCCAAGTCTACTAATTTACAAACGTGTCAGTGGTCTCACAATGATCAGTTTTTGACAGATTTTGTATGGCATATCTGTCAAAAACTGATCATTGTGAGACCACTGGCACGTTTGTAAATTAGTAGACTTGGCCCCCAGGTCGCCCGCGAATACGCTAGCGGAGTTTTCTTTACTACCTTGTTTGCAGGTATGATTCTATATTATGTTTGTTATGTCTAGTATAGTAGGAGTATTCATTACTAACTAACAAAAAAAAACTCAAACATAACTGTTTTCCAAATCAAGCTCCGAAATAATCAAACAGTTTTGTGTTTTAATTTTTTAAAGATTTTCTCCTCAAAAATACTTTTCAGTTTTTAGTACTTTCAAATTCAGCAATGAATCCAATGACATCGTGAATACTTCGATACCTATATATTTCTGATTCACGTGAATTTTATTTAATTAACTTTCAGGTACTTTTTCGGCTTAAGGGTCGGCACTATGAAATCGTGCTTAGGGTTTTAGATAAGTTTATATGTTTAGAAAACTTAAAGTAGTGGCCACGGAAAAAATGTCTGGCTAGCTGAAGAGTTTCACCAGTTAGTGAAAATATCGGATTGAGGATAAACCTCATAGATTAATGGTTAAAAAATATATATATCACAAGAAACGTGCATAAAGCACTACCGTATAACCGTATTATATATTTTGATAACTTTAAGAAGTCACCTAAACTTCATTAGAGACAACAAAGAACTGTGAACCCCACAGTTCTTCTGTGAACACTTTTCTGTTTTCCATAACATGCGTCTGTTGATGAATGTCTAGCTTCTCATCTTAAAGCTCACTTCGTAGAAAATAGATAAAAATAAAAAAATTGTTTATAATCCAGGTAAATACCAGCCGACCCCAACATAGTTGGGAAAAGGCTAGGCAGATTGATATCCAGGTAATGCAGTAAGCAGGTTTACACGTTAACACCAAATTAAGACGACATGTGTCACTTAAAAAGATTACCTATAGCTAGGTTACAAAATTATATACCAGTGAGCCCCAAACTAGACAGTTAGCATAATCAGCCTATAATGTTCCTACTGCTGGGAAACAGGCCTCCTCTCTGTGAGAGGGAGCGGGCTGAAATCTACCACGCGAGCCCAGTGTGGATTAGTAGATGTCACATGTCTTCGAATTTTTGGTTCTAGGACATGCCGGTTTCCTCACGATGTTTTCTTTCACCGTTTTTGAGACCAGTGGCGATGAAATAATTTACACAAAGTAAAGCGCCTGTCTGGGTTCGAACCTACGACCTACAACTAGGCAGTTAGTCTGTATCTTGTACAATCATCTATTTCACAATACTTATTAATAACAACATGTAATTTATATTATATCCTTTTAAATTAACACCATCCCAATTCACCCTTCGTTAGTAAGGCGTCTCAAGTCATCCACGGTGTGCGACCCCCGGTCCCCCCAGGCCCCCATGGCCCCCCTGATTAATGTCGGTGTCTTCCGACATCGTTGTCATTATGCTAATAATATCCAGCGTTATTTAGAAAGGGTTATGGTAATTCTTCATTTGTTATTTGTCCTTCCTTATTCGCGAATGGTATTTTTCAAGATGTAGGTAATGAACGATAAAGTAGGGCTCAGAGAATAAAAAACAAAATGGCTCCTACTCTGATAATGGGTGTAGAAAAACTTATTTGTTAAGGTGGTTAACGATTTACTACACATCTGGTTTTCTATCTAACTTAATATAATTATTATAAACGCGAAAGTTTGTAAGTATGGATGGATGGATATTTGTTACTCTTTCACGTAAAAACGGCTGAATGGATTTAGATGAAATTTGGCAAACAGATAGTTTATAACCTGGATTAACACATAGGATACTTTTTATCCCGATATTCCCACGGGATCGAGACTTACGCGTGTGAAACCGCGGGGCGCAGCTAGTATTTCTATATTATATTTATTTCATTAGGTACTATATTTTTTTGTTTTACCTACCCTTATCCCAATTTATTTGGGGTCAGCGCAGGAGACGTCGTTTTCTTCCATACTTCTTCTATCAGCCATCGTCTCAGGCAGTGTTCACTTCTGTACCCCATCATCATTCATCATGTTATCTATCACATCAATGACATGACTTAAAAACAAATTGATTTAAAGCTTTCAATTACAGAAAAAGGAATCTTGTATTCATTCTTCTATAATTACTGAAAAATAATTGTTATTTGTTCATAGAATTTTGAGGAGTTGAAATTGAGGAGCTCGTGGCTAAGTAATAACAGCCGCACGGGTCGATCCATCAGGTTAAAGTACGCTTGCCGGGGTTGGTCTGTGGATGGGTGACCATCTTTACATATCGAGACTTTTCCGTGCTCGGAAAGTACGTTAAGCCGTTAGTCCCGGCTGTCATTTGTTGATCTTTGACAGTCTTTACGGGTAGTCAGAAGCCCGAAAGTCTGACAACCAGTCTTGCCAAAGGGTATCGTATTACCCAGTTACTGAGTTGTGGTGGTCAGATAGGCAGTCGCTTCATGTAAAATACTGGTGTTTTACATGGAGGTAAGTCCCAACTTGGTTGGGAAAAGGCTAGGCAGATGAGGCAGATGTTGACTTGTTCATAGAATTCTAGTGTGTATTCGAATTGGACTTCATTATCAGTAAATTACTGGAAACTTCAATTTTCAGTGTATCTGATTCATCTGTTTTAAAATTATTATTATAAAACGAATTTATCGGTAGTAAAATCAGTGGTTACTACAATTTCAAATGTGCCTGGATATACTTGTGTTCTTCATGTAAGCAATATAATAACATAAAATGGCTGGCCTGCTAAAATGTGTTCATAGACTTACATGTTATTTAAAGTAGAATATATTTTAATATGGATCAGAGGAAAGAAATTCCAAATATTCAGTTTGTAAATTATTACCACACAAGACAATCTAAATCTTCCTTTTCTTCATCCTGACACTTTCCTGGGCTAGTGCCAAAACCCTCTTTGCAATAAGAAATTTATTACGCGCGTTGGAAAACTCGAAGTCATAGGTAGAATGGTTTCACATAAATTCCATAGATTGATAAAAGTAAATCCTGTACTGTGTATACTTTATTCAACTACTAGCTGCGCCCCGCGGTTTCACCCGCGTAAGTCTCGATCCCGTGGGAATATCGGGATAAAAAGTATCCTATGTGTTAATCCAGGTTATAAGCTATCTGTTTGCCAAATTTCTTCCAAATCCATTCAGCCGTTTTTGCCTGATTGAGTAACAAACATCCAAACACACAAACACACAAACTTTCACATTTATAATATTAGTAGGAAGTAGGATTCAGCTTCACGCCAAATCTTAGTTCCAAATCGTTCCAAATCTCGGTTTGAAAATGGAATGGTAGTGTTGAATCTGTCAATTTTAAATCTAGATTCCTACGTCACTTTCGTTCTGGATACCTACGTGCCTGTACAGAGAGCTATTGACACCACAGCATTAGTTTTTATCAGCACACCGCCACTAAAGGCTCACTAACTGAAAATTAGCGTTAATAAGGGACCGGTAACCACGTTAGTGTATACCAGGTCACGGCTGTCCAGATAAAGCCTATAAACTACAAATTAATTTAGCAACTCAAAAAAATACATTCAAGGGATTGTAAGCCTTTTTGGAAATAGATAAGGGTCAAGGTGATGTTTGGGGGCGGTAAATATATGTTTGTCGAGGTATTTTGGACAGGCCCGTTCGGTAATTTTCTTTAGAACGCTCCGTTGGCGCGAAAAATTGTGTTTTTCAAAGGAAGAGCAGCTGCCAACACTGTGGAAGATTGACTACCGTTTGCTTGAAATAGGCTGAAAATTGTGGCTGGTCAGTTTAACTAGGCTTTATGTATAATAACGCAGTTACTTGACTGTAGCTGATTATGTCAATGAGTGTATTCGAGTTCTTATTTTGAACTAATAAGACAGGTTTTAAGATACTGGTACGAAAAGTTCTGATTGGAGTTAAAAATTTTCGGCGTTTGCCAAGATCGCGATACAAACTATAAAAAAAAACATTGTTACTAGAAACTCATTCCATTTGAAAAAGTTACACATGGCCAGTTTTGCTTGTTTGTAAAAAGTTGAGACGAATTAAATTGAGAAATTTTCATTTATTTGACGGTACGGCTGCCTGTATCTTTGAAGGCTTTAACTAAAAAACTGTTTAATAACTTTTCGTTTTAAACAGAACTACTAGTGCTATCTAGTATCGAGTAGCCAAATCTAGATAGTATTCGCTACTCAGCTACAGATGACGCTACTGTCACTAATAAACTTCCCCAAATCACCGCATGTGTCGCTACTGTCGTTTAACGCCATCTGGCGTCGAATAGATGTGCAAAACTAAACAAAAAGTTATAATAAAAAAGATCTCATTGGCACCGTTTTAAAAATCTTCGGCAACGAATTGCCAACGATAAAAAAAAATATCCAAACGGAAATTAAATACAGTGAGTAAGTTTTATAAAATCGTATGGTGACATGGGACATTTCATCGTTTGTATCGTATACCGGTTGGTTTCTGCCACTCCACGTCCAAGTGAGTATTTCATCGTTTATGTATAGGTACGTAACTATTTTTGTTTTAAAGGTACCTTGTTTCAGCTCTTAGAATTAAATTAGAATTGCCAACTTATCAAAAGTGTTATTTCTAGCATATCCTTACCGAACTAGGTACCTACTAATAAGAACAAAACTCTCTAATAGTGAATTGTATCTACTAACAAACTGACAAAATAACCAGTAATTTCCATTCACTAATATCTATTGAAACTGGCCACTGAAATATGGAGAGTACATGTACACAATGGCTTATTAGAATAACAAACAAACAGACATCGCTCGCAGCTGCCGGACCGGTCTCGGACACCGGCGCCATATAATACTCTGAATATTGAATAATTTGTAATTAATATTATTTCATCAATGTTTTGAAAGAGGTTAGGTGAGATTAAAAACTCCAAAGATTTGCATGACAGTCAAATAAATTTGAATATCGAATTCTTAATTTTGAAAATGGCCATTTGCCCGCTGCTGCAGGATTTTTTTCTCCTGTTTATTTATTCATTTGTGGGGTTTATATTAAATAATTTCCCAAAAATCTTGAATAACTGAAAGAAAAATTGTTTACTCTGTACAATAAAAAAACATATCATTGCATTTCTTTTATTCAAAACAATTACATAAGTTAGTCAAAAATACTTATAAAAAGACTAGAATAAACGGACCCACACCTTCGTCACTTCACCCTTATTTCCCTTCGGTGACACATTTTCCTTTTACCTGATTGCCCATTATAGAAACAATTGCTATCGTATAATTTTATTGTAATTGACACGAGCTATTTCTACTTTGTCGTAGCTAGCCAACGATATCTTCATAACATACTTGATTATCTGTTTATTATATGCAATAGACAAAAAAAACAATGTCAATGAGACGGATCATTTTGAAATGTGAACTAGGCTAGGTTTTGAGAATAGCCTGCAGTGAAAATGTTCGAAATCATAGTCATTATAAACTATTTTAAATGGATCTTTGTGCGAACTATGAATATTACGAAACCTGTAATAACATTTTGTTCTACAAGTTATGATATAAATTAGTCCGAGAATATCATTAATCACTGTTGTCATAATTTCACAAATTAATAGAGACAATATTTTGAAATGAATACGTAACACAAACTCCATTCTAATTTTCTAATAGCCATTTATAAAATTAATTTATCTAAACGTTTCCCGGAACCGTTCAGTATAGTAACTTGTTGCTATGGCTACCGTTCTAAACGTAAACCAAAATAAGCTAATTTGTTGATATCAATAGATTTATCAACGAGTAATTTAGAGGATCACCTAATCAAGGTTAATTAATAACATAATAACATTGATGTTATAATTAATTTACTGTGTTAGATTTTAATTAATTGTTTGTCGGAATACCTACCTACATTATTTGAGAACGGCTAATAGATTTGTGCAATGTTTAATAAACAAGGGTTTTCTGTTCAGCCTTTCAACTCGTCATCATCAGCCTACAGCAGTCCACTGCTTGACATAGGCCTCTCCAATTGGACGCCATTCAGCCCGATTCTCAGCAACTCTCATTCAGCCGCTACCCAGCCATCCTGCGAAGATCGTCGCTCCACCTAGCCTGAGGGCGTCCTGCGCGTTTGCCGATTCGCGGTCTCCACTTATGAACACGTCTACCCCAACGGTCATCGGTTCTACGGCAAATATGACCGGTTCATTGTCATTTTAGCTTGCTTATTCTGTGAGCTATGTCGACAACTTTGGTTCTCTGCCGGATCGGCTCGTTCCCGATTCGATCCCTCAGAGAGACTTCAAGCGGACTATCCGTTTCATAGCTCGCTGAGAGACCTTGAATTTATGGACTACCGAAAGTGTATTGGAGATGACAGTATATTTTCTTCTAAGAAGGAGTACTTATATACGATCGCTACTCACTATCAGTTTATATTTCCACATTATTGTATGTTTTAGTTATAAAGTCAGTAACGATCTAACTGAAAACTGCAAGTTAAAATACACAATAGGATTTAAATTGTTTATTTATTTTATTCATTCATCTTCCATTTACAAAATTATTTGTTTCTATATTAGTATTTATGTATAAGCAGTCATCATAAATGTTATATCATATCGCTAACACTCAGTGTGCAGTGTAGGTAAGCCAACAAAACACCGATTAAAATGAAATTCATACATAAATTACGAATTCAATCGGTACAGTTCTAAAACACACTTGGAACAGTAGATATGAGTGTAACAGATAAAATATTGTCGTTTATATAACGTTTTGTAAAAGCACAAACAGCGAGACTGACACCCCGCCAAAGAATAAAAATCGTGTTTGAATACAATCCAATACAAAATTGTTATGTTACTTTTATTAATATTGAAGTGAAACTTCGGCGATTCGATAATTGGACGATAATTGAGAGTGAAATATCACGTTTAGGCACATTCTGTTACATAAAAGAGAAGAAAGATATAACTCTGTTTGTCTCTCACACTAAATCTATCTAATTCTTTATTTTTTTTAAGAAATTTCACTTTTATCACGTGTACGGTACTGCACGCCCAATTTTTGTTATCGTTTACATGCTTGGATTTGAGCACCTGATTTTTATAGAAATGTTTAAGTGAAACAATTCTTGATTATGTTTTTGTTTAAGTTAGTTTATAAGATTGTGTTACTTCAAAACTTACCTAAGTTTCAAGTTTGTGATAAGTAAAACAGGGCATTTCTTGCATTATTTGCAGATTCATAGCAAAATGTGGTACTTGACACTGTATTTTTTATTAAATTAATTTTATGTAAAACAATTTGTTTCATTATTTAAACCTGGATACGTTCTACTTTTCTTTGTTTAGTCCATACTATACCTTACTTTAATTAATACAAAATATCCAACACCGCTTAAGTTTGGAAACAGAGCATGAATAAATCCGTCATAGGGACCATCAGTCAGATCTAATTACACACGACATGACATAACTGCCAAAAACTCTTCAATCTGGACTAACAAAACCGTTCTAATCCGTGTAACACGCTAACACTTTTCCCCACAGCAGTACCTGTTGAACGTGCATCTTCTTTTTATTTCCCATACACCGCTCGTACTAAAAATCGAATAAATCAAAATAACCGATCACGGGACAAAAGCTCATTCACAATTTTAAAACTGGTTTTTTTAATTCTCCTTTTTTTAATACGCATGAAAACCGCGACGGACGCAGCATCCGCGGCCTCTGTATAGATCTTTTGTGAACACAAAAGACAAAGTACTCGATAGACCGGTTTTATTTTATTATAATGTTTTCTGAATCGCTATTTAGGTCACCAACGGCTAGTTTGCGTGTATCCGAATCAGTTTAGAGTGAATCCCGATGTGAGATGTCGTTTTTTATTGAAAAAGAAACAAATTCGTTTTTTAAATTAGTCGCACGTGCTTACTTTTTGGAGTGATAGACTTTTTGTCTGAGACAGTACTTTTTTTTTAATTTTGAGTGAACCGTTTTATTCTGATTGCGATCAGTATTCTTGAAATAGTGCAGAACTTTTAGTGCTAATTTATCAATAATAATAAGTACCGTAGTGTTTGCAAAAAAATTGTAAGTATCATAATAGTCTAATTTATTCCAACTTGAAGTAGAACTATAAATCGGTCAGTCCATTTCTGATCTTTGTGGGACAGCCCATCTGCCCCCCATGCATGTCTTATACCCCAACGCGACAATCAATTTAAAATTATCATGGTTGTGTGATGTGGGCCATAAAATGTATATTGAATTGTAAGATTTGAGTATAACCAACAATATGTGCAAAAATCTTCGTGCCCTGAAGATTGGGTAAGAGTCGAGAGAAATAGTTGAATTGAAGCATTAGTTTTACTATCAAATCGTATTTTAGATTATGGAATAGAATTTAAAAAGAAAAGAAGGGCCTTCTCATTAAAAAAAGATTTGCAATATTTCCAAAGAAACCGCTACGAGATTTGCTACGACGCCGGCGTAGCGTAGAAAGTCGAAAAATTTAATTATATTCATGGCATTGTTTAACTTCCTCAAGTGTCAACAGATTTTAGTTTTTATAACTTTTTTAAATACCTACGACTTTAGGTTCACCTTAAAAGATGAAGAAATTTTTAAAAATTGCTTTAAGAAACAAAATCGCCCGCCATGTTACAAACCGACCAAAAAAACGAACTTAACAAAAAACCGATTCAATAATGAGTACATACCGCCATTCGGGTATCGATTTTAAGATCCCCTTTCTCCTATTATTATTTTTTTTCTACATAACAAAGCAAGAAAATATAAAGGAGGAGTTTTGCAAGGGCGCGCGCCCCCTAGCCGCGGTGAGCTAGTGTGTATCAGTGTGTGTGCGAATAGTGCGCGCTGTGTGTGTGTGCAACTTTGAGACGATCGGCGGAGTCGAGTGAAATAAGGGGAGTGATTTGTTGTGCGAATGTATGATTTTGATAGTTTTGTTGCGAAAAAACTAGGACTTATTTCTTGGAAGAACTTCCCAAGACCCTTTTTTTGGATTGAGGGTCGAGGTCAATCCAGATTGATTCATGAGACTTATGGCAGTTGGTTTTCGGACAGCCTAAAGACGGTTCTACAAGCGTGTAATCGTATTACTTTGCACTTTGGGGCAATCAGGTACTTAGGTTGTGGAGAAACACCGAAGCGTGCAAATCTGATATATTCGACCTTATTTTAGTAGAGCGAGACCTTTTAGTAGAAACTTACGTGCAAAGATGTTGATGGAAGTAAGATTAGTGATTCGTTTAAATAACACTTTAAACCACAGGTAAAGTGTAGTGTGTATATAGTTTAGTTTACACTTTTATATCAAGTATTAAGTAGAGACAATGCTTACATAATTTTTAATAGGTACCATCTTATTTCAGCGGAGGAATTGTGCAACACACTAACAGCAATGGCTTTCATTTTGACAGTTCAACAACATTCATTGCGATTTACGTTGCAGAGCAGACCAATTTTTCGAACATATTAAGCCTTGGATATTACTAATCCTTCAAACACATTCAGACTGTGATTGGTACGCAATTAGCTAGTGTTTTTCCATTGTTATCGTAAATCTTGATTACTGAACTTAAAATTTGGACCACTCCTAAACACACCGTGAAAATTTTTTAGGCAAAAAATGTCACCGTGCAAATATCAAATCCAACAAGCACTGCTATAAGAAACGAGGGTCCGAAGAAAGCTTCTCTTAGCATCTCCCCTCCTTGCACACACACAAACACACACTGCGTTTGTGTTTTAAAAAATACGCAACACACACATAACTAGAGTTATCAATAGATTCATTAGACGTATTTCTTTGATACCAGCCTGCTTTTAGCAAGCACTTAAACCACGATACTGATGCCTATGAAACAACGGCTTTTACGCGAATATGACTTTTATTGTCTTCCAATTTTGGAGTTATGAAACTTTTGCGGTGGTAATAATAAGGTTGCGTAGATGTAATTGCGTCTTTACTGGGCCGATTTTTTTTCTTCACCCCTTTCTGGAAGGGTCGAAGTGGGCTGCGTTGAGTTTGTTTGATGTCTTTTAAGAATGGCAGTTTATTATAAATGTATAGTACCTATCGCTCAAGGTTTTTGTACATTTTTTACGGCAAACAGAGGGCTTAGGATCGATACTGTATAAAATCTGAGGTGAAATCGCGTTAAGAGTATGGCATTATTTACGCGAAAGCGGACATTTTGGCCGAGCTGCACACACAGTATATCGGGTTGGCACAATTCGGCAGTATTTAAAAACAAAGGCGACCCGAAGCAATTACTACATACCTATGGGTATTCGATTTTACCGCCCGGTTGTGTCCATTAGGTAATATACACGCCTTATGACCGACGCGACGTGTTTTAACAGTACTCGAAAGCAAACTCAACGTGTATGATAATAATTATCATGTTAAAAGTAGCTGGCTGTACCAATGACCGTTACAAATGTTACATTACAATGAATGATTTAAGGCTGCAATTTCATAATCAGAACGCTTGGGAAACGGATTAGTTAGTTATCACAGTTTGCTGTAATTCGAGTCGAACAAGCTATTTGGTATACAGACAGATAACTTGCGACTACTTTAAACAATTTTGTGAGTGTTTTCAGTAGTCAACAATCCTTTTACGTCACTCTCCTAAGCCATAAGCTCAAAAATATTAATTACACACACAATCAATACGAATTTTGGCACTGTAGCGATAATTAATATATTTTGCCTGTATACCAAATAGCTTGTTCGACTGTACAATATTAGTGACATACATAGCGTCCCAAAGAGAAAAATTGACGACTATCACATAACGATACCTGCTGATCTAGCTCACTTCACCTAAGTTCTTCCCTTCACCGTGAGATTTTTCCAGAATACAGAATAGACCGACCGCAGTCTCTTTTAAGTATTACCAGGTGCCATATAATAAAGTATTAATGCCACCATATTTCCAGTGTGAGATAGAGACGGAGCTAGAAAAGGCCGCTAGCACCATCCCGTTTTCGGAGTGGAATAATGATGGCAATAATACTTGATAATGACCCCTGAAATAATATTTAAGCCTATTCAGGTAAACACATAAAACTATAGTAATTCGATTATTAATTTCACCGGGGTCATGTAATGTTGAGTTTTGTTTTTTAAATATCGTATTCGTTAGAGTAGGTTGGCAGTCGATCACTTGCTGGCTTATATTGAAATAATTGAACGACGACGAAGAAAGAAAGAAGTTTAAATGAATTTGGGACACGCACAGTAAATACAAACAGTAAAAAAAGGAGCATTCAAAACTAACAACATTAAAAATGTATTTAAAAACATAAAATTTCTACGTAAGCGAGGCCAAAAAGGCTCCTATCTCAAATTAAAACTGCAATATTTAAAAAAAAAATCAGACATAGTCCATAAAATTTTTTTACAATGAAAGAAGGTCTTAGTAGGAACGATTTTGGGTTCCTTTGCTCAGAAGTGGAACAGTGCAGGATAACATTAAAAAAAAAAAGTGATCGCTGACACTATAAGTGTGATTACTTCTGACCGATGATAAAGGGTACGCAAAAAGTTCATTTTAGCTTCACCGTCAGATAAATCACAATTTTCTCCACATAACGCATGACTGCCACAGACATATAGTTACATATTATACATTAAAATAGGATAATAATAAAGGGTGTATGCCCTTAACTGATCGATTTCAATAAGAGAGACCGCAACGACGCAGTTACGGCATTCAGGGGAGGGTAAGATTAACGATATTGCTTAACACACATAAATCTAAATATTTACGTGTTTATGCTATGTTAAGTATATATTTGTATAAATATTAGATGTATATGTTACAGTTTTAAGACATCAAAATAGTTGCTTTATTCAACAATGCAACAATGTACACTGTTAGTTTACAATTTGTAAACTTACCTTTTTTTTAAATGTTGGGTTTCTATCTCTTATGTACTAGATGGTGAGTGAAGGGCTAACTGTGACATAATTTGGTTGTGGACTAGAAATAACCTGGCTTACCAGTGAGACCTGTTGTGGAACTTCAATCGCTTTTTTGGGATATTGATCAAAAAACTGTGGCAGCCAAAAGAGGAGATCAAACATCAATTGCAACTTTTTTCCTTTGTATACTTGTACATAATTTATATATTTTAGTGTTAGTGTTAGCTTGTATATTGTAACTAGCTGCGCCCAGCGGTATCACCCACATACATCTCGATCCCGTGGGAATATCGGGATAAAAGGTATCCTATTTGATTTTCCAGGTCATGGTCTACCCATGTGCCAAATTTCATCCAAATCCGTTCTGCCGATGTAGCATGAAAACGCGGCTTCGCCCGCGTGGATGTCGGTTGTTATATACTAAAACCTTCCTCGAGGACCACTCTATCCATTGGTGAAAACCGCATCAAAATCCGTTGCGTAGGGATATAGGGACAGAGAAAGCGACTTTGTTTTGTACTATGTAGTGATTAAGGTTTACAACTGAGTAAATAAAAATGATTATGAAAATAGCAACTTGAAGTTTGGGATTGTACACACGGCTCCACATCAAGCTATATATTTCCAGTATAAGCTGACCTCGCATTGTACGGAAATCTTATACTTGCTTGATGTGAAGCCGTGTTTACTCGATAAAAGTTATCTCTCCCTCTACGTCGATATGTCGATTCTTAAAACTCTTGACCTCGAGTTGGCTATACTTGTTGAACTAAACTATTAAAGGGAATTCAATTGATATTATAATAATGACCATCTAATCATTCCCGACATTCTCATTCCTTGACAAGATCTTTCTTCTCCACAAAGCAAGAGGAACTAGCTCCCAACATCCAATTTACACCATGTCTAATAATAACAGAATGGTTCCTATAATCATAATCCTGTATCCAACAACACGGGGCAGGTTGTCCCCCGGTGTATCGATGCATGTGATGCTCCGTCCAGCGCAGGCTGCCACCGACGACACGCTGAGACGACTTACTTGGGCCCCCTGATCTGGTGCTGGTGCAAGGATTGAGTTAAAAGCGAGTTAGGCCGCTATCCCACTGGCATTTTACGAGCGTTAGCAATTCTCCAACGTCTGCGCAGCGCCAACATTGCGCAGACGAGACGTTAAAGTCGCGAGTTTCTAGTGGTAAGGCGCCAACGTTGCGCTAACACCGCGAGATTCTTGCGTCTTTTGGCAACGGGTGCATGTGTGCGACGTTAACGTTGCGTTCAGTAGATGTAACGCTTGCCACTAGGAACTCGGGACGTTAACGTCGTGTCTGCGCAGACGTTGGAGAAGCGCCAACACTCGTAAAACGCCAGTGGGATAGCGGCCTTACATACTGACGAAGCTTCAGGAAGCTTTTCTGACAGAGATATGAGGATCTTAAAAATAAGAGGCTACAAAAATATGGTGTAAAAGCAATCTAATAGTACGCTTAGTACCTAGCTACGGACCGGTACCGACAACGGCTACATCGCCCCGTGTGAGTTTCATCAAAGACCTGACGTCCTACAAAAATCCTGACGTCACACAAAATCCTGCATCGTGCGATCGACATATATACAAGATCCCGACATCAATCGTTGAGCAGTTGTGTGCCAGACACGAAAACTGTTTGATCGGAGGATCCTCCCTTTTTAATAGAAGATGAGTGAAATTTACACCCTGTTCCTCTGAACCACAGGATGGAGAAGTAATACCTAAAATTGCTTAAAAATTAAATATTCCGCTTTTCACTTGCACCGCATCATAAAATATATCTAGTCCACCTACTTGGCAACTGATAAGTGAACGGCAGTCCGTGTGGGTGGAGGAAACATGTTATGTACCCACTATGTTCATATTATTATAGTTAGATAAAGTTATGTGGAAAACTATGAAGGCACCCTATATTTATAGAGACTTACATAAGTTTAGATACTGGGGTTGGGTTCATAATACCTCGTAGGAAATAATTGAAATCGCCTAGGCAGCTATCTAGCCTACTTAGGAATTTAGGCTTTATTTATTTATGAAAGTTAATAAAAAATTGACGCCAGCTTAACCATACTATACAGGGTTATTGGTTATATGTCGGCAATCCGTTAAGGGGATGCAAATTATGCAAACAAATGACCCCTGATAACCACTATGCCATTTTCAACCATTTTCGAGTTAATTGACTCGATTTTTTTTGACATTTGTTATTATATGAAACTTTTTTTACCCGACTACGGCGAAGAAAAAAGGAGGGTTATGATTTATAAATCTAAAGGCAATAGGGAATATGCATGTGATTCAAATATGGGTCAAATATTTTTTTCTATAAACTATGTTACTTCAGAATTATGCCTCCATCAATATTTTTGAATAAAATTTCCCTTTGAGCGAGAAATTAATTTTTAAAAAGTCCCAAAAAACTGTGGGTAATTCAAATACCTGAAAAGGCTAAGAGCGGATGTGACGTAACAATCCGGGATAACAATCAAAATGTCAATGTCAAGTCAATCAACAAGTGTCAAGTCAATGTCAAACGCTCATAGAAAAAGGAGTGTTTGACGTTGACTTGACAGTTGCTTGTCTGTTTTCACGAACTGTGACGTCACCACACCAAGCGCGCCAAATGGAGGGCGTTTAAGTAGCCCAGATCGGTTGGATATTTTTAAACATTTTTTTAACTACTTTAAATTGCTTTTTTGCCGTCGATTTTTTTTTTACTATTATTTGACGATGTAAACTATCGAATAAAAATATTAAAAAAATACATGCATATTCCCTATTATGTATACCTAGTTATGTAGTCGGCATGTTTTTGTACTTATATGTCTTTTGTAAGCATGACTTTTAAAAACCACTAATTTCAAATTTATAATCAGCTTCTGATTATTTTGGATTTTAGTTTTGAAAAAATCTGAGACATACCTAAATCTAATCCGTTTTGACCCGACAACGGCGAAGAAAAAAGGAGAGTTATGATTTTGACCGGTATGTATGTATGTATGTTCATCTGTACCCTCCTATCTTCCAAACCACTTATCACAATTTGACAAATTACCCGACTACGGCGAAGAAAAAAGGAGGGTTATGATTTTGACCGGTATGTATGTATGTATGTATGTTCATCTGTTCCCTCCTATCTTCCAAATCACTTATCACAATTTGACAAATGAGGTATCGTTAGAAGCGTCGTGATTGTCCGCTGGTTATAGGATAAGTGAAGTCACATTAAATTAAAAATGGCGCCCTCTAAAGGACATAAAGTGAGGAACTAAAAAAAAAATAGTTTAATCGTACCATGTTGGGTATCAAATGAAAGGGCGTAATTTCAAAAATATATATATTATAACCCCAAAAGAATTTAAAAAAAAATTAAATAATAAAAACTACGACTTAAAAGGTATAAACATGACATCACAGACAGACAAATTAAAAATCCGGAGTCACACGTAATCTGTGCGATTTATACCCTAACACGTGTGACTAAGTCGTAGTTGGGTTTTAGTTTTTATTACTTGATTTTTTTTCTGTTATCTATCTACTTTACCTCTAAATGCAGTCTTTCATTTTCACAGTAAACGAGATTTACACCGTAAATCCAGATTACAAAATTACAAGAAAGACCCGTGTTTTTATTTATTACTAGGTGATACCCGTGGCTTCGCCCGCGTGGATGTCGGTTATTATATACTAAAACCTTCCTCGAGAACCAGTCTATCCATTAGTGAAAACAGCATGAAAATCGGTGCAGTAGTTTGAGTTTATCGCGAACAGGACGACAGACAGACGCGGCGGAGGACTTTGTTTTATTTTATAGAAGGATTTAATCAGTGGAGCATCTTACAGGGGGCCAAGTCTACTAATTATCAAACGTGTCAGTGATCAGTTTTTGACAGATATGCCATACAAAATCTGTCAAAAACTCATCATTGCGAGACCACTGATACGTTTGTAATTTAGTAGACTTGGCCCCCTGTTATGACGACGCTGTGTATATTTTTCTGATCTTTCAAATCCATGTAATCAAAATCCACCTGTATGCAATCGTCACATCGTAATCACATTAGATCGTAAGTGGAATTGCAATTAGCACCGTGTAGGTGGTAGCGAGCAGCATTTCCGGCGGAAGTGACGCCCGCCCTTCAGCCGCGGGGAACACGCCCGCCTAAGATGGTCCGCCCGCCCTGATAACCTGATGAATTTTTAGATTATATTGATGAACTGCTACCCGCGGCAGCATTATTTTCATTTTCCTAGCTTCTTCAAAGTAATTATGTAAGTCTTTTGAATGTTTAAAATCAGTTAAAAACAGAATGCCTGCTTCTAAGTGATTTTGAAAATATAAATAACTAGCTGCGCCCCGCGGTTTCACCCGCGTAAGTCTCGGTCCCGTGGAAATATCGGTATCTATGTGTTAATCCAGGTTATAAACTATCTGTTGCCAAATTTCATCCAAATCCATTCAGCCGTTTTTACGTGAAAGAGTAACAAACATCCATCCATCCATCCATCCATACTTACATACTTTCGCGTTTATAATATTAGTTTATAATATTAGTGTTTTTTGGTGGTGAGGTGTTTTTTGTTCTAATGCCTTTACCTAAACGCAATTTTTCCTTTAATTTTTTCGCAATTTTTCTTTGCTTTTTCAGCATTCCTAGAATAAACCTCTCCTGAAATTAATTTGTCAAACAAAAAACCCAAAGGACATTCACAAAATACCCACCTAGACCTACAAGAAGTACCTATCTCATCCCAAAGACCGATCAGACTATTCAGAGCGACGGCATGGATACGTAACGTACAGCAAGCGAGCGTGTAAGACAAATTAGTTTGTGTCCACGGCCGGCTACAGAATGGACTTGTGTGGGATACAGAAATGTATGGAGTGGCTTGAGTTTACAATTTTTTTATTGGAGGGTGTTTTTTGGTGATTTTATTTATTTCGAGCATATGCAGCAGTTGCATGCCCAGCTGTGGGACAATAAAAGTTGAAAAATACAAAGAAAGTGGCGAGTTTACCGCAATGTCACTTTCCCATTTCCAAGTTAAAGCTATGAGAAATATCGTGTAAAAATCTGAGTGCCTAGAAAAGATGCATTCGCTTTCAAACCGTTTCGTATTTCTACAACGACTTATTCAATGGGATTGACGTAAGCTTTTCGGTAGCTTATGTACTCGTCTTCGCTGATAGAATGTCACTTTGTTTAGGCCCTCGGGACATAAAATGGTTGGAAATCGCCAAAATACACTGAACAAGCGTCACTAATGCTCATTTCTTTTCGAAAACTCCTTCCTTCTCTATGACAAGACCCGTTTCTTTCAATGGAAATGAATTGTTGAGAAGTAGAGGTAAAAACTCCGCATATAAGCATAGCCGACTGCGAGTAAATTCCCAAAATGACCTCTCCCATTATTTAATAAATGTTTGTCACAAAGGGGAAACCCCCTTTGTGACAAACATCAACAACTTTGTTTTGTTCAGAAAAGACAAAAACACAACTCCCTTTGTGCAGTTCAATAACTTTTCAAATAAAATATCAATATCCTCGGGCACTCCACACCATTTCCTATTTGCAGTCCACGCTAATTATCATCAGAGGATCGCTGTAGGGTAAAATGCCGGCCGGACCACGTGACCGGACCTTTTATTAATCCATAAATTATTTATAGACTGAATTGTCACCCGCCATCTGCATGCCTTACAACTAACATACGGACACACACGGGCCTATAACGCCCCAATAAGGTATAATTTCGCATGGTTTTATTGCAAAAGAAGTTGTTTTTCGTGTCCGTTCGTAACCTGCCATCGATGGGTAAATATTTTCAATGTTTGTTTACTTTTAGTGGATTTTTATACGGATGTTGCCGGTTACCGAACCGTGTAGTATTTATACCGTTGCCAAGGTTAGCTGGCTCTGAAAAAAATATAGGGATGTAGTCCACTTGGTTGAAATATTTTTAGAAACGATTTGTTTGTTGAACTCGGAGACGTGACCAAAACTTTTGATATAAGTTTTTATATTGTGTGTTTTAAAGTAGCTACTTAAAATCATACTAATACTCAACATATAAATACGTAAACATTCTCCTGCAATCAATAAAACAAATCCATAACGAATCCAACACAGATAAATCACATTTTTATTATCTTCAGAACATTAACTTTATAATAATTCCATTTCTAAAACGCCACCGCAGCAACTTACGCAACGCAACTTAGGGGGAAGAATCGGAAAAAAATACAGCCCTATTCGAAATTACGCAATGAAACGTTTGCTGAGCGCGCGCGAATTCGCAAATCGTTGGCCCGCGCACCCCTAGTCTCCCCTTCGATATTTGAAAAATCAAAATGGCGTCTCCCCGCGTCTTGTCTTTATCTTTTCCTTATGTAAATGACTTGGAATTATTCGATGTTTAATGAGGTTAAGAACTTTCTAGACGGCCATGGCGCCAAGCTCGAGGCGCTCGCTCGTTATGCGATGCGCTTCCTGGCTCGCGGATTTTTTCCTCTTTTTATTGTGACAAGTCTTGAGCTCAAAACAATCGTGGAAAAGTCTTTGTGAAAATTTATTGTGATTTATTTTGATATCTTTCGTGAATAACTTGCGCTTTGGTGAAGAGTTTTCTTTTTCACTAGATTACCCTTATCCATGCTTTATAGTTTTGTATAACCACCGCAGTTTATACTGTTACAAAAGTTTACATGTCAAAAAAAAAAGAGCCAAGTTTCAAGAAAAAATATTAAGGGATATTTTAAAATTGCAGTACCTAAATCGTTGAATTCGGAAATTAATACATCTTTTACACCGTTTCTTTATACTTTCCCTGCTAAACACCAGTTTAAACAGCATCGGAAGAGGTGGTTTTATCTCACAAAAAACAATTTTCACATCACTAGTTTTCAGTTCCCTTGCAAATCAAACCTTACGTGTTACGTACTAAAGTTAGGTACTAACCCCGGTATAATAATGTGTCTTCACGGACTTACCCCTCGCACCCACTCCTGAGTAGAAACCATTGCCAAAACACCCGCGAATTTATTGCCGAGAGGAAGTCTTCGCTACTTCCTCGACGTCACAATGGCTCATCCGTTTCCGTTGCACACTTGAGAGTCAAATGTATTATTATTAGTTTCCTTATTATTATTAATTTAAACTACTTGTGGTATATGTAAGGTAAATATGTGTTATTAATCTGTATGCTATTTTTTAAAGTCGCACAGATTATCGTAAGTGTGAAGTTGCGACAACAAATACGGCCTGAAATCTTATCTACAGTAATTTATTTAATAACATAAACTTAAGCCTTCTTCCCATGGGGGTAGACAGAAACTACAGAACGCCACCTGTTACGATCCTTACATACTCCTTTTGCCTCGTTTACGTTCAGAAGAACATCACAAATAATGACCTTATTGGTGATATGACCTATATGTCCTTTTAGGGCGTGGGGATGCCCTAAAAGGACACCCGGCATCCCGGCGCTAGGCGTGTAGGTATTTATTATATAAACTTTTTGTAAAGACTAAAACAGAGTTGATTTTAGTCTACAAAATCAAAGTCTAGTGTCTGGACAAAATCAAACTGATAGCTAATTTAGTTTTTTTTATTTATTATTTGTATGTCATAGACTTTTACACTTTGTCATTACTTAAACTCACGTACTGACTTATTAGTACTACTTGTAACAATGTTAGGACTATTGTAATATCGTATACTTGTAAATATGTGAGCACCATGTATCTGGTAATTAATTTATTCATTATTGCTCCATTTATAATTCTTTTTACCTTTCGTAGTACAGTAATCTTATTGTAGGTGCATCGTCTTCACATATAATTATATAATTAATGTATACAAAATATTATAAAACATTTTTAAAAGAGTAACGATGGAGTTTCTTGCCCATTCTTCTCCATACGAAAACTACCTTTTGGAAGGGGCAACTAGAATCAATTCTATTTCTTTGTTTGACGTTCAAAAGTGCCATATATGTGCCTATTTGAAATAAATTATTTGACTTTGACTTTACAAAAATCACCCAATTTTTGTAGACTAAAAGATTTTATTTCTGTAAGTAGGTTTGTACAAACACTTTTACACGTCAATCACATTTTTAAAACTAGATGAGGTCGGCGTTTCCTATCTGACTACTCTGAGAAGAAAGGCCGAAACAAACTCAGAGGTCACAGTCTCTTTTAAAGTCCAGACATAATCTTGGTCAAATGTGAAGACCATGTAGATTGGTGTCTAAAATGTCAAGCTCAACGATTTGGCAAACAATACCAAAGAAAGGACATTTGGTTAGGCCGCATAAATTAGTCAAACTGCCAGACTATGATTAATTGAAACTAAGGAAAAATAAATAATAAAAAATAAAAGAAAGATCCACCATAGTCTTCACATTCACAATAATTAAAAATAATATAATACTTTACAAAGTAAATATTCATGTCATTAAAGAGTCCATGAAAAAATAAAACTACTGAAATCGATTCTATTGCTGATTCAATCAATCAATCAATATTCTTTATTTGTAAACATAGGTTACAGTAGTGTGCAAGATGTTACAGTTGTTTTATAATAGTTTCTCTATGTTTTGCCATTTGGCGTACAAATATACGTGTATGGAAGGCTTTTGCCAATCAATAAAATTCATTTATAATAACTCAGTAGTAATGTCAATAAAAAAGTGAAAAAATAATAATTAAATAGAAATGCAATAATGGTTTTGTCAGGTAATAAAAATACTTAATGAAATTTTTAAATGCAATTTAATGAAATGCAATAATGTCAAAAATAAATAACTATAATGTCAATATGTTACTGTAAAGAAAAATATTTTAAATTAACATTATCCACAGAATCACTATAATATTAGAGTCGTCATGCATATAATATAGTGTGTCATGCATTTATACGTCATGCATTTTGATTCTGAAATAACTAAAAAGAACTTTATAAAATGTATGAAAATGGAAACTCTTCAGGGCCATACGCGGGCGAATCCTCGTTTCCACCCCGTTACAGGCCGAATATAAACTGTTCCTATATCTGTTCGCTTATAACGTATATAATAATAGAAGCAGGGTAGGCAGAATCTAAATAAAAAAGTTAACTGACCGAAAGGTTTCGGAATAAAAATACTAACTGTGTTGCGTGGATTTGTAATCATGAAATATTATACTTTTTCATGATCTTGCATAAACAGGTGAACGTCCAGGTAAAGGCCACAATAGAAATTAATTATTTACATATTCAAATTAATAATTAAGTTGAGTATTCCAATTGCCTTGACTTTTCGCTAATGCTGGGGCCACATTTTCACGATAAGGCGAACTAAATTTCGCACGCTCTCTCTCGCACACCGCTCTACGCCTCGCTGAGCAACAGAGGACGCGAAGTACGAGTATACGTTTGCGTTATCAATGTGGCCCCAGCATAAAGACAAATGTAACAAAACTCTTTCAGAAATACATTTTGTCCTGTTTGACAGTCACCATTTGTACATTTCGATGAAAATATGAATGTCCAAAACTTTCAGAATTCGATCATTTTCAGTAACATCATGTAACTCACACTACCACAGTTAAGTTTAAGAAAGAGTACCTACTCATTGATTAAGGGAAGTGTTGTGTGTGTGTGTGTGTTTGTGTGTAAGCGGTAACACACGGCGTATTTTAAACGCGCAGACGACGCGCGTTTCAAAGTTTTTCTTCGCCATCCGAAGTCAAGTTTCAAGTCAAATTCTTGAAACGCGCGTCGTTTGCGCGATTAAAATACGCCGTGTGCTTAGGGGCCTAAGGCGTTGTCCTATTTGGCGAAGATCGCACGATCAAACGCATCGTACGATCGTTATTAAGCATTTCATGTGCTCGCACGATTACTTGCGCTCGATGACACGATGCGTTCTCGTCGTGCGATGAGTTCAAACAAACAGATTTCATCAGAGTGTCCTATTTGAACCTCGCAAGTAATCGTAACGATCGTACGATGCGTTTGATCGTGCGATCTTTGCCAAATAGGACAAAGTGTTAGTGTTGTGCCTATCGGACTCATATCGTAACACTTCCTTCATCCTCTGTCAAGCCTTATGGGACTTGGTACTTTTTTAAATTACTCGTGACTCGTCGCATGGCTGCTTCATGCTGGATATTGCTGGATGTCCACCCACTGAATGTATCAATATCTCGCACGTTAAAGTAGAATGTTCCATTTCACATTATGCACGTGTTTGTTATGTAAATAAAAAAAACATCGTGTCAATGTGCGCAAATAAGAAGATAAAAATATTATTATTACAAATAAGCCTACAGCGTTTATTTTTATTCACTCACTAGCTGTTGCTCGCGACTTCGTCTGAGGTCTAGGATGAAACGATGCCTATGTCCTTCTCCAACGGGGCAATTCCCTTATTTTAAAGAACGTCCACATTCGCATCTCATTCGCAATCTGTCAAAAAAACCAATCAATTTACCAACTTTTTTGACAAATTTGACAGATTGCGACTTGAATGTGAACGTTTCTTAAGTAAGAATTGGCCCTCAGGTTAAGGTCTACCCCTGTGCCAAATTTCATCCAAATCCGTTCAGCCGTTTTAGCGTGAAAGCGTTAAGGCTCTTACATACTAGGGCGATTCGCCGCGCGACGCGACACCGCCGCATTGTTCGCCGTGAAGTTTTCTCAGAAATTGTTTTGTTAAAATTCGCGTCGCGCGGCGAATCGCGCCAGTATGTAAGAGCCTTCACAAACAACAAACTCACTTTCGCATTTATAATATTACTTTTTTATAATATTACTTTTGATTTCTGTCCGTCCAAAGGATATCGCTGTTGGTGATAATAACACCCTTTGTTCCTTCCTCCTTTATAATTTGTACTATTATCTAAGACTTCATAAAATTATCTATCTATTTTCTAAAGTTCCAAAGTACAATAATCAATTTTAGCACAGAATTTTCAAGTAACATCGAAGTCAAATAGTTGAAGTTGTAATTTATAGCAGTACAAACAGTTTGTTTAGACAATGGCGCATTGTCCGTCCAAGACAAACTATAAATCTATCGGGCTGTGGGGTGAGCAGTGGGCAGTGTTCAATAATTCGACAAGTTGCTAACTTCCCGAATACCGGACTTACGGACCAAGAAAATATTCAACTCGCTTACTGACCAGTTTTTTAAGAGATGGGTATAGGAAACTATCGACATCGATATTATTTTAATTAATTAATTAATGACCTGTCCATTTTGTTCGTCGTATACTTCTTATTCTACTTTTTCTCATGCAAAAGGTATAAAAATGTATCTCAAACAAGTTTTCTTGATGTTAAGATTGTTTCACTAACTTGTTTCTAAGTTACAAATATTCCTGATTGGTCTCTACACAACTTCCCAGAAAAATCCCCAATTGACGTGACTGATCGGCGACTTGACGTTGACGTGACTGTCGTGTGTGCATGAACCTTTACCTGATATAAGGGTTTGTTTTATTTTCCTTTACTTAAAATATTAAACCCAGTATGTACGGATCTACCGTTGACCGTTGGGGTAGTGCTCTTGAGTGGAAACTGCGAATCGGAAAACGTAAGGTAGGACACCCTCAGGCTAGGTGGAGCGACGATCTTCGCAGGGTGGCTGGTAGCAACTGGATGAGAAAAGCCAAGAATCGAGCTGAATGGCGTGCAATTGGAGAGGCCTATGTCCAGCAGTGGACTGCTATAGGCTGATGATGATGTACGGATCGCAGCATGTGGGGCATGGGAAAAAGGTGTGAATTTATGTATGTATATATTAAAGCCTAGGTTCATAATTTTATCGACAACCATACAGTTCCTTCGTCACATCACTAAAATATCGGGTGCGGTGTTTGCGAGGCAAGTCTGAGCATTTAAGCTGAAACAGTAGCTTACTTATTACCTGAGATGGCACAACTTGCTCTAACAGAACCGCGCTCTATTCTCATAGAGGCGCTCATGAATATTTTAAAGGAATTGCTGTTGGATTTAAGTTGGTTCATAGAGCTTTGTTCAACTTGGAGAAAAGGATTGGAATTATAAAAGATCTATTATAAAAGTTAGCCCCGCAGTGGTACATTTTCGTTTTAAAATATAATCTATTTAGTCGAATCATCATATTTCGTTCCAATAATCCTATCTTAGAATCTAACTACATATTAGTTTTTTCAAAGAAATCTAATCGAATCATCATATTTTCAAACGAAAAGATTATGATGATATCATAATTCTAGATAGAATAAGTCTGTTACTATTCAAGTTATCCAGCAATTGTAATTTTTTGTTATGTGGAATTACTGCATGACATCAGTCTTACTGACGAGTTAAATATCGAAAAGGGAAGTGGTAAATACCAAATTGGAGAAGAGTTCATAATAATATTGTTATAATAACTAATATTAATTCAACACTAATATTTTTTATAAATTCTATCATTTCAAAACATACCGTAAGGTAAAACCTATGCAGGACTATTATATTTTATATTTGAATTTTATATTTTAATCCTAAAATAAGTAAATGATTTCTATTCCAACAAAGCAATATCTCTTCGGACACGAAATATTTTGATTCATGTTTAATCAAACTGTATTTATTAATTAATTTGTGTGTATGTATTAATTAGACTAAAATTCTTTTAATTAATAGCTCGCAAAAAAGCCATCACTTTTCAGAGAACTAAATCACAGTTGCCTCTCTCTGCCTAACGACCGTGTCGCACTTAGTAAGCCTGCCTCGCGCGGCTCTATCTCCTAAACAATACATCGAAGTATTAATAACTTAAGACTTCGCAACTTAGCTAACAGCTGACGCTCTTTCCTTCGTTCTAACTAATTTATATTACATTTTGCTGGTTACCGGTACTAGGTCATTTTGTGTGATAAATTGAGGGTCTTTTTAATGCCTAGGTACTCTATTTAGGACTTCAGTCGGGAGAATGCGTTCCTGACACCTGTCAGTTGGAAAATTTCTAATAAGGATCAAATTCGAAAAACACGTAAAGTGCGTTTCATCAAATAGTTCTTACGCCGTAATGTTGGCTCTACAATACGTTTTCTGTTTTAGTGGTTTTAACATTCGACTAAGCTGCCTCCTTGGTCTCTTAGTCACAGGCGCGACTTCAGCTTTGCGGTTCCAATGTGGATAAGAATTCAGTAGCTAGATAATAGCTTCCTTCGAATCGATGATCCCACGCATCTATAGATATGTAAGTTTAGCAGCGTTAGTGTAGGCCTCGCAAAGTTCATTCATAGTTGCACAGAAAGTGCGACAGGAGGTGAGGCATGACTTGATATGCAGCCCAACAATCGCATAGTGGATCATTGGAGAAGGTATAGGTAAATACATCCTTGCAACATTGAGCAGTTAATGTAAATCCATTCAAAACCATGTAAAGCCATGTTAAAGTCGTTCAAAGCATACGCAATCAGTATTCGGTATTCATGAACAATGCGCAGATAAATGGGCAGTCGATAGTTTGAGCGGGTCGCGTAGATTCCTAATCAAAGATGCGGGCTGCTCGAATCTTAGCAAATTGGCGAGGGAGACACCCTTGTTCGGGGTAGGGCTGTCGCAATCCATACTAATACCTATTATAAATTCGAAAGTAACTCTGTCTGTCTGTCTGTGTTTCACGCCTAAGCCACTGAACGGATTTCGATAAAATTTGGCAAGGAGATAGATGGCATCCCGGGGAAGGACATAGGCTACTTTTTGTCGACCGCCGCGGGCGGAAGCTAGTAGAAATATAAGTTTAATTGATTATGCGCACATACTGATGAGTACTACAAAACTCAGAAGCGAAGTTGTTTTTTATGTCAAAATGTCAAATTCTGCCGACGCGACGTGTGTTACGAAAATGAAGTACCGTACTTTCTCAACATCGTCCGCTGATTCTGGAATACATACAATATATCACTATCATTATGTAGCTTATCAAGACCTTCGTTTAATGCTACATTTAAAAAGGATTTGTAGCAGATGACGCTCGCTTCTCGCTTGAAGTTATTTGTCACTAAATCCCTAACAGGTCACACCAATGCGCCACCTAGACTGCTGGATCAAGAAGCAATTAAAAGAACAAAAAAAGTATCGGTACTAATCGATAGAAAATAAATCCATACTAATATTATAAATTCGAAAGTAACTCTGTCTGTCTGTCTGTCTGTTACCTTTTCATGCCTAAACCACGGAACGGATATCGATAAAATTTGGCAAGGAGATAGATGGTATCCCGGAGAAGGACATAGGCTACTTTTTATCGACATAACACGCGGGTGAAGCCGCGGGCTTAAGCTAGTGTTTTATACAAAGAAACACCATTTGTATAGTGTGTGTTATATGTGTGTGTCTGCTATGTAGCGTTGTGCTGTGTTATGTTATGTATTGTCGTGTTGTGTTGGAAGGTGGGTGTATTCGAGGATGTGTCGGAACTTTACTTTTTGGGATATATCTGATTGAGATTTTTTTTTTCAACCTCATCTTAGATAGGGTCTTACAAAAAAAACAATAAATCGATAAATTATTTATAATATTTTCCAGACCTGCCAACGTGCCAGCCCTGCATCACCCAAGGAGTCCGGCATAACGTCGTCTTGAGTGGTCACCGGTACCGCTAATGTAAAGAGCTTTCAGACGGTACATCACTATACATTCATATCGTCCCCTCCCTACGCGATAATTAATTAATTTAACTACGACTTGTTACTGATCGGCGATGGGGAATTGTTTAATTATAGTTTAATTGATTTGATGCTTACACGTTGTCAAAGCTGTTGTTTTTTTTAAATAAAATAAGATTATAATGATAATTATCACATGGACTATGACTTTTCATTAATTTTCACCTTGTCCCATCATATACCAAGAGCCCTATCCTAATGCAGTGCGCACAAATACCTATGACCATTTAAAAAAATACGACAAACTTATTAGAAAGAAGAATCTTAGGTTGGTACTATGCATGTAAATCTGCATATAACTAAAATTAAATAAGTACGTAAATGCTAATTTACTTTTAAGTGTGCACGCATGCTAACCTAACTAAACTTTTTTACTTTGCATAAAACAAGAAACAATTGCATAAAACAAGAAACAAATGCAAGTAAATAAACCTATCAAAGAAAAGGTCAGTCTTCTTCCACGTAAGTTTAAATTCAGATGTTAGATTGCTGCCTTCAAATAATGGAAAAATAATAGTTAGCTTCCAGCATTATTATTGTAGAGGTCGATAATCTAATATCACAGTTAAAAAAATTAAAGTAATAAAAACTAAAACCCTACTACGACTAAAAAGGTAGGTATAAACAAGACACCACAGATACACAAATTAAAATTCCGGAGTCACACGTAATCTGTTCGATGTATGCCCTAACTCGTGTGACTCCGGATTTTTAATTTGTCTGTCTGTGATGTCTTGTTTATTTTAATGTGACATCATTCTTAATTTAATGTGACGTCCTATAACCAGCGGACGATCAAGACGCTTCCAACGATACCTCTTTTGTCAAATTGTGATGAGTGGTTTAGAATATAGGAGGGAACAGATGAACATACATACATACATACCGGTCAAAATCATAACCCTCCTTTTTTCTCCGCCTTAGTCGGGTAAAATTGTTTGTAAGTTGGTGGTAAAATAGTTCAGTAAAAGTCTCCAACTAAACCGATGCGACATCTATTTGGGAATAGAGGCATCTTACCTAGGTACTAGCGCCATCTGTTGACGGGTAACCTAATAAGCTTCGCCACCTAGTAATGAATGGCATCACTAAACGTAGCAGCGCCATCTAGTAGCCAATAGAATGATATATTTTGTCGTGTCGTAGGCTATGACTCGTAGCAATACGCTACGGCTACGGATGGCTACGAAGACTAAAAGTCTGAGTAAAAGTACTGTAGCACGCACTGAACAGTCTTGTGCTTAATTTTTTTATTAATTCCTTGGTTCTGTGGGTATCCGGAATTCACTGCTTTGACATGACTCCTAGGCAACTCTGAATCACACGTACCACAACCACACCACACCGCAGCGGATCTGGGACATTCGCGCGAAAGACACATGCACGAATCCACTTGCGCGAGAGGACAGTTGCACGAAGTATTTCGAAGGCTGTATTCTTTCAAAGAGTTGGGCAGAGGTGCTAATTAATTTATTTTTCATAGAAATTAGCGACTGTCCAGTGTCCACGTGATTTCGTTGTGGTGTGGTGTGGATATGATATGTACGGTTCATCAGGCGTATTGGAAAAAATAGGGTATAATAAAAACTCTTTTCACTAGCCACCTCAAAGATGGTGTCAGAAAATCAAATTAATAAGAAACAGAAAAAGAATAGTTACATCAAGTATGACTTTGATAGTAGATTTTCTTTTGTATCAATTTTAATTATTTCGACAGACGGAGTTTATCCGACCTTTTTATTTAATAACAATGTTTAGCAGAAAAGTGATTTCGAAGCGAACGGTAAGTAAATTATTCTTTATTATTAGGACATTGCAAAAATAAGTCGAGTAGTTTTCTCAAACGCGCTTTGGGTATATTCTGACACACACTTTAGTTTGGGTGTATTGTGGCCTGACCATAGTTGCGAACTAAGATTCTGGAGGAATATAAAGACAGTACGCATGCAGTTATTATGAAACGTAAGGATATACATATAAACAATACTGCAACACTGAAGCAAGTCTACCTGACCCAAGTACACAATTAGCTGCTTTTAGACTCGCGACTAAGAAGTCCCTTTTGACAGCTATAGAAATGCTTTATGTAGCGATGAAAAATAAAATTGGTTTCTTAAAAACTGATTCTCGAAACATATCGATTGAACATACTTAGAGAGTTAGTAATCGACGACTTATCTTCAATGCTTAAAACTGATTCTCAAGGCTTAACGTTTTAATACATGTACGAGAACGAAACGTCAAAACGGACTTCGATTGCCGCGAGTGTAGGCAAAAAATAACTAGGTAATATCTGGGTAGGGTACATTACATCACACAAAAAGTAAAACAACTGCTTAATATACTAAATAAAAAAATATTTCAGATCCTTGGATTAAAGAAGTACACATGCGGCACACCTCTAAGTAAGACCTCCTCGTGTAGACGATATCATCAGGCTAAACAGTTTCAATATGCAACGTAAGTTTGATAAAATACTAGACACTATGTGCTAACGACCGTTTTCGTGGGCCCATTATTGAGTGTGCCAGTCACCCCCTGCCATATAATCCATAGGTTTAAACAGGGTGGGGCAAAATTAATGTCATAATGGGATTACGGCAATTTTTTTGCAAATGGCGTCTTATGTCATTATGATTGTTTGATACTTATTACGTATCAAATATCTGCAACGTAGTATGTTGTAAATAGATAGCGAATTACAATGGAGCGACACAGTCACAGCTCAGAGGCCCTAGAAATAGTGACATTCTATCAGCGATAGCGATGATCGAAAAGGCAAAAATGTATAGGACTGACATAAGCTATCGAAAAGCTTATGTCAATCCTGTTGAAAGTCGTTGTAGATATACGAAACGCTTTCGAAGCGATTGTCACTTGTCTAAGCCCTCAGGCAACGATGGAGATTTCGAAACTCCAATTTCCGGGCTTTGTGATCTCTTTTTGAAATCTTATGCGTTTACCACAACAAACCACAAACCTTGTAAGTCTTAAAAGCGAACATTGAAGAAATCGTCACCAATTTGGGGGTTGTTTTTCGAGCAACAATTCAAAATGCCGTACAACGTGCACAAATGTGCATCAACTCAGGAGGTAGTCATTTGACCGATACTACCGATAGGTACCATTATTTCGACTTAGGTGCAGCGCAGACACACACTTTTTGAGCGATCGAATCTGTGGCGCACAAAATGCCTGCATGGCATACAAAAAGTCCGTCGCGGATTTTACGCAGACTCAACGCACATCTTTGATCATTCTGTCAGCAGAACTGTAGAAACGCGTTGAAGCAAACGTTCTATTTTTTTCGCGCACTGTTTGTGCGGCGCGGCACGGCGTAGTTACTTTACTCTTTGGCACGGCGCGATCTGCCAGAACGACACGGATTTTATGTGCGCCCTCTGTGCGCCGGACTTTTTGCGCATCGTATGCGTTACTGCATATAATTACGTAGGTTCTATTTTCACAGACTAAATAGTGCGTCACGGATAGTCTACCGCCTGTCATAAATTTTACTTATACTTTATTTAATTTTCCAACAAAATGGTGGATTATTTCATGTGGCCTTATTAAATACGAATTTTAATTTTCAGCTCCAAAATGAAGAATATGTCGACAATAATAACGACGCAGCTGGTGATCCGGAAAGTGCACACCACGTCTGCATTTCGCAAAGAAGAAACAGTAAATGCACCTACCTTCCCCGATTCCGTCAGCAGCGGCGATATCAAGTAAGTATAGTTAATAGAACTTCTTCATTTTCTTTAAAATCTCATACATCATCATCTAACTTGCCTAGCCTGTCCCCAACTGTCGGGGTTGGCTTCCACTCTAACCGGAGGCAGCAATATTTTATTACAATGAGCGATTGCCCATTTGACGTCCACAAACGAACGGTTGCTGGGTAACACGATAACCCATGGTCAGACTGGTTGTCAGACTTTTGGGCTTCTGACTGCCGTAATTATTACTGTCAAAGATCTACGGAACGAAATTCTCTAGCGCCGGTTGTGAACTGGCGCGAATAGTGATTGCGTGACTTTTTGATCATTAAAAGAATCGACGTGCGCAGTCGCATCCCGCGTGTCGATTCACTTCAGTGTGGCCAGGGCTTGGCAGCACGTGCTTTCCAAAGCACAGAGGGGTCTCAGTATGAAATGGATGGTCAACCATACCCTTCCTCGCAGAGCGTTGCTTAACCGTCATCAATCGAGTGTACGGCTGCTATAAAGAACAACCGTACGAATCGATTGCCAAGGGCTCCTCAAAGAGACTCATATTCATGCCAATAATTCGTCTGATACCTTTAAGGGCGCACCCAATCACAAATTGCTTAGCCTGATCCTCTGTTTTGCTGAAAATACTGCAGCATTAATTTTTAAATAAATATATGTTAAAGTTGAGGATTGATGCTAGGTCTTATGTGAGGCGAAAACACGATTACATAAAATTTTCTCTATAGAAAAAAAATCCAAAGTTACCTCTGCACAGAATTATAAACCGCTGGTATTCAAAAATGCTTCAAATTAGATCATGAAACTTTGAATGATAACTGAACTAACTATAAAGCAGGTCTTATGTGTGTCTTTTTTTTTTAGTTACCATTATTTTCACCGTAAAAAGCAATATAGCAAGTATACTCTTCGACGCTTTAGAGCCGCTAGCGCCCCACTCCAACTCGTTCTCACTCAGGTCGCGAGTAGTATGGTGCGAGCGGGATAAAATCTGAGGTAGGGTGCGCCCTTAAAGCTTTTAAGTGCGGGTAGTCTTTCCTTCCTAATGATATACACGTCCAAGTTATAGAGGCCAGAAAGGGATACGCATAACAAAAATTACGCCTGTAATCCCCGAAGAGTTAGGTAAAGATGATGATGTATTATAGGTATATATAATACACCTACATTTCGCCAGTCACGTTTAAGTCCCATGTAATAAAGAACGAGACTATTGCCATAAACTGGGCACAAATCCAGGCTGGGATGCTATGAAATGAAATGAAATGAAATTGTTTATTCTGTAAATAGGATATTGGAATCACTTTTACACGTCATATTAAAAAGTTGTAAAAATAAGCTAGATGAGGTCGGCGTTTCCTATCTGACTACTCTGAGAAGAAAGGCCGAAACAAACTCAGAGGTCACCGTCTCCTTTAAAGTCCAGACATAATCTTGGTCAGGCCATATGAGGACCATGTAGATAAGAGTCTGAAATGGTCTTTTGAGGAAAGAACCACACAGATTTGAGTGGACCTGTCCAGTCAGTGCAAGCATTTGTCAGTAATAGTGGAGCTCAACTCAGAACTTAAGGAGCTCAACGACTAGACGAACAATACCAAAGAAAGGACATTTGGGTAGGTCGCATAAAGTTCTCAAATTGCCAGACCTTCGCTAAAACTAACAGACCGAAAAATAAATATCCACATAGTCCTCAAATTCACAATAAAACAATACTTTACAAGTAATCATCATGCTACTAAAAGAAGTTCCTGATGAATAAATCAGTAACACTTTGCCCGACCTGGGAACCCAGGACCTAATGCTAAGCAATAGCGCCTGCGAACATTAGACCAACGAGGCTAGCTAGGGATAGAGATAGAAAATGCTGATCTGTGCGTGTTACTTTCCAGGTTGATCAAGAAAGAAGGTGACGCAGTGGCAATGGACGAAGTGGCCATGGAGATAGAGACGGACAAAACTGCTCTGCCGGTTATGTGCCCCGGACACGGCACCATTACCAAAATCCTCGTCAAGCAGGGCCAAGCGGTCAAGTCGGGGCAAGCACTCTTTCAAGTATCGTTATTTATAATCTACATATAGTATTTAAACAACCTCCAACTGTCACTTAGGGTGAGCTCAGACCGCGACGTGAAGCGACGTGACGCTGCAAGCACTTTTTAACAATTATCGAACTTATTTTCGTCACGAGAAGGTATAATTTCAGTGCGAGGGTTGACACGTGTCAACATACGCTGAGATGCGTGGGGCTGCGCAGCGCGTGTCCCATATTGTGTAGTAAATAAATTCTATATTATATTGGATCATAAAAAAGTGCGCGTCGCTTCGCGTTTCGGTGTGAACTGACCCTAACGAGACACAATAGAATTTTAATTGTTAACTGGCTTTTAAAAGGCTAATCAACAGTTGAGCGATTATATATATTAACTACTTAAGCCTGAAACCAAATTAGCAGCAGCATTTTAAGCATTTTGCAGCAGCTAAGCCAGCTGCAGCACCTGCTGCAGCAGCGCCAGCTGCAGCCCCAGCTGCAGCGCCAGCTGCAGCCCCAGCTGCAGCGCCAGCGGCTGCAGTCGCAAGAGGAGCAGCCCCCATTAAACTGGAAAAAAAAAATTCTTCGCCAAAACAGTGCTAAAATGGATAGCGTGGCGTTTTGTACGTTGACCAAGAGTGCGAGCACGAAGAGCTTCCCCATGACACCACTCATTTAGAGATGGCGTTATTCCGTTCAACATTATAAACATTCACTAAAAAGTATTTAGCGACCTTAATTCTAATTCATGGAACTTTACAGATCAACATAACTGGAGTAGCTCCAGCCAAAGGTGCAGCGCCGGCCGCTGCGGCGCCGGCGGCAGCGCCTGCAGCGGCAGCAGCTAAGCCAGCTGCAGCACCTGCTGCAGCAGCGCCAGCTGCAGCCCCAGCTGCAGCGCCAGCGGCTGCAGTCGCAAGAGGAGCAGCCCCCATTATCGCTAAAGCCAAAGCTGCTGCTGGGCCGACTGTAATTTAACTTTAATAATATCATAAGTAATAATCCTTCTGAACTCCGTCACGGCGGTAACGTCTTGTTCTTCGACTCCATTGAACGTCGTGCAAACAAAAAGAGTTGATAGTTACTTTGATTTTAGAAGATGACTTAAGAATAAGGCCCGGTATCCACCAAAGCGGAGAGGGGAGGAGACGAGAGGAGATGTGTTTGAATAAACCAATCCGATTTCATTATTTCCAAGAGATGTGGAAATAACGAAATCGGTTTGGTTTTTTCGTTTTCGAAAAACCAGGGGAGCCCCTAGAAGGACATTATAGTGACCTACACTATAATGTCCTTCTAGGGGCTTCCCCTTGCCTCAAAGAGCCAGCACAATTGACGGGGTGCGCTAGGGCCGATGCCTGCCAGGGTTGCGTGAAAGTCCGAAAGAGATACCGGGACCTTGGCAACAGGCAACTGAAGGAACACGGGTGGGTTTTAGTCAGTAATAGTCTGACACGCCCTTCTGCGCCGCCCAGAGCAGGAGAAGTCACTTGAAGATTTCCCAAAAAAAAAAAAAAAATTATAGGAGTTGTCTATGTTCGATACAAATAAGCGTTCTAATTTACGTTACGTTTACGTAGCGTTTTCGTGCTTATCATATCGAAATAAAAACATTGTTTTGATATTAAGTTGGCAGCCATGAGGATTGCCGACCCGACAAAGACAATTTCGGGCACTCGCACCGAGCACCCGGTGCCCATGAACAAGATGCGCCAGCGCATAGCCGAGCGACTGAAGGATGCACAGAACACGACCGCCATGCTAACCACCTTCAATGAATGTGATATGAGGTAATACTAACATCTTCAGTTTTTTTACCCAACAGCAAAAACAGGATTATGAATTTCACACGTATCTTTCTTTATCCTGTACTATTAAATGAGCAAAAAGTAGGTTATATACTTATTTGTAATCACGTTCTCGAAAACGGCTCTAACGATTTCGATAAAAGTTGCAAGATAGGGGTTTACGGGGGCGAAAAATCGATCTAGCTGGGTCTCATATCTGGAAAAATTCGTTTTCTCTATTTTCACAGCCTCGGGAATGTGATACAACGTTGGTTTATCTACCTGGCCGATATGCATCTTTCATCCATTTTCGAGAACGTGATTACAAATTTATAACCTACTTATTGCTCATTTAATGACGATAATAAAGATGAAACAAAAAAAAAAGTAACACCCCTATTTTCGAGTACCTCACTACAGCTGACTACACGATCAACGCCAGCTTACTAGATGAAGTAGCTGATGTTGATTTATGCTTAGTTACTTGTTATGGGTAGTTTAGAATATGTTTTTTTTATTTTTTCCTCATTAGATATCGATTAGATATTATTTAAAACTAGCGTGTGACCGATCAGTTTGCAGAGTTTAGCTAGGTAATTTAATTTGACCCTGCAGAATAATCACACAGTTTCAGTGACAGTTTATAGAATAGAATAGAATTCTCTTTATTCGAGTATCAAAGACTCAAAAGCTGTTAGTAAAACTTATGACTATGATAGTAAACACTGAAAATACAAACAACCCAACAAATAATGATAATTTATACGTATCTCTAAGGGTCGCCGCACACGGGCCACACGCCACAAAACGCCGCCACCCCTGTAGTTTTCATAGCGGCGTTTGTGGCTGTCGCGTGTGGCCCGTGTTCCGCGACTCCATATAAAATGTATGAAAACTACAGGAAATATCCGGTGGCGGCGTTTTGTGGTTGTGGCCGGTGGCCCGTGTGCGGAGACCCAAACAGTTGATTTCCATGATAACGGCCGTGAACGGTATATTGTCCACAGTAAGCTGATGGCGTTCCGAAAGACGCACTTGCCGGCATTTGTCAAGAAATACGGGGTGAAGCTGTCCTTCATGTCTCCGTTCCTGAAGGCTGCATCCAACGCCCTGATGGACCAACCCGTCGTCAACGGGGTTATCATTGGATCTGACATCATTTACAGGTAAAGAGAAAAGATTTTGGGCGACAATAATAAGTATTCTAAATACCAAAATTAAATATGAATTCTCCATCCTCCATAGAGTAGTGCCTTATAGAGTAGAGCCGTGGAGTTTCTTGCCGGCTCTTCTCCAGAAACGACCTAAGTATTGGAACCGTGCGCCTTGCTTCTGACGTTTGACCTATGCAGGATTTGTAGATTATAATATTTTGAATATGAATACGTTTAATTTTACAGGGACTACGTGGACATATCGATCGCAGTGGCGACCCCTCGAGGGCTGGTCGTACCCGTGCTTCGTAACGTTGACTCCATGGACTACCCGCAGCTGGAGCTCGCAATGTCCGCGATTGGTGAAAAAGCCAGGAGTGGTAATAAACTATTAACTCACTCACTGATTAGCGCCAGGGCAGCCCGCAGCTGCAAGATAGAATCAACTCTTGAGTAACAACTGTCCAAGTTCAAATTACCGTATTGAATGACTGTTTCATGAAATCATGACATTTGAGGCTAATCTAATTAGAAGAGTTGTATTGATGATTCTAATGATTTTATTCTTTCTTTTTCATTTGTTGCGGTCGCGAATCATATTTTTGTCAACATACAACTTGACATTGACTTCGAAATTACAAAAATATAAGATTTTTTTATGTTTCGTCTGCAACCTTAGCGCAACCCTCTTCTTGAAAACTGTTTGATCAACATTATTGTGTGAATTTCAGGTAAATTGGTGCCAGCAGACATGCAAGGTGGTACCTTCACGTTAAGCAATGGAGGAGTGTTTGGATCGCTCTTGTCTATGCCAATTATCAATCTGCCACAGTCAGCCATATTGGGCATGCATGCTATAATCCAGAGACCAGTCGCAGTGAATGGCAAGGTACCTAACTCTGCGTTTGCATTGGCGAAACATTCACAACATGAAATCTCTAGTTCCTGTCAAACATTGACAGAAAATAGAGATTTCAACATGTTTTGTTGTGAATGTTTCGCAAGTGCAAACGCACTGTTACACACTTCAAAGATCTTTTGGGACCTGTTGTTGGTTTCACAGAAATTATAGGTATTGACAACACAAGATGGCGGTATAAATTCCGATTTTGGCCACGTGGCTTATGAATCGTGTAGCATTGTACGAGTCTATTCACTAACGGCCGGAATATAGTTAGATCATTATCATCCTTCTCCCCTGTTCCATTCCACGTATTTCTTCTTTCATACAACTGTATCCTCTTTATCAGCCATCTCAGTATCAATGCCCTTTCAAGCCATATCATCTTTTACACAATCAATCCATCGTTTCTCTTTTCCTTTGGCCTAGTTTCAAGAAGGAAATAAAACAATTTTCTTTAGGGCCCTAGCATAGCACACGGCGTATTTTGAAACGCGCAGACGACGCGCATATAACGCGCGTATACGCGCTTCAAAAGAGATTTGAACGCAAACAAATAACTATTGCAACTGCAGCGCGGGCGCTGCGGCGGTGGCATGAGAGCGCGCCCCTCTGTACCCCTCCTCCGACCCTGTGTACGCGCTTCAAACGAGTATCGAACGCGCGTGTAAAATCGCAAAAATCGGCATCTACGGCGCAGAAAACGCGCGTTGTTGAAACGCGCGTCGTCTGCGCGTTTAATATACACCGTGTGCTACCCCTCCTTCCGTAAAGTGACCATGAATACTCGTAAGATTTTTTTGACATGCCCATTTTTTTTGTCGGTCATCGGCTCCATTTTCAAACCTACCTTATTTTTTTTAGGTTGAAATCAGGCCTATGATGTACCTCGCCCTGACGTACGATCATAGGTTGATTGACGGCCGCGAAGCAGTGATGTTTCTACGAAAAGTTAAGTCAGGTGTTGAAGACCCGACTTCTATACTTGCTGGTATTTAACTTTATGGATTAAGTCTGGGTATTGCATAGCCACAGCTCGACCAATGCTCCGCGCACACCCTACCGTCCTTTCACAGTTAGTTTACGTCTGGCAGCAACCCAAGCAGCAATGCAATAGCACCCGTATTGTTACGACAATAAACAGCATGTAATTTTGACATTAATGCAAAATCAGAGGTAAAATGACGCTGGCAGGATAGTCGACATCGTCTCAATTGCCAGAAAAAAGTTGTGAAAGGACTCAATACGGCCAGTGTGTATGTTACATGTTGCCGAGCCTGTGGCTTGTTGCTGGTCGCTCTCGAATCGAGACTCTCGATTCGAGGTTGATAGATTGTAGGTATTCTTACGGCCGAACCCAATAACCTATTTTCAGTAGGTATCTAAAAGACACTAGACAGATCGCTATTGATGGTAGACGGTATAAATCTATCTGTCCTTGAATGTCGTCTCACACTCAGCGTTGTGAAAGCTAAATAACTAACGAAAACAATAGTTAAGTTTCTATACCTACTTATATTATTTAATAACTACTTATTTTGTGCTCTTATTATGGTCGACGGTCAGTTCTCTGTGAACATGATTGTACCCCAAAATCACTTTCCGAGTCTATAACTTGTTGTTTTGTTACCAATTCAAAATCTTTTATTTTAACTTAATCGGACATGTTTTTAAATTATTATTAAAAAGTGTTAGTAGTTATTACAATGCTGAAATAGATGCGTTTATCCCTGCAATTCGGGGGATAGACCAATCAATCATCTTAGGTAACTGTATTGGGACGCATACTTTGGTTTTTTTATACACGACAGACCCTCACATGGAGATAGCATGGGCCGCCGGTACAATTCCATAATCTCTGATAGATTATTGGGACGTTAAAACCATCGATATTATAGGTTTTTCTATCTCCAGTATGCCAAAACTAGTGATAATATGTAACTAGTGATAGGAAAAGGGGTATTGAGTTCGGCCGTTAGAGTGGTGCACACGGCTACACATCAAGCTATACATTTCCAGTTTAAGCTGACCTCGCATTGTACGGAAATCCTATACAATGCGAGATCAGCATAAACCGGAAATGTATAGCTTGATGTGTATCCGTGTACGGTGGTACAAAGATTTTTGGCGCTTGAATGGCGTTGACAGGAATGACAGGGTGGCGCTGTTGGTAAACATTTGTGAAATTGTAAAGATGGCGCCGTTAGTTCTAATGTTTGCCACGCGTTATATTTTATCGACTACGGAAGCCTAAAAAGGCACTTTGAAACTTCTCTTTATTCTCGCGACGAGTCGAAGTAGCAAATTATTAAAAACAAATCATATTTATGATAGCAGCATCGGCTTGAGGTTCCGTTTCATTCATTCGATTTTACGCATGGAATTAGTATGTACATGTACTATATTGATTTTACGTCCACCTCTTTTGTAACCGACTTTTTTTATTAAAATTTTTTTTTATCTTTGGCGTGCCGAAATTAATCATTATTATTAATATTGACACTCATGCTAATTGCTTTCTTTAGAGCTGTGGAATTGGTTTATCATAGTAGGTATCTAGTAGGTTGTACATAGTACGTGTTATTTACAAGTTGTGCTGAGTCTTCCACATGCCACTGATCAAGAGTTAAAATTCAAAATAAATCGACTGTTGGTTCTTTTAATTCATTTATTAAACAACTACTGGTATAGTACTGTACGCGTCAAACTTTAAGGCGACTCTGAAGTGCGTTACTCGCTGTGCAGTACCGCACCCCTCACCCCCGCAGACACATGAATTGTTCAAAGTTTGAATCGGGTCGTACCATGCCCGGGTACCCTGTGGTATGGTACCCGGTACCATCATAATACCAGAGAGTCATATTAGGTACGTTATGTAGAAAAACTGATGAAATGGTTAGGTATTTTTGTAGGAAGGGGTCATATCAATGATAAAATGAGCAAAGATAATTGAGATTGCAAATGTATTTACTTAAAACTGTGAATTTAAATATTATGTAGGTTGTAGATAATATTGTTTACCGTCTTGTCTTGGGGTAGGACATAATAAGTTCGAAATCAGCCGAATAGGCAATTTATGAAGCAAGTATGAATTGTGATTTTTTTTAAATAAAATGTTTTACATGCAATGATGTTTTCTTTCTACCTATTATCAAAACTTACTAAGGGTGGTCGTACATCTGACGGAAGTTGCGTCGCGCACTCGCGCATCGTCTGTCGCATTATAACATAGGTACCTATTGCTTATTCAATTTCACACACTCAACCGATGATGCGTTAGTGCGTCGAGCGTACTAACAAAGTTACGCCCAACGCATCTTCCTTTCATATGTGCAACCGGTAGCTACGGTTTCGGTTTCCTAGAAGAATGGTGGCCGCCAAATGGTAGTGTCCGCAATTTACCGGTGAATGACGTCACTGAAACGTTATTTGTGAAATTCATGACAGAAGCAAAAGTATGTCCGAGAAGTGCGTCGGGCGCGCATCGTGCTCGTAACTTTTCGTGCACTTTTCTTCGTGCGCTCTCTGTTGCTCAGCGAGTAATCGAGGGGTGTGCAAGAGAGAGCGCACGAAGAAAAGTTCGCGATAACGCGAAGTGTAGCCGTAGCATAAAGCTTGCAGAAAAAATATCGAAATATCGATATTTTTAGGCGATATTTATTTTTTCGATATATCGATGTATCGATATAAATTATCAAGTATCGAAAATGTATCAAAAACGATATATTTCCAATAGCAACACCGTTGTCGCCACTGACTAAAACCGCTAGAATTCAGATCCGTAAAAGTATTTTTTTTTCCTAGTTTGACATACCTATACTACAACTAAAAAACTTGAACTAATTACATAAAGATTTTTATTTTTATATTCCACCGATATATCGTTTTTTTTTTTTCGATATATCGAAATCGTAATTGGTATTTTTTTGTAAATATCGATACTTTTTGACACTTCTTGCATCACCTCCGTGAATTTAGCCGAACGATTTCATTATTATGAACTTTTGTTAATGCCAATCGTTAGAGAATCGTTAGAGAGGCTTAGAGAGAAAAGAAAAATCGTTAGAGAGTAATTCGTTTTTATGTAAAAACAATTTTAATTTTTCGTGTGAAGTTGGCATTCACACTTCCCGCAAAAATGGACTTAGACATAATTTTATTTTTTAAATCGTTTGCGAATCGTTAGAGAGAGATTGAGAGTTACACAAAATCGTTAGAGAGTTAATATTTTATTTGATATTAAATAATTTCTAAGAGCGTGACGTTAGCCTACCTCTGTGAATTTTGCCCCCTATATAATTATTCTCAACTTTTGTTAATGCTAATCGTTAGAGGATCGTTAGAGAGAGAAAAGAAAAATCGTTAGAGAGTAATTAGTTTTATTTATCAACGATTTTAATTACTTTTGTGAAATAGGCCCCCATTCCCGCAAAAATTGACGTAGATGTAATTTTTTTATTTTTATAATTTGAGAATCGTTAGAGAGAGATAGAGAGTTAAAAAAAAATCATTAGAGAGTTAATATTTTAATTGATATTTTAAATTATTTCTGAGAACGCGTTTTAGATTAAACAGGCTCGCTCTTATTATGGGCAACATATTCAGCCGAACGGTACTTTTACTGTACCTAGAAGTTAGTGAAGATACCAGGCATTTCGTCATCACATGAGACAGCTTTGATCAGAGGACTCACACCACTATAGTTATAGAGTGTATTACATTATTTTCTGGTATCTTGGATGGGCCGGCATCAAAATTATATATCTCCACCTGCTCAGTTTCTCGAAAGTATTTTAATAAGAGAAGACATTGAAAATGAAGAAAATCAATAAATCATTATTTAAAACTAAAAAACAAAAAGTTTTATTTCATAAAAAATCTGCAAGACTTGCATTCAAAGAATATTATTCAGTTTTTAAATATCATAATTTTCGAAAGGCTTTTCATCCACTTCCGATCTCGATTCTACGTCATAAAACAGGAATTCTCCATCGTAATTAAAAAAATGTTCTTGATCAGTAGGTACTATTATCATTTTACTCCTGCTAAGCCTGTGGACTATGCTGAAACATGCACTTCTTACACTTATAGATTCTTATTAGCTATAATCTAAAGAGAGGTCTAAAAGAATTATGCTACACATTTTTGACTGAAAATATCCCATTTCATCTTATTTCAGAATATGGTACTTAAAGTAAATAACTTGATTAGAATTTTTGTTTGCATTTTAATATTCTTTACAACAAAATATATTTTTTTTCTTTCTTTATGGCAATTGAAAAAGAATGATTGATTGACTGTAATGACAGGACCATGTGTCAATTATGAAAAGTTTGTTATTTTCTGGGGTGTGTTCACTTTATTAGCCTAGATAATTAGAAAAGTTTGGAAGTTTTAGGAGTAAATTAACACTAAATTAATTATTTCTTAAGAAATAAGCAGTACCTTTGTACTCATATTTTAACTATGTCGTATCTATTTTGTATTTTACTGTGTGTACATAAGATTAGAATAAATAAATAAATTAAAAAAAACGATTTTTCTCAAAATTGGTAATCCTTAAAATAAAATCCCAAAAAGTAGTAGCTCTAACTGTATCATGCATGATACAGTTAGAGCTACTACTTTTTGGGATGTCTATCCAAATATATTTAACTTATCCTGGTTAGAATTATTGAATAATAAAAAACCATTTTTGGACATATCCTTTCGAATCGATGTAACCTATGGAAGATGCTCACATCCATTCATCAACTTGAAAAGAGCTGATCATCTTCAAACGGCTGAACCGATTTTCTTGAATCATAGCTAAGAACACTCTATCAAGTCACCTTTCAAACAAAATAAAAAATATCAGAATCGGTTCAGCCGTTTGGCAGCTACGATGTAACATACAGACACACACGTTAAACTTATAACACCCCTCTTTTTCCGTCGGTGGGTTAAAAACGACCCGACCAGCTCCCGACAAGCACCCACCTTTTGTGTGTTTTGAGCATAAATGATGCACTATAAGTACCGAATCAAATTGAAACTACCAACAATATTTCGTATTCTTATCAGGTATCACTGTTAAATGATCGTTGATCAAATACACAACTTTACCACTCATAACTATAACGTTCCTCTGTATCATGTCATGTATTAGTAGTACCTACTACTCACGGTACTACTCGCGCTCACGGTGCACAGTGAGAAAAGTAAGTGTGGCCGCTTCATTCAATGCAATAATTCTCGCGGTAAATCTCTTTGATCTGCCTAAAATGCTGCCACCAGAGTTATCAATCACCCAACGTCAAATGCCAATGTAAGTGCCGTTGACAAATTCTCGAGGTAAGTCGTGATGAAGTACACCCACGGTTAACGTCTACCGCGATAATCCGTTGGTGTGGCCCCAGCATATAAGAGATTTGTCATATTAAAAAATCATTTAAAAAAACTTTGTACCTCCGGCAGGGGGGAGTGGGGGGATCTACGAACCCTTCCCCCCTCTCTTCCCTCCCCTATCCCCCATCGAGGCGGCACGTTTCTAAATTTTAACCTGCTCAGGTCCTAGGGTAAAACGCGTTCTCAGAAATAATTTAATTTTAATTAAAATATTAACACTTTAATGATGTTTTTAACTCTCTATCTCTCTCTAACGATTCTCAAACTACAGGGTGTTAGTGTAAACACCGTTAGCCTTGAAACCAGTGGTTTGGTTTCATTTATAGAACGTAAAATCAATGGAAAAATACAACATTTTTTTTTTAAAGAATGTCTACATTTTTCCACAAGAATATTTCACCCTACACGCAAGGGCAACGACCGGCCGCGGCCGGCGGTTGGCGGGGGCGGGCGGGGCGCGCGGGACGTTACATGACCGGCCGTCAGCTGTTTCGCAGTCTCTCGAACGCGTATCCATGAGTATCGGGACTGTGACGATATTTACTTTTTAAAATCTTTTAATGAAAATAAGGTTTTTTTTTGTTGTTACTGGGTCATTTATTTTTATATTTAAGTCAACTACCCATGGTTTGAGTGACAACGGTGTTTACCCTTGCATACTGTATATTTAAAAAAAAATTACGTCTTCGTCCATTTTTGCGGGAATTGGGGCCAATGTCACAAAAGTAATTAAAATCGTTGATAAATAAAACTAATTACTCTCTAACGATTTTTCTTTTCTCTCTAACTCTCTCTAACGATTAGCATTAACAAAAGTTAAGAATAATTATATAGGGGGCAAAATTCAAAGAGGTGGGCTAACGTCACGCCCTTAGAAATGATTTAATATCAAATAAAATATTAACTCTCTAACGATTTTGTGTAACTCTCAATGTCTCTCTAACGATTCGCAAACGATTAAAAAAATAAAATTACGTCTAAGTCCATTTTTGCGGGAAGGAGGGCCAACTTCACACGAAAAATTAAAATTGTTTTTACATAAAAACTAATTACTCTCTAACGATTTTTCTTTTCTCTCTATCCCTCTCTAACGATTCTCTAACGATTAGCCTTAACAAAAGTTCATAATAATAAAATCGTGCGGCTAACTTCACCGAGGTTCTTGCATCCCTAGTAGATCTAGCCCGAAAAGGCCTAAGGTGGCAACACTGACTGTCAGTCTATTTTTACATTGGTTGAACCCGATTTCACCGATAGGCTACCAGGGTCGCGCGCGGGCCAAAAGACATTGTAGTTAATTAGAAAGTCCTTGACGAATTAACCCGAAAACGGCGGCAAACTAGCCATAATTGATAAATAGTTAAGAATTTTTTTTTATACACAGTTGTAAGTTTATTTTACTGTTACTAACACTAGGAGTCTCTTTGTTACTCCTAATAAAGAATTTATAAATAATAATTTATTTATTAATTTGTTTAGAAAGTACACTATGTACGTAATTTAGTATTAAAATCAATTAAATAATTTATTTTAACTAAATTAGTACTCCTTCAAATTAGAAACAGATTCCTCTGAGGATGATTTTGATTTTTTATCATGTAATTCATAGAAAGTACGATTATATCCATAAAAAATACGTATTTTGAGATACGTTGATAAATTGATTTCAACAGAAAGTTTACTTCATTCTTCCCACCTAGGAATTGTAAAAACAAAGGCCGCTATTGGCAAAAAACAAAGTTTTTTGTGAGAATTTCACGAAATAATTTTCCCTTTTCCACTTTTTTGTTTTGATTACTGTATATTGTATACTCAAGAAGCTTCTTCTTGTGTTCACTTTACGGCACGGGTTCTTCACGGGATCATCGTGACTCGTGACCGAAAATGAAACTTCTCCTATATTCTAAACGCGTCCTTATAAAAATGTAAATTTTGATGGCTGGCAATGATTTCTAAAGAAATGTCAAATGGATTCCATGTCCGTGTATGTATTTTTATTCGGCGCGACAATTGATCAAACTTGTTTTTCTTGTGATTACTACCTTTTTTCATGTAACAAAATACATACTTCGAATACCAAAATTAAGTGAAACGCTTCTTTTGGTGTATAGTGGCATAATATGTGTTAGTTGTGGAATAATGAGACGAGGTCAACCAGGCATCGGAGGATGGCGAAGTGAAAATCAAAGGCATTTTAGGCCTAGAGGTAATGGGCCTCCTCGATTTAGACCTCCGAGGATATATCCATTACTTGAAAGCCCCAGGTAAAACCCTAGTACCAATTTTACTTCCAATATTTGCATTGCATCACTGACGCGCCAATATTTCGTATACCTTGAAATATAAAAAATACCGTGTATGTATAGAACAATACGTCGATATCTCTCCAATATTTTGTTTTGTTATAAAATAATACATAAAAGGGGATATAATGAGCAATTGAAATTTTTGTTTTTTTTTCTAAGTTGCTTTAATGTTCTATTTCAGATTCCCGCCACCTAGCCCTCGACTAAATCAAAGAGGCCCACCTTTCAGTGCTCACGGTGGACATCCAGACGACCATGATCGACAAGATCACCATGACAGACACAGAGAATATCGAGATGGCCATCGCCAAATTGATCAAAGAATGCCAGAGAGAGGTCATCATCCACGCTCCAGGCAAATGTACCAATATGTCCATTCTAATATAAGATCAAAAGATAATCAATGCAGCTCATACAAAGAGACAACTCATTTTTATGAAGATGCCGCACCTGACTCATTTCATGTGAACAGTATGGGAGATATAGATCAGCGGCAGCTTCCTCTTCTTGCTCATCCACCAGATCATTACAGTCAGCAACAGATATCTCCTTGGGCCAATCCACCTCCAGGCTTTAAAAAACATGATTATGATGATAGAAGTCAAAATTCTTATAGACATCATGATATTGCAGAGAGAAATAAAATACCTGCTGTAGATTATACTGGTCATAGACCACCTGCATCAGACCATTATGGTGGGACCTCTGGACCAACCACCAATAATAATGACACATCATTTAGTCGATCTGTAGATGACACTGTAGATATTATCAGGAAAAGGTTAATGAATCGTAATGATCCAGAGAGGTTATCACAAGACGCTGCCGTCCATCAGAGTATCACTGAGCAGGAAGGAAGTGAGAATGCTAATCAACTCATACAGCCAGAGCAACCGGTTAAAAAGAGAACACCAAGACAGAGACACAATGTTAAATCTAATTGTGATAAGATGAAATCAAACATTGTCCACCAGCTGTTTAAGATGGACAAAGATAAGATGCATAAACTAATGGATGATCCGGGTTCTTCATCCAAGTTTGAGTATGCCATTAGCAGTTTAATAACCGAGTCACAAAATAGTTTGAACCGCCATTTAAGATCTGTGGCAGAGAAATCGTTGTACAGTTCCAGCACAGACTTCATTCATAATGACACTAACACAATCTATGAGGATACTTTCATGAAGCAGATGCAGTGTCTCCTAGATCCACAAGATACTGTATTACTAGAAGATATAAAGCCCATTGTCATGGCTGAACTTAGTAAAGTTCTACAGTTGGCTGAATTTGAACAAAGATTTGATGTGTCTGATGAACACAGCGGCCATCATACTGCAGATGGACAGCCTAATTATCCCTATTTTGAACCCTACAATTATGATGACTTCTCACAGGATCCATGTTTTGACTATGATCAACCTCCATCAATAAATTATGAAAATTCAAACAGATTAGATCTAACTGAGAATTCTAATAAGAACTTAAATTATAATCGTGAAGCTCCATATGAAGAAGTCAATCCTCTATTTGAGAGGCGTCAATCAAAAAGAAAGGACCCAGTTCAGGAAAGAAATCTTAGTATAGAAAGCCAGAGGAAGAGCCAGAGAAGAAGTTTGGAAACCCCTGTCGAGGAGCCATTCAAAGGTAAAGAAGAACCACTACCACTATTTGATGGGAATACTGATCAGCTGTCTGAAGATGAGGATACTTTCGCTGAACTAGACAGGCAATATCATGTCGCTGTTGATCACAACTTTATTGAAAATGATGATCTCTCAAGGGAATTTGAAACGGTCCAACAATCAGCACCTCATATTGTAAACGAAATTGACAGTCAATTGCAAACCATTGCCCAGTCACCTTTGGATTTATTTCCTGTGAGCAGTTCAGAGAGCCTCAGAGATATAGCTAAGCGTATCAAGAGAGAAGTGACATCTCTAGATTTTCGAAATGATAATACTCACGAAAATACACCTAAAACTTCTGATAATGGTCTTGACAAAATGAAACAAATTAAAATAAAGCAAGAGCATGTTCCTCAACCTAAAGATACTGAGAAAGAGACCGAAAAAGCAGGTAGCTCAAATATTATTAAAACTCCTCCATCAAACTCACGAAAAAGATCTATTGATCAAAGACCATCTCATCGTAAAGAAAAACGAAAGAAAAGTGAATCTAGCCAGTCCGATTCAGGGAAATCGACCTCAGATAAAAATGTCCCAACCAATGCTGGTTCCATTAAGTCAACAGAAAAGTGCAATGATGCTCCAAAGCCCTATTATAATATATTTTTACCTAAAAATGAAAGTACGAAAGAAACTAAGGATAGTAAAAAAGATGACTCAACAGATAAAAGTTATTCAGATAAGTATGTCAAAAGGAAAGAAAGCTCCAAAAGGCCAAAAGACAAAGAGAGTGAATCAGGCAGAAAAAGACATTCTAGCACATCCAGTCAAACCGTTCTAAGTCCAAAAGATAGTATTAATACAAGCAGTCAAACACCCACGAAATCAGATCCTAAAATTAAACTAAAGACTATTGATATGTTTGTAGAGCAGCCCAAGAAGGCGTCATCTCACCACCATGCCCACAGAAACACTGCTTCAGCTATAAGCCCTACAAAACCCACTGTAGAGGATAGCATATTGAAACAAGTGCTAACACCAACTCCTGCACGCAATAAGACAGTGCAGACCAAACATATGGGAACTCAAGTCATAAGAAGATTTATTACAAAAGAAACACAGACATTTCAAAGTAAAATTACCAGCACCAGGTTTTGTCAAACAGAAAGGAAGAAGTTAGTCTCCAAATGTGTGCAAACACTTCCTCTGTCTTTAGAGAGTTCAAAACCCAGGTCCGCTGACGCTTTCGAAAGAATGAAAGAAATAGACATGGAAATACAAGTTTTATTGCAAGAAAAATTTAAACTGTACAGTTCGTTAGAATCTAAAGACACCTGTCCAAGCAGTATGCCTACTCTGGGTATGACAGTTCTGAACGTAACACCTATTGACGAAAGTAAAGAAGGCGAAGATGACACTGACTCATTGCACGAAAATATAATGAATGCAGATGAAATTGTAGACGATTTCACCAACATACCTGTGGAAGAACTAGAACAAATAGCTTTAGAAAGTGTTCAAGAAGACAGCACTGATTCAACTAAAGTTGAAAAACGAACTTTACGACAAAAAGTACTGCAACAAGAACGAAAGAGTTCTGAGAGCCCCACGTCAAGTAAAAGAAGTAATAAAAAAGCGAAACCGCCTAATATATCTCTTATAGAGCAGATAATTACAGATGATAGACCTCTAGAAGATATCATATCACTAGACGACCTAGAGAAGCCGCCATCTAAAAACAAAAAGAAACCTCGATCTCAACCAAAGAAAAAGCCTACTAGGAGAACGAAACCTCAGAAAAATGCTAATTCATTTGATTTAAAGGACTGCTCAGTGGTCCTTATTCAGACTGATGTAAGAAAGTTTATAAAGGAAGAACCTATAGAGGCTGATGAAACATCTGTGCCCGTGGAGACTGCAGAACCTTCAAATACTGGTATAGAGGAGGTTGTTCCTTCAGAGCCGGAAGCAAAACCCGCGCCAGGACCGCGGCAAGTGGAAGAAGAGACTGTGGTCAATGATATCCAGTTTGACATGTTAGATGTGTCAGAAGATATAGTTATAGGGGAGGAGAGTGAGATAAAATGTAATGATAAAGACATGCATGGGACGGAGGCGATAAGTGAGGAGATAATACTGGATAACAGCCAGTCGTCTGCGGATGACGCGTCCACGGCTGAGAGCGGGCAGGCAGAGAATGAGTGCAAGATGTACGACTACTCGACCGACGAGAAGTTGCGCCGGGATTCAGTCACCGTCACCGGCAATGCTGATGCCGTACTTGCGATAGAGGTGAGTTTTTAACGTTTATTTAAACACAAACAAAAACACATTCCCTATAAATAGGAAAATAGTAATACAAGAAAGGTCATTTTTGAAAACAATCATTTAGATACAAATTCCTTATAAAACGTTTTTGTGGATTTTTTTACAGTACCTACCACAAAAATGTATGTAATCAGAAATTATTTTGTGGGTACTGCCTTTAAAAACTATGTTACTTATTGGCAATAATAAGAAAAAAACTTAGAATGCATATTTTTTTTAATGAATGACTTGGCAGAATTTGTTTAAGCTTCAAATTACATGTACCAGTTAATGCTCAAACTAGTCATTCGAGAAGTAAGTATAGGCAACATCAAAATCCTCACACCTAAAAGAGTAAACACGATAATTTATACAAATGAACTTTTAATTCTAGTGCATAGAGACTGACTTCATAGCAGCATGCTTGGACGGCAATGTGTACCACTTCAGTGGTGATGGGCAGCTACTCAACACACTTCGAGGGTCGAACTTGGCCGTCACATGCCTGACCATTGTCAAGGAGAAGTATGGGACCACTGTGTATACAGGATCCTTGGATTCAAGGATACGATATTATGATTTGGAGGTAAGATTGCTTGACCAATTGTTTAGAGTATTTTTTACTATCTTAACTTCATAAATGCGAAAGTGAATTGTTTGTTTATTTGGCTGAATGGATATAGATGAATTTTGGCATATGGGTAGACCATGACCTGGAACAGGACATAGGATACTTTTTATCCCGATATTCCCACGGGATCGAGAATTACACAGATGAAACCGCGGGGCGCAGCTAGTTATAAAATAATTCAATGGTAAGGCTCGGGCGCAGATGGCGGGACGAGCTTGACTCCTACCGAAAGGACTGGCCGACACTAGGACGAGACAGAATTCTGTGTAAAAGGGAGAGGGAAATTAAAGACTTTGTAAATGCGACAGATCATGAAATACTCGAAGGCTGCCATCAGTCGGACTGCATCGCAGCAACCGCGCGCAGTCGATATATTACAGTTATGCTCTGCACACTAACTGTAAGCCGTTAGCGATTGACAGCGTGCGTCGACACTACACGACTGTAGCCGGCCGCGTAAAGTTGAAGTCACGACTGTATGCAGTTGAATATATGGACTGCGCGCGGTTTACTGCAATGCAGTCCGTCTGATGGCAGCCAATATTTGGCTCTAGAAAAATAATAGTAAAGTATTTATATATATTTTTTTAAAACTAAGCTTAAATTTGCAACAAAACTTGGAGAAGTTGCAACGCAAGCAATTCGAAAGTGAGCTTGCCGTGGCGTGATTGTTTACACGGTAAGAATTGCTTGTGCAAGTCAACTTCTACAAGTTCTGTTGCTGATCTGAACTTCGCTTTAGATGAGTCACTGTTAATGAAAATAACATTATTGTCATTATAACTATATTTACTTCGTGTTCTAAATGGTAATCGCAATAATTGCCTGGCAGTTTATATAAACACTGAAATAAGCTATCATTAAAAAATAACTATGCGCTACATCTAATCGATTGTAATCTAAATAGTTGCTATTAACTATTGATGTGTTATAATATGGCTAGGAATTTGGTCATCTTGAAAACGGCGACGGTGAACAGTTTTATCAAATGAGATGACAGCAACATCCGTCATCATCCCTAGGTGTACTGATACCATCTCTGCATACATCTATGAACACCGTTTTACGAGAAATTAGCTGTCAAATGCGAGCTTTCATTTCATTTCATTTTATATTTGTTGAGCTTATTTTCTTACCATATGATACGGACCCCTAAAAATGTGCAAAACACACTTTAGCATACAGCTACAACAAAATTGTTGGTCACTTGTATTGGTGTCGACTCAAATCAATTCGTACTAGTACTTTCATACATTGCCAGTCAAAACAGTGGCATCAGGATATCCATGTTCCCAAATCCCAAAATATTTATTTTTATTCATTCCATCTCTCTCTTACATTCCAGACGGGTCTGGAGAAGGGTCCAGAGTGCAATGTTCTTAGTCCGATACAGACGATGGATCGCGCGTGGGACACCGTCTTCGTTGGCACCAGGACTGGCTTCGTACTGCAGTTTGAATGCAAGGTAAGCATATGAAAATAACCCTACTATAAACTAGTAATGGGCTGGAAATTAATGGGCTCGCTATTCGACCATAAAAATGTACGAACTTGTAAATTAGGACGAATTTCATTATCGTTTTCGGCCAAAAAAATATATTTCAGTTTTCGGTCGAACTCTTAAAGTTCCAGGCTACATGGCAAGACAAGTATGAAATAGAGTAGTATAAATAAATTAAGTAGTATGAACAGAATTATGTTAATTATAACAAGTGTCTAGTTTCATTACCATTCTGCTAGATCGCGCCCACTTACAGTAAAGTAATCGCGTTTAGGAAGAAGAGTGGGGCGCGTCTTCGTGGATGGCACTATCTATAGCATTGTCAAAGTGTCACATGGTGACATGAATGCCATTTGAAATTGGATCAATGCACTTTACGAATGTAATTATTTTGTCAGTAATATGAGTTATAATATTATTATTTTTTTTATTAGTTCATGACTTTATGTCCTCTAGAGGGCGCCACGTTCAATTTGGCAAGGTGATAGATGGTATCCCAGGGAAGTCCATAGACTACTTTTTATCGACATACCACGCGGGCGAAGCCGCGGGCGGAAGCTTATGTGAAAATAAATCTTTTGAATGATACATTACAGAACAACATGCTGATACCAGTGAGCACAGTGAAGTTCTCTGAGCAATCAATCCTGGCTCTCCGTGCTATGAAGGAGGGTCCCCGCAAAGTGTTGCTAGTCGCCGCCCGTTCAGAAAACGTTACGATAAAGGACGCACAGACTGGTCTGTTGCTCCGAACGCTCTCTGGGCCTAAGATGACAGTGTATACGCTCCTTTTTGAAGATGGCAAGGTGTTTTGTGGGACAAGCAGCCATCAGATACATGTTTTTGAATATGCTGTAAGTATAAAAGGTTACATTCTTTTAGAAAAATATTAGTATTCCTTTTTGGTGGTCCTCCGTGGCTTGGAAAGCACGTTGAGCCATTGGTACCGGCTGTCCTTCGTAGATTTTTGACTAAGTCGTTACAGTCTTAGGCCCAAAAAATCTGACAACCAGACTTACCCTTACCTTTACGTGTTACCCAGTAACTGGGTTGTGGAGGTCAGATAGGAAGCCGCTCCATACAAAATACTGGTTTTCAGGTGTATACGGTTAGACTCGAAGCCAAACCCAAGATAGATGGGCCAGGGCTAAGCAGGCAGATTAAATCGGTAATAATATTTCTGTTATCTTCATTTCCAGAGTGGAAGCCACACGGGTTGCCACGAAGGTGGTAAGGGCGCGGTCTGCCTGCGCGCGACAGGCGGGCTTCTGTTCGCGGGCTGTTACGACGGCTGCGTGTACGTGTACCGCGAGGGCGAGACCAGGCCGCTCGCTCAGCTGCGAGGACCCAGCCTTATGTTGCTGTCTCTCGCCGTTGTGGGCAGCAAGGTGAGATAACATAACCCTCTAGTATACAAATCACCTGTCACAGAATAAATAAAATACTGCCTATAATGATTTGATTATTGGAATTTAATAACCAGCACCACAATCGCGTAACATCCTAATCCGTTGCTGCATATTATGTATGCTAATTTGTCTGCGCGAACGTACACACGGCTACACATCAAGCTATACAATTCCATTTTATGCTTATCTCGCATTGTATAGGATTTCCGTACAATGCGAGGTCAGATTATACTGGAAATGTATAGCTTGATGTGTAGCCGTGTGTACATACATGGCGCAATGTATGTTGTTGAATTGTCACAATAATGCCGTTGTATGTGTATTACGCAATTACCCCGCAAGGTGTGAAATGGAAACTCCGCGAGATTTCATAAATGGTTTGTAGTAGAAATAAGCAGGTACTAATTGATTGCGCTAAAAGGTCGCGGCTCCTGTTCTCAGATGTAAGATGTTTTTTCTTGTCTGCAATGTCCCACTCAGGAGCAGTGGCGGCCCAGTAGTAATGGCGGACGCGCCTTAAGAGTTGGTCGTAGGTTCGAAACCTAGCAGACACAGTGTATTTCATCACCACTTCTCTTAAAATGGTGAAGGAAACCGACATGTCCTAGAACCAAAAATTAGAAGACATGTGACATCCACCAACCCGCATTGGGCCCGCGTGGTGGATCACGGCCCACTCCCTCTCACAGAAAGAGGATGTCTGTGTCCCAGCAGTGGGAACATTATAGGCTGATTATGCTGTCCCACTCCCAGGCAAAGGCCGCCCTCCACTCCTTCCATATGTCGCGAGCCCGCGCGTTCTCCTTCCAGCTTCTATGGAATCATTCTTCCACAAAATAATTAGTTTAATAATATTTAATTTGTTACAGATTATCGCAGGCTATAAAGACAGAAGTTTGTACATATGGAAAATACCATTAACCATACTACAAGAGATGATTTTATGAATTTCTACATAAGTGTTGTAGATTAAATCTCATGTTTACCTTTAGTTGAATATATTCCGTGATTTTTTTGGTTTAAGCCAATGTGTAAATAATAAAATAAATAAAAGAAGTTTTAACTACATCGGGCGTTTAACTTTTAATCTAACTTATAATCATGTACAATATAATACCTACTAACTACAATGTTTTTTAGTATCGATTATCCATACATATTATAAATTAAAGTCGCTTCTCGTGTTTGTCTGTATGTCCGCCTTGTTCTTCTAAACCACGCAACAAATTTTGATGAGGTTTTCACCATCTTTTAGTCCGGAAGGTTTATGTGTGTATAATAGTTGCATCCATACTAATATTATAAATTCGAAAGTAACTCAGTCTGTCTGTCTGTATGTTACCTTTTCACGCCTAAACCACTGAACGGATGTCGATAAAATTTTGTAAGGAGATAGATGGCATCCCGAGGAAGGATATAGGCTACTTTTTCTCGACATACCACACGGGCGGAAGCTAGTATAAAATAAGTAAGAAATCTATGTTTTGTCAAGTAGTAAAAACCGTGCGAAGCAGGAGCGGGTCGCTAGTAATAAATTTAAAAGCTATTACAAATAAATCCTTATGTCTACATGCACAAAAAAATTGGATTTGACCCTATGTAACACTATCTATCGCTCACTGTAAACTGTAACATGGTATTTTTTTATTATAGTTTAGCAAAAACTAAAGCTCGGGTTAAATTCCTGCATTCTACAAGCTTTTGCTTTTTAATAGGTACCTGGTTCGACGAAAATATCTCAATAGTTTATTTTTCACCGTACGGCCGTACTGTCACAGCTGTAGTCAATTTGAAATTTAGTCGATTTTTCGTTTCTGAACGCAATTTAGTTTCTGCCAAGTGGCACTCCTGTTTGAATTTCTGACTTACGTCAGTGGGTGTTTCGGACGGCGGCCATTATTCTACGTATAATTATTAATTTTTTTGCTGTTTTGTGCTAGAAACAAAGAACTCAACTATTTTCGACATATTCTATATTATTATAGTTTTGGAAAAAATACATTTATAGTACAAAAATGAATCCAGAATAGTAAGTATTTTTGTTACATGTAACATGGCGATTTAGAAACAAGGATGGTGCAGAAAACCCATCTTTTTTTGCGTGTTCATTGTCTTTGCGTGGAATTTATATCTTAGAACTCTGTACCTTTAGTTTACGAACAATTTGTGGTGTCTGTATAGTAAATTAATTTACTACAAATGTGGTGACTCATTGTGTATTCGTGGTAGGTAGGTATTATCGAAGTATTTGTGAAAACGTAATCGTATGGATCATGAATGGCGCATTAGTGAGCTATGATTGTACCAGTCCTTCACTTCCTGGTTCCTCTGAACTGGATACGTAGCGAGCGAGAAGTCTTTGTTAAAGGGAACAAAGCAACGCCTCCCTTCGTTATCATTAACGTTTATTGATGCGCATCGCTCATGTTGCCCTTGATTTAAACTGCTACACTCCACTAAACTACGGAATGTGTTCTCTTTCAGCGACTATTTGTTTAAACTACTCCTGATTGGTGACTCTGGTGTTGGAAAGTCATGTCTGCTGCTGAGGTTCGCCGACGACACTTACACAGAGAGCTACATCAGCACTATTGGTGTGGACTTTAAAATTAGGACTGTAGATTTAGATGGCAAGACAATAAAGTTACAAATATGGGACACAGCTGGACAGGAGCGGTTTAGAACAATCACTTCATCATACTACAGAGGAGCGCACGGAATTATCATTGTTTATGATTGCACAGACCAGGTAAGATCCTCAAACTTATTAATTGACCATAAATTCTCCCTAAATAATAAACATCCCGAATATAGTTTTGTTTATTCTGCCTGTAGAGGGTATTCAACCTTCTTTGTTGATCTTAATATAAGAATAAGTATATCATGCAGGACAAAGACCAGATAACCTTAGACTGTAATGATCAATATTCATTATATTAAAATATAAAATCATGCTATGTATAGAACATAAGAAATAAACAAGTTGATTGCAAAAGGAAATCTGCAAAAAATAAGGCAGCAAAACTAAATTATGATTTTTTGTTTCGATTGCTTACGAAAGTAAACTGACGCTGCATATTTTTTTAATTTGTACTGTAAGCTAGAAAGTTGGCAAAGTGACCATATCAAAAAGTAAAATGAAAAAAAAATGCTATGTTCTTCTATTAACTTGATCTCTTTTTTTGTCTGTTTGTAAATGAAATTGTTTTTTTTTATTTGGACAGCTGTGTCCTAAAGCACATAAGTATTGTTATTTCATTGTAATACTAATTAGCAATTTCCTCATACTAATTCTTCCTCAAACAACTGACTGTCAAAGTTTTAATGAGCTATGACTTCTACAAACATATCAGATTGTTCTAAATAACAAGTAGTTATTCTAATTAGTAATTAATACAAGCAATTTATTACTTTTCATAATGATAATTGAATTCATAATGCTAGTTTTTAATTAGGTAGGTTTTTTAGGGTTCCGTACCTCAAAAGGAAAAGACGGAACCCTTATAGGATCACTTGTGTGTCTGTCTATCTGTCTGTCTGTCACAGCCAATTTGCTCCGAATCACTCTTTGCTCAATACACATCATGTATTTCTGTGACCCAAACACGGATGTGTAACGAAAATAAATTAATTTTTAATATGTAATCACTTTTGGGGGTCAAATTAGAATATTAATAAAAAGTTTTGCAAACTGTACCATGTGACAAAAAAACGAAAGCGCTTGTTGCAAGGAACTCAAATACATTTTTTTATAATTTTAAAATAAATTCTTTTAAAGTTAATTAAGAAAAAGTTATCTCTGAAACTACTGAGCCTAAAATTTCGTCATCAAATAATAATGAGCAAGTTTTCTTTGATAAAAATTTTACTTTTTTGTCAATTCAATGCCAACTATACCATAGAAATATATTTATACATATTGATTAAATTATCTAAGTTTAGTATGTAAATGACCGATAATACCCAGTAGTGGTGACTAATTTGTGCATGTGGTGTAGTAAGGCCGCGTACGCACTAGGAGTCAGATGCCTCGCGATTCGTGTCGCCTATCTAGACGACGACGACGACACGTAGTTTGAAATATCTGGCTACCTCTGGCTCAGGGTGAAAGAGTTTATTAAATAGAAGAGGGTGAGGCATAGCGGTACAAGTACAACTCCGCCTAACCCTTCGGCGATTACAGGCGTGATGATTTGTTGTGTGAGAAGGCAATATAAAAAATTGTGCCAATATTCTGAGACACTGGTACAACTAGTAGACTCACCACTGCTGACTACTCAAAAAAGGACAACTACGACAAGAGGTTCAGCGACGTCCGCGTCCCAATGGCAATGTTGAAGGGGACTGATCGTACTCGGCGCAACATCTGTCGCGACTTCGCAAAACATCTGTCGCCTAGTGACAAGAGTACAAGGTTTTATTTTTACCACGAGTTTTGTATTAGTTAGAAGATTATCAAAACATAAAAAAGCAATGTGTCACCTATTTAATTCCACTAAGGGCTGATTTCATCAAAGTCAGTTATCTTTTATCCGTGGAATAAAATTGTCGTCTGACAGTTTTTGTACGGGAAAACTGTCAAAAAATCAAAATTTATTCGCAGGATAAGACTTATACTCGGTATAAAAGTTTGGTGAAATTCGCCCTAAGAGTACCTAATGTATGTAAGTAATCAAAAGAAATAGGAGATGTTAAGTTTTGTATTTCTTGTTTATTGCTTGCATTCAAAATCATGTTTTAAATGACTTCTGAGGCTGCAATACAGTACTTTTTAAACGTCAAAATTACATAAGACAGACCACCAAAACGCCCACCCTATACTACTTTCTAGTTTAAAGCAGTAGAAAGTAGTAAGCTGGGAAGAAGTGGCGCAACAAACAAACCCCCCCTTTTTTAACCAACTTCTTCAAAAAGGAGGAGGTTCTCAATTCGTCTGTATGTTTTTTTTTGTGTGTAGCATGTTACCCGATTGCTCCGCCAATTATGAATCGATTTTGATGATTCTTTTTTTTGTTTGGTAGGTCATGCTTCAGAGGTGGTCCCATATAAATTTTATTAATTTTGCTTGCGTTGTTTTTGAGTTAGCTTCAATAATTATGTATTTTTCCCACTTTGCGTATGTTGATGACATGTTATTTGACTCCGTCATATAGAAGATAACGGTATACGAATTTGTATGGGGTAGTTACCACAACTAAAAAATTTAAAAACAAAAACTTTACAAAAAAAAAAACAACCGACTTCCAAAAAAACACAAAAAAAAAGTGAAAAATAACTTTAATTTCGGAAGTCGGTGGCAAAAAACGAAAATTGAAAAGCAACCGACTTCCGAAATTAAAGTATTTTTCACTTTTTTAGCGTTTGTTTTTGAAGTCGGTTGTTTTTTTTTTTTTTGTAAATCGTTTTAATTAGTCTGTTAGGATATTAGGTTTAGTATGATGTGATTACAGAAGTTATTAATGTAATAAACCTTTATCATGTTAAATGAGATAAGGTGTAGGAATGTATGTTTTAAATGAATTTCAACATAATATTTATTATATTCTATAATCCATATTTTAAACTGTTAGATTTGTGTAGGAATTAGAACAAATAAATATAATAATATGTTTCGCTTTCTACATTTTAAATTCGTTTCTACGATAGCTTATAGCTTGCATAAGAGTGGTGGGTGAGTTCGAATTCCACCTAACACTATGAACCACTCCTATCACAAACATTTTAGCTTAGGTCGAGGGGTTAATATGGAATACCTACTTGTAATGTGCAACATTGCTAGTCAATCAATATAAAAATTCATCACAGTCTATCTCGTTTTCCCTACTCCCTCTCATAAAGAGGAGGCCTGTGTCCCAGCAGTGGGAACATTATAGGCTGATTATGTATCTCGTTTTCCAAGTTGTGGCACAAGTGGCCACACCACTTGTTTCTCGGCTGCCGCATTTGGTTGGTCCCAACTTCCTTTTAACGTCTTCAGGGGGCCTACCACCTCCGCTTACAGCAGTATTATTTTAATGTTACTTCAGTGGGGGAAAGAGATCGAGCTATACGTCCTGTAGAGCTTCATCTCTTTCCTACAATGAAGTAATACTGCTGTAAGCGGCGGTGGCAGGCCCCCTGTTCATGTAGCTGCAGAGCGCTAAATCAAACCTTTGTAGATATTATTTTTTCTACCTTCAAGCTCATAAATCCACAAATTCTTTTAACATGTTAGCAATGTTTATTTATAAACAGTTCAAACCGTTTTATGGCCAATATAGGTAAGTTTGTGCAAATGAGTTATGGAGCAAACTTGGCTACTGTCCAAACTGCGGAATATCTACTCTCTTGCAATTTGTAAACAATGACGAAGTATGCTAATGATTCAACGACCTAATAAGCTTTGTTTAGCTTAATTTTAATGTGATTCGATAGATAGATGTTACTTAAAAAAGGCGAACCACGCGCCGTGCAATAAAAAATCGTTCATTAGCTAGTTGGACTCGCGCAATTTTTTACTACTGCAACCAAAATTTAAAAAAAGGGCCGCGCGTATGTATACTATGTATAGTAACAGATCAGGCGTAGGACCAACGGCTTAACGTGCTTTCCGAGGCACGGGGGTATCACACCGCCAACTTCCAAACTCCGGGCTGTTACTACGAAATTCCTAATGGAAAAATCCAATAACACTTTGCCCGACCCAGGAATCGAACCCAGGACCCCACGCTCTGCAGCCGTTGGTCCTACGTCTGATCTCTCTCCGGTCGTGTCGGATTGCCGTCCCATCGGACTATGAGAGTGAGGGAAGAGATAGTGCACTTGTGTCTGCGCAAACACTTGTGCACTATAATATCTCCCGCGCCGATGGCTAGTCTCCGTTGAGATTGGCCGCCGTGGCCGAAAATACGGTCTGGAGGACTATTATTATTATTATAGTAACAGATTATAAATTTTTCTTATTTATTATTTCCCATGACAGTGGCCATATTTTGTGATGATTTCATCTGACTTGCTATTACGGTGCTAAAGATGCAGCCCTGTTATAGACATACAGACAGAAGCGTAGGCTTTGTAATAAGGTCTTTGTAAGGGTTCATACGTGTTGGTTAGAAAAGTCCTGTCTTCTCTGTTTTATTAAAGAAATAGTCAAAATCCGTGAATTCTATATTTTGCCTCCAAAATAAGTAACAGAATGCAGCTTTAAATTGAAATCCACACTCAATTAGTTCAAGGTTTTCCTCTCAATGTTATGTAAAATCCATTTAATTTACATACCAATCATTAATAATTCATTCAAGTTGAGGACAGTAGATATCTCTCATCATTACAAAAATGCTATAAAAGGTGATAAAAGTTTAATTACATATACATACATAATCAGCCTATAATTTTCCCACTGCTGGGACACAGGCGTCTCGTTGAGAGGGAGTGGGCCGTAATCCACCACGCGGGCTCAGTGCCGGTTGGTAGATGTCACATGTCTTCCATTTTTGGTTCTAGTTCATACCGTTTTCCTCACGATGTTTTCCTTCATCAATTTGAGAGCAGTGGTGATGAAATAATTTACAGTAAAGCGCCTGTCTGGGTTAGAACCTACGATCGATTCGTAAGTCGCGGTCGCTCTCGACAAAATACCTAGACTAAATTGTAAACTTATCAAGTATTGACCTACTGCAGTTCATCCACTACTTCTGTTCCAGATTAATATTATCTGTTCCACATTCCGTTGCTAGCCTCATTTTGAAGGCATGATACGATTACTGATGAGTTTTCATTTATTTTTGACTAATTAGCAGATTATTTGTATTCTATCAGCGCCAATTAGCCCCAAATGCATTAACCGGACACGCATACATTTTTTACCACAGTTTAATCGCACTCGAGAGCGCGTTTGTCGAGCTAAAAGTCCTAGGTTCAATTCTCAAGTTCCTAATTATCCGTTAGATTTTATTATCTTGTCTTTATTTAAAAATCTATACAAATAAATAAAATTGAAGTGTCTGTTTGTAATTTCAAAATAACAACTTTCCACTAAATGCATAAGAGTCTTGTCTGTTTGTTCCTAATATCCGAAGCGGCTGGACCGATTTTGACGGGACTTTCACTGGCATATAGCTTATGTTATAAAGAGTAACTTGGTACTTTCATTAGAATAATAATTATAGTCCTCGCGGGCGAAGCCGCGTGCAGCAGCTACTGAAACATATAAAAATACAACCTCGCCTAGTTGTTCCATGGGTTTTCGTTTGATGCAAGAAAGTTCTCTTAGCCGCAATGTTACGTATACCACACAAAATAAATAAATGAAATATCCAACAGGTAAATAATTAATTGGCTCGAATAGTTCACTTACAAGATCTATACCACTTTCACTCTATTTAAAGTTAGCGAATGGCTTTTGTCTATACAATTGTTGGCGGAAAGCGAAAGTGCAGGTATTATGTTGATGTTGTTCAATCTATGGGCTGTGGTCTGACAATGAAGAAAGACTTTAGAATTCCGTACCCGAAGAGTGCCAAACGGAACCCTATTACTGAGCCTGTTTGTCAGCGGCCTGTATCTCATGAACGATAATAGTTAGACAGTTGAAATTTTCACAGATTGTGTATTTCTATTGCCGCTATAACAAAAAAAAAAAAAAAAAAAGTTTATAATTAAAAGTTGTCCAAGAACCCCCTCGCTATGCATAACCCGTAATACAGGCATGATGATATGAATGTAATAAAATAAATATAATAAATCATTGTTTTAGATTATAAATGATCCTATTATTATTGTATTATGTCGTCAACCGCATATGTCAGGCATGTGTGATTGACGACACATACTTTAATTTAAAATTGTTTCTTGGAACTAAATTTATAAACTGAAATGTATTCTATTTTTCCTGAGTTACAACTACTTTATCTTACGACCTTAATTTGTCTCATACTTACGCATTAAATAGCAGTAATGGCTTTACTGGAACATAATTTAGCATAAATTAACAAAATGTTTACCTAGTTTTTATGTTTTATTTTCGACGAACTTGTGGCCCTCTCTCGCCTCGCCTTGACCCCTGCAACAGATTATAAATAAGTGTTGGGCATAAAATAACCTGAAGACGACGTTAGTTTTAAAATATACTGAAACGATATGGATAAGATAAAATTGTCAATAAACAAACTGATAAAAAGTTTTGAACCACTTGTGTACACTGCTACACATCATTTCCAGTTTATGCTGATCTCGCATTGCATAGGATTTCCGTACAATGCGAGGTCAGCTTAAACTGGAAATTTATAGCTTGATGTGAAGCCTGGTACACGTTCTAAATAAGCTTGCTTAAAAGGTTAAAGACCTTTGATTACACTTTCTTTTGCTCTCATCCAACGTGATTTCTTGGTTAATTAAGCAAAAAAATATGATATTTAAAAGTGATGCAATAAATTGATCACTTATTAATTGGTGTAATATTCGCCCACAAATAAATTAACTTCGTGCGTTTCGGCCGAGTAAATTCAGACGAATCAACCTATGTGCCTAAACATCAATACTAGATCAAATTACGTATTTTATCAGATTTGAGTGACGTCACTCCTTGATTTGCAGGACATGTATGACTGGTTTCATATAAAACTTGATTATAAATAAAAAATCTCGTAAAACCGCAGTACACAGGCACAGTGGTGCGCAAGCATTCGACAGTGGAATAATCTCTAAATTGTATACAACAACGCGACATAAAAAACAAAAAAAAAATAAGGTTGCTTTTCGTGTCTGTGCTCGCGTTATTCTTTTAAATACTGCGCTTCGGATTTTGATGCGGTTTTCGCCATCATTGAAATAATCATTCCAGAAGATTCATGTATTTACATATCAAAAAAATTAAGTGATAAAAACTAAAACCCAACTACGACTGAATAGGTATAAACAAGACATCACAGACAGACAAATTAAAAATCCGGAGTCACACGTGTTAGGGCGGCATAAATCGAACAGATTACGTGTGACTCCGGATTTTTAATTTGTCTGTCTGTGGTGTCTTGTTTATACCTTTTCAGTCGTAGTTGGGTTTTAGTTTTTATCACTTAATTTTTTTTTTTAATTATTTTGGGGTTATAATATATATATTTTTGAAATGTGCTCATTAAGCCCTTTCATTTGATGCCCAACATAGTACGATTAAACAATTTTTTTTTTTTAGTTCCTGACTTTTTTTCCTCTAGAGGGCGCCATTTTTAATTTAATGTGACGTCACATAGCCTATAACCAGCGGACAATCAAGACGTTTCTAACGATACCTTATTTGTCAAATTGTGATGAGTGGTTTAGAAGATATGAGGGGACAGATGAACATACATACATACATACCGGTCAAAATCATAACCCTCCTTTTTCTTCGCCGTAGTCGGGTAAAAAGAAATCTTCGTGTCGCTAGTATTTAATAATGCAAGCTCCTTTACTCATTTAGGTCAACCGAAAAATCTGGATCTGGCAATATGCCGAAATAAGGCCCACGATATTACAAAGTGAAATGTCGACCAGAAACTGAAACATTTTGAGGGTACAACAATGTGAAATGTAGGTTATTAGAACTGTGCACTAACTTATGAGTAATGCTATTGTTTAATGAATTATGAACTTTGTTCCTCATCAGATGACCTGTCCATTGCATCTATTGACTTCACTCGAAGCGCGTTCGTCACGTTTTTCTTGCGATAGTGTTTTAATTAATTTTATACTTCTAATAGTTAATGTTGGACTTATTAGGAAAGGAACTTGTATTATATCTCAAGTTATTATTCTAGAGAATCCTAATTTAATATAAAAAATGCGAAAGTGAGTCTGTTTGTTTGTTACGCTCTCACGCTAAATCAAAAGTCATTTATTCAAACTAGGCTGAGAATCAGCACTTTTCGAATGTCAAAATTACATGAGACAGTCCCCCAAAACGCCCACCCTTTACCACTTCCTAGTGTTTTAGCTGGGAAGAAGAAGTGGCGCAACAAACTCCCCAGCAGCACAGCTGTCCGTGTCCTAAAACGGCTGAAGGGATTTGGATGACATGGATAGACGATGACCAGGAAAAGGACTTACGCTACTTTTCAACCTGAATCGCAGACGAAATCGCGGGCAACAGCTAGTTTATTATACAGGCTGTAAGGGTAAACAGTCTTGTCATTCAAACCACGGGTAGTTGACTTAAATATAAAAATAAATGACTGAACACAACAAAAAAAAAACTTCATTTTCATTAAAAGATTTTAAAAAGTTTCTATCCGACACCGTGCTCTCTAGCGAAACAGCTGACTGAATGGGTAAACTGAATAGGTCAACGAAGTTGCGTCTCTTGTGGTAAAATGTAGATTAAAACAAAAAAAAAAGTTGTCATTTTCTATTGATTTTACGTTCTATAAACGAAACCAAACCACTGGTTGCAAGGATAACGGTGTTTACCCTAACACCCTGTATTGGAGCTTCGTCGTTAGTTGTCATTAGATAGACAACTAATAGAATGTCTCCTGTTTAGATTTTTGGATGTCTTGGAAGCTTTGTATTAAGTAATACCTTTGTCATGAAAGAGACTAGAGACTCTCCTTTTAAGGAAAAGTTACGTATGCCTTCTTCACACATACAAAAAAGGCAGTCACTTGTAAAAGTCGTCGAATTCCATAGTTAACGTTTAAAGTTCGTTCAAAGAAATAATTTTAGGAAACCCATTGCTTTTAATCCACTTACCATAAGAGACAACTCATTATTTTATTAAGGTTTTATCAGGCCGCGACGCCTCGGTTAGTCACTGAGTAAGTGAAATAGATTTTAGACCTTGTTTCCTCACTTCGAAAGCGCTAAATCTCTTATCATCACCTTCCAGGATTCATTCAGCAACGTGAAGCAATGGCTGGAGGAGATCGACCGCTACGCGTGCGACAACGTCAACAAGCTGCTGGTCGGCAACAAGTGTGACCTCACCACCAAGAAAGTGGTCGACTACACCACAGCCAACGTGAGTTAAACTAAACCGAACCTTATATGTATGGTGTTAGGGCCCGCGCACACCTGGTAAGGCGCAGCGCGGCGCGGTTGTCACTGTTAAACAAATATCAACGTTGCGTGCTTAAAAATAAAGTTGAGAAAAGATAACCTGAGACGCGCGCCTCTTTCCGCTTACGGCGCGCTCTCGAGCTGATGAAAGTTTATTTGTTATCAACTTTATTTTTTTTATTTATTTATTTATTCCAAAATCTGTATTCACAATAACATACATAAAGTCTGCCAAACTGCATAACAGTTTGTCGGCAGTACAACTGATACAACTGATACAATGTAGATATTTGTTTAGCAGTGACGAATGCGCTGTGCTGCGCCTTGCCAAATGTGCGCCGGCCCTTAGAGATCAGGATGCTTGTCACGACTCACGCCTCTCAGTAATAAGGCACTTCCTCATGACAGTAGAATAAGAGATCAGAGGGAATGTTTTTTTTTTTTTGGAGTGTGGTAAATCATCAAATGACGTCTCCCGCTCTAGGCGGAGCGTGAGGGCGTGTCAGTTTTTTACTGACTAAAACCCACCCGTGTTCCTTCAGTTGCCTGTTGCCAAGGGTCCCGGTATCCCTTTCGGACTTTCCCGCAACACTGGCAGGAGAGGGCTAGTTCCCGTAATTAGGAAAAAAGTTCAAAATCTAGTCGCAGTCACATCTCAGTGACAATCAATGTCAAAAATATTGGTAAATTAGAGGTATTTTTGACAGATTGAGACAGATTAGAACGTTCTTTAAAAATACTCTCAGATAGACGGCGGACGGATATATCTTTTCATACACGAAATATTTTAAGAGGTCATCTGTACTCATCTTTATGAAAAACTCTGAAATCGCGACAAAAAAATCAGCTGTTCCTTACATTTTGACGAGCTATGCGAACATAAATGCAAGTATCCCTACTTAGATTTTTTTTCGCGATTTCTGGTTTATTTCCTTAGTGAAAGTTGTTTATAATGATGAGTGCAATGATCCTTTAAGAGGATACCCTTGAATTCAATCTCACCCTATATCAGCATGTTTTTTAGTGATTGCAGCATGTTTTAAGGACTTAATAGTAGATCGATAGAAGACTCTTTCTTGCACTAATGTCAATCTGCTTAACAATTAATTTCCCTGACTTTCACTACCCAACCAACTTAAAGTGTCCGTATTATCAAATCACAGCTGTCATCGTTTGACAAATTGTATGAAATGGCTATTACACGGCCAATTGACGTAGGGTCAATTAGCTTGACAATTATCTGCCCTCACTGTATTTATATGTTCAGAATGTAAATAATTAATACTTTGTTACGACTCCAAGACAAAATACAATAGACGCTGATATATTTAGTAACCTATTCCGCTTGACTATTCTTCAAGAGTCATAAAAACCCTGTAAGAAATCGACACGTGTTTCACCTCTCAACGAGGCATCTTCAGGATGACGATTGACCAATTGCAAACCAGAACGCGACGTGTTACCACACCGAGCGCTGGACGCAGAGTACAACTACTAGACTCCAAGACAACAGTAAAACATTTTTCGTTCATACTATTTGTTATGATGACATATCACGTACACACATCAAGCTATACATTTCCAGTATAAGCTGACCTCGCATTGTACGGAAATCCTATACAGTGCGAGATCAGCATAAACGGGAAATGTATAGCTTGATGTGTAGCCGTGTGTTGTGTACCATACGAGTTCGCTCCATACAGATACTGATTTAAACGATTATGTGTTTCCTTATATTTATTCATGAAATATGCTGTTAACAACTCCGTTAATAGGTAGCACAAGTTTTTATTAGCGATGTTATAAACATAGATTCATTATTGTGTAACGCTTTACTGATTCTTGTGAGAGAAAAACTGCATTTAATTGTGATGATATTGAAGTAATTATATGGTTTTCTTGTTACGTCATCACAGTGTTTTGTTTGTCTTTTAATTTCAATGTTTTTCTTTTCAAATCGTGTTTTAAGACTTGAAACATGACTTAAATGAAGTTGCTGTTAAGTAGATCTATTACTATTATTGTCCTAACCTCCTAACTAATATTATAAATGCGAAAGTGTGTTTGTTTGTTACGGTTTCACGCTAAAACGGCTGAACAGATTTGGATAAAATTTGGCTCATGGGTAGACCATGACCTGGATTAGGACATAGGATACATTTTATCCCGATATTCCTACGGAATCGAGACTTATACGGGTGAAACCGCGAGGCGCAGCTAGTTATTAATATTTAGGTGAAGTAAGACCGCTGAGCTGTATGCTACTATTTACATTCAAGTATCAAAACAATTACAAACGTTTTGAAACTAACTGTGTGTAGCTTTAACTATACAAATCTTCCATAGGTAGGTTTATGTTTAAGTACCTGGGCGACTGAGCTCTGCTCTGATGAAAATAGAGAATACTCATTTAATAGTATAGGATAGTTCAGATTAATTCCATGCTGCCATGTCATAATTTTAAGGTAACCATATTGTTCTAACGGTTATCCTGGTTTAAAATATGTAACGACTGGTTCACTTTTTTAAGCCTGAGTTATTGGCAAATCCCTTGGTGTTTCCGGTTCCTGTAGACGGGGTTTACCACTTTTTTTTTTCACTCCCAGGCTTGCGGGAAAGCCCGAAAGGGATACCGGGACCTTGGCAACAGGCAACTGAAGGAAAACCGGTGGGTTTTAGTCAGTAAAAGTCTGACACGCCCTTCCGCTCCGCCCAGAGCGGGAGAAGTCATTTGATGATTTCCCACACTCAAAAAAAAAAAGTGGTTTACCACTTTCCATCAGATGGACCATTAAACTGTTTACCAACCATAGAGTTTCTTGCCCATTTATTTGTAGGAATCTACACTTTGGAACTGTCTTAGAATTAACGAACTTTATGACCAATTTCTTGCCATTCCAGAAGTACCCTGTAAAATGCCTACCCCTAACCTTACCTACCATTCCTCCACAGCAATACGCGGAACAGTTGGGAATCCCATTCTTGGAGACCTCGGCGAAGAACTCGACAAACGTGGAGCAGGCGTTCATGACGATGGCCGCGGAGATCAAGACGCGCGTGGGGCCGCCTTCCACGGGCGCCGCGCCGGTGGGCGGACAGGTCAAGATCGACCAGGGACACCCCATCGACACCGGCAAGTCCTCTTGCTGCTGAATACGCCGCCTACGGTGAGTTGGTTTATTACATACTGTTTTGGGACTCGTAGCTAAGGAAAAACAGCCGTACGGATCGATCGATGAGGTTAAGCTACGCTTGCCGAGGCCGGTCGGTCGACGGGTGATCATCTTTACATACCGAGACGCCTCTGTGCCTCAGAGAGCATGTTAAGCCGTTGATCCCGACTCGTCATTCGTGGACATTTGACAGTCGTCAGAAGCCTAATCAGAATCTAAAAACCAAGGGATATCTCATTACCCAGTATCCAGGATGTGGAAGTCAGATAGGCAGGCGTTCCATATAAAATACTGGTTTTCAACTGGTTAGACTGGAAGCCAAACCCAACATAGTTTGGAAAACACTAGACAGCCAGACGATGGTGTAAGCTGGGTTGTTTCGTTGCGAAAAAGGGGGTGGTATACATTATTTATCTTAACGCCAAAACTTCTGAACCGATTTAAATTAAATTTGGTACACAGATAGTCTAGAGCCTGAGAAAGGACATAGGCTTATATTTATACTTTTTATCGACGTACCACGCGGGCGAAGCCACGGGCGGAAGCTAGTTATTATATATTCGTTCGTTCGGTTTGTGGTATAAAATATTAGTAGGTATTGTAATCTAGATGGTCACCAATAGAAGCAACGCCCACATGGATCGCTTCACAACAGATTTATTTGGTCCTGACTGATTCAATGGCCTTTTGAAAACGTGTCAGTTGCACATAGTTATGTGTTAGTATATACTGAATTTTTTCCTAGATAAAGAGTTTAGAGAGATTTACAGTGATGGGGGATATCTTTACATATTTAAACAAAGTCCTCCGCCGCGTCTGTCTGTTCGCGATAAACTCAAAAACTAATGCACCGATTTTCATGCCTTTTTTACCAATGGATAAAGTGGTTCTCAAGTAAGGTTTTAGTATATAATAACCGACATCCTCCCGTGCGAAGCCACGGGCATCAGCTAGTAATGAATAAATAAAATAACTTTTATTTCAGACAACTTCCTATTATCCTACTAATATTATAAATGTGAAAGTTTGTAAGTATGGATGCATGGATGGATGTTTGTTACTCTTTCACGTAAAATCGGCTGAATGGATTTGGATGAAATTTGGCAAACAGATAGTTTATAACCTGGATTAACACATAGGATACTTTTTATCCCGATATTCCCACGGGATCGAGACTTACGCGGGTGAAACCGCGGGGCGCAGCTAGTGAATAAATATAAAATAACTTTTATTTATTCACTAGCTTTTTTTATTCTTATAGCAATATTTATTCATTCAGACAACTTAGTCCATATTAGTTATTCAAGAATTCAAGAACCTACTTTATAATATAACGTGTTATGTATATTTCTAGGCTGGCGGCAAGACGTACGGGAAGCGGGAGTCGCGGGCGCCGGCCGCCTACACACAAGAAATGCAATTACCACAAAACGTTTCATGATCGCATCATTATAATTATATAATTATAAATAAATAAATACTATATAGAGAGGCGCGACGCCGCCGACCGTCGCCGCGCGTCCTAAGCTAACTTTCTGTTAAGTTGCTATTGTCCGATATCTTGTTAGTTAAAGCAAACAGGTGAAATGGAAGGGTGTATGTTTATACATATTTATATATAATGAATATTGTAGGTTAATTTTGTGCTGTTTCCAGAATAAGAATTTTGATGCAGGTTTCAATAACTGAGCGCCACTGTAGATTGTATGAGAGGAAAATTCACAAGATTTATATAGTTATTATAATATAAACTTTTATTTTAAAGCTTTGTATCAATTGTCGTAAGTTCGTCGTGGCGTCGCTCGCGCACTACGTCACTGCGGTCGGTGGCACCATAAGTTAACACTTGGGGACATTAAACGCCCTCTCGTTCTATTGCGTGTCGTCCAATGTCCTTGAATGCGTTAACTGCCGATTAATTGCTTGTTATTAGTGTCACCTACGTTAGGCGTAAGTTAAGGTTGACGTGAGATTGTAGTTGTAATGTTAACGTGCGGTGTTGGTGCAGCCGGCCCGTGTCGCTGCGGTACTGAAGGCTTGCTATGTGATGTGTGAGCTTGCGTGGCGTAGTGACCGACCGTACATAAGTTTTATCTCTCAAGCTGTCCAAGTGTAGGCTAATTTCCGTTTTTATTCCAGCTTGTGTTAAAATTTTAATTTCTCATCATTTGAGGTACTAATAATAACCTTATTGTATGCACTGGGTGTTTATATTATTCATTCTGTATAGCGTATAGCTGGTATTGTATGGGATATTTTAATGAATTGTCACCTACGTCCATCTTGTTTTGCATCTCGTTACACGCGCCAGAATGATGACACAGATTCTAATGGGGACCATTTTGTTATTGCGATGCCCGCAATATTTCATGCATTTGTCGATATCTACAACATTGCCTTTACTACTTATGTGCAATTATAACGTCGCAATGTTAAAGGTTATTATTGAGTTTGGCGATTATTATTATATGTTATCAATCTCCTGTACAATACCAGCATAAAGACCACATTGTATTTATAATAAAGCGTACTGGGGTTGCGCTATATTTAACATTTTGTGTTGATATATATAATTGGATCGCGAATTCTAACACAAATTGTAGATATAGCATATTGGCCTTAGACAATTAGACAGATTTAGTAAACTTGTAGCCATCGAAGCGGGATCATAGTATTAATTAAAAGACACATTATTCACTATCACAGTCACCGCAATAATGTGATATCCTTACATTTTAAAGCAGTCCGATGTTTCACTTATTAGCATAGACCCACTCGTAAGGTTTTCGTCCTATTTTTACCCGACTGCTCTAGAAGGAGGGTATTGTTTTTCACTTAAATTTTTAAGAGGATTAAGTAAAAGGTGATATGAATTTTAATACTAATATATGAAACATTTGACTATAAAATTAAATGCTATAAATGATTTGATTCTCGATCTATAACTAACTTCGTTCGTCGTTATTTTTGTACTATTATGTCAGAGTTAAGTTTACTTAAATCAAGACCGCTAACCCCCTATAATTCTGTATTGAGGGATTCTTAGAAATTAAAACAGTATGCTATATTAGAGATGTTTTATTTTTATTGTCCTTAACTTATTACCTTCTACAAGAAAACATTAATACCACATAGGTACAGTCGAAAAAATTGAATTCTGACCCACCATAAGCTTATTTTCTTACAGACATTCATATACAATTAGGTCGACATTCGCGTAAATATACATTTCCCTGGTAACGAATTTGTCATCTACCATCTTTGTTATTTTGACGGTTTCAAACGATTTATCGTCAAAGTGGGTCATGATTCACTTAGCCTGACTGTACATTACATAGTGATATACTTATTTTAATATCAGAAAGGTCAGGTGCGTACTCGCAACCGGCGTGTATGAATGTATTCGAGGCAAAAGGAGTTAAGGATCGTAGCAGGTGTCCTGTAGTTTCTGCCTTCCCCTATGGGAAGAACGCGTGAGCTTATGTATGTGTAAAACATATTATAATAATATGAGATCACTGGTATTAGCAACAGCACCGCATCATGTACTCGTAGTCGTGACACAGACCGTGCAGGTTCAGGGGACATTGCAGGAAATCGGGACAAAGCACTGGCAGTTGATCTACAAACAAATATGAAGAAATTTTAGTCAATGTGGGGACTACAGTAGCAATAATGCAAATTAGGACTACCTACTCAATTGTCGCTGTCATATCGATCAAGTACAACCTCGCTCCAGTGTGAGTACCATTTTCATATTTCTTAAAGAATCATACTTCGTCAAAAGTGTAGAATTTGCAAGTACCGTTTCTGAGCTTCCAGTGGCGTTGAACATCATACATCCATGAATCGTTCGAACCCTTTCATTGTGTTAATTTCAATCTTCACCGATAGTCTGTAGTTGTACCTTCTATGTAAAACTAATGTTCTGTAGTTAAACATGCAATAACTATTTGGAAGTACTTATGTATGAAATACTACACCTAATGAGTAAGCGCACCCGCAGCAGTATCCATGGATGATAGCTTCGTCTTCTTCGCAGCTCTTAGGTGGACAACCGTTGCACCACATGCCGATCCAAAGCCACGGCAAATTCACTGCAAAAAACATTCATAAAAATTAATGACGTAACATTAGACTTAGGTACTTAAACAGGGTGAAATTTAGGATGCCCAGGAATTAAATTAACCCTGTATAAGAGTACCTAGACCGAGATAAGTGTATGTTAACAAAAGGACATTTGACAAACTGGGTAGTGGTCAATGAACCAACAGATTTAATACTAAGTAAACGGCTACTTTTATTTATCATTCCTATTGCCGTTTTGAGAAAATGAGTGTAAGTAAGTAATCGTAATATATATTTTTATAGATACTTTACTTTTCAAAATGTAAAACATAAAAATAAAAAACTCTGTTTATATAAATGCCTGGAACGCTGTCGTCTCCTTCCTGGAGGTGGGCGCTAATGGCCGCGACACAGTATTCCATACTAATGCGTTTGTTAACGAACACAAATTTTGTAAACTGTTTTCTGTTCCAATAAATATTTTTTTTTTTTTTTAATTTTTAATAATTTATTAATAATAATGTAATATTGAGTGTGCAAGTTCCCCCCCTGCCATTGCCATTATATCTGTGTATTTTATAAACATTGGTCAAGCAGGGACCATAGTCTTTCCATAGTTCAAGATAACCAGTTCACTAAGCCACCCAAACCCATAATCCAATATCTTTGTTTCCATATCATGCAATAGTCCTACACCAATCGGGGGTAGTCCTTAGGTGCACTTGCATAGTGCATAGGTACAGGGATAATCGTCGATTGGTATCTCAACACTTAAAAATGTCTAAGGGGCCTCTGCGAGTGGCTTCGGCCCCTCGTACGCCTTCCAAAGGTCCCGAGATATGTCAAAGACATTTAATATTTAAAAATCTGTAGGTAATTACATACAATAAAGGTTACCAAACTGTTGTTCTCGTCTAGCAATGGATTACATTTTTTAAAATTAATGTTTATAATTATGCTAAGTAAACTCTATATAATTATATTATAGGTAGTTAATCTTACGTACGTCTTAGTACTTACAGTCGGGATCATAAATCTCACATTTTTTAAAGGCATTTCCCAAACGAGGTTCTTACAAACATATCTAGCTATTACACAATGACGGATAAACACATCTCTATTGATTCAACAACCATTGTCCAATCTCCTATCTAATTATAAAACATTTTGAAGGAGTATGGTGTACTCATAACAAGTTTACTTACCTCTAGGAGCTTTTTTAACAGCATCTACACCGCTAGCACTGGACGATGGCTTCAAAAATATACCAGAAACACTTTTATTTAGAGATACTATCACAAACAGAAGGTAAAACGTCCTCTTCGAATACATCTTGTTATCCTTAAGTTCAAGTTAACGGTAATTCCTTTATATATATATGTGAGTTAATTGACTAACAAGGTGTAATTTTAACTAATTAGTGCTAGGTCAGTGCCATGAGATAACGAGTATTTTTTCGGAATATGACCAAATATTTTTAGAAATGAAATAACTTAAAGCATACCAATTGTTTAGTCATAAAAGATTTACTTCTTTCCCTACATAGATAAATACTTAGGACTTAAATCATTACCCTTACTTTGCTGCTCCGTAGTTGGGTAAAAACCGGTTAGCCAGAAGCGTAGCTACAAGGCCCTTTACACAGAAAATCTAACTAACCTATTCAAGCCAGAATTCTCCAGTTTTCTAGTTCGCTTCGCTCGCCCTTGCACTAAGATCTCAATGACTGATGATAGCGTAAAGTTCTCAGCCAGAAAGAAATTATTATTTAGTAAAAAAAAAAAAAAGACCTTTTACGACCGGGTTCAGGGTCCTTACAACGTGTCCATTATAGTACTTTTTTATCTTAAATCCACAACGGGGTAAGCTCTTGGCCTGCATCTCACCTGATGGTAGTGATAATCAGGCCGAAGGTGGATGCGCTCTTCACCCGGTATCCTCAAGCCAACGACGTTCACATAGGAACTGGCTATCATACCTCGTAACTGAAAACGGGATGGTGCTATCGGCCTTGTCTAGCTCCGTCTCTCTCTCATACTGGAAAAATGGTGGCATTATTACTTCATAATACGGCACCTCTGGGTCTGTCTGAGACAGGTGGTGGCCCTAACCACTTAGACACCACAGAGGCGGTGTACTTGCTTATTGCTAAGCAATGGTTGATTGAGTATTATGTGGGCCGATCCCAGCGGCACTGCAATGCCGGGCCGACCCGCGACGGGAGTGGAGCGAGCCCCGAACATCCCGTCAGCTTACAAAAATCAGATTAATATACTGGTCCCTCAGTGAGGGAACTTTCAGATATTAAGCTGAAAAGAACAGATACTACACTTTGATCTTAGCCAAAAGGCCGAGAAGCGATACCGTAGAATCGAAAATCGGGGAGCCTAACTCAATCGCGGAGGATCTTAACACCGCGATTTAGAAATGCGCGTCATCAGCACACTGACATCTAGCGGTCGCGAACGGAACTCACTCCGCGGCTACCTAACCTAAAAATGTAGGTATAATAGTTATTTATGCAACTGTTAAATAATAAGGGGTATTAAAACACGAATGTGTTGATAATAGTATTACATGAGTGTTTTAATACCTAATTATTTACAGTTGCATACAAGACTTTATCTACACCCATGATGTGAATCTTCTATAAAAGTTTCTTTGCAATACCAATATCGAACAAAAATGGCGCGGTGCGACGTGTATTCGAATTTTTCGAATTCGAATGTGTTTTGTTTTTAAATTACGGTGCTTTGTTAGTGAAACGCTCGTGAATGACAATGTTCTTTTTTTGAAATGAGTTGCATTATGAAATTAAGTACCTACAACATTATAACACCCGTTTGGATGATATTATGATTACTATGACACTGGCTGTTTTAATGTTGGCAATAAACTGTTTCAGAAACTTTTATAGAGGATTTATAGCATGGGTGTAGATAAATAATTTTATTTGATGTTGACTCACCGATAATGTAAGTCATTCGTTTTTCCTTTTATATAAATTTACATAGACGATTAATAATAATATCGTATTCATATAATATGGAATATTCTATCTATCTACATATATAAGAGGCGAAAGGTGGGTACGGTGTTGGTATGTGGTGTGGGGGTACCTACTTAACTTAGACCCTCTGCCTACCCACCCGTTCATAGAGATGTGAAATTGTATGTTCATGTAAGGAGGTGACAGCTAGCAGGGGTTCTTAGAATTAAACATTGTTTATTATAAAAACGTTTATTCCTTTACATCGAACACAGTAGTATATCGTAATGTAAATGTAATATTAAATTAAGTATTACAAATTACATTGGCGAGTGTCCAAGGCATACACTTGTCGTATCAATAATAAAATATATACCAATAAGAGATCAAATCATATCACAGATTAATTTAAAAATATCGTGCAAATATACAAAGAAATAAGTTAATAACAATTCAAAGAAATAAATAAGTTCTGTTTTACTTGTATAAAGTAAATCCGTATCTTTTGGCATTTACGACTAGAGAATATCCATTTCATTCAAAAAAGTAATTCAGTGAGATCATGTTGTGTCGGTACACCTAACCACATCGCAGACAATGATACATGCGACTGCGACAGCTCAGACAAGACGCAACGACAAACTGCGGCGAACAAGTGTGTGGAGATTTGATCAAAGTACTTTGATCAAATCTCCGCACACTTAGCGTCGAGTTTCAGAGTCGCAACGACAAGCTAGCGGAGTCGCACGCTCTCGATACTTGTCACAACGTCTAGACGCGCCGCGCACGCGCACTCCCGATGACAATCGCATGCAATTAGTCAGCATCTTGTGTTGCATACTGTGCAAGGTGGTTTACTGTTTGATCCATTCTTTTTAGCCCACCAAGTAAATCAGACATCGTATTCGTGGCGTCATTCGCCTAGTAAGACATTGTAAAACAAGCCATAAATTTCTATTTAATTTCCAACTCATTTTGCCATACACGTATCGGGCTTATCTACGTATTCCCATAAGATTTACGATACCTAGTACATAATTTTCATAATTACCGAAGTTCTCATAGAAGTAGATACATGCTACATCAAAAGTTTTCATATAAAAGTTTTGGCACTGTGACCTTATAATCTAAGATTTATTAAAACTTTAGTCGTCCATACTCGAACTCTCTAAACTCTAGAGAGTAAAATAGTCAGCTAAAGAACTGTGCTCTATAGGTATAATATTATTTATTATGTATCTTTTAATGTGACATTTAAAGCAGACTTGCTATTGTTCAATCGTTTGTCTTTGTATGTAACTATGAAATTATCCATGTAAACTGGCCCTAAATAAACAAGTTACATTTTAAAACAATAACAAAAATCATCACCAATAAGGTTACTATACAGGGTTAAATTGAATTCATGGGCATCCTCTTAAAGGGTCATTGTACATTATGAATAACTTTCACTATAGAACCAACACAAAAATTGCGAAAAAAAAATCACCAGTTCCCTACATTTTGACGAGCTATGTTAACATAAATGTTTGATTTCTGGTTTTGTCCCATAGTGAAAAGTGAAAGTAATGATGAGTATAATGACCCCTTAAGAGGATGCCCATGAATTTAATTTCACCCTGTATATCCTCCTAGGGTGTCCCCTAGTAAAGGATCGTAGCGTTCTGTAGTTTCAGCCTACCCCCATGGCAGAAGGCCTGAGTTTATGTATGTATGTAACTAAGAGAAATATTGCACCTAAATGTAAAATAATTACTTACTAGCTAGCTAAATATGACCTCAAATGATAAAGATAATTTACAATAATGCCCAAGGTCTTTGAGAAGAAGCTAGAAGGCTTTTCTACATAAATTATGGTCATGTGATTACAGATTTGTAGTAGTTACTACGTGTGTACTTGACACGTCAATAGACGTTTTTGCGCGAATTTGTCACTGTCCCGGCGTGTTTTCATTAAATGTATGAGTATGACTTACAAGACAATAATAATACTGAATGAAGTCTTCGACCAATGTAAATGTCACATACAACTAATTACAATATTATTTAATTTACTAAAATGTTGGCACAAAACAGACAACATCTATTTCCACAACACTAAAGGAAGATATCCGACATTTTAATGAAATTTTAAAACTTTCCAATCAAAACAATCCAACTCAGGCGAAAGATCTAATTATAATAATAAAAAGATGGAAAATAAATATTATTCTTTGAATAATACCTTTCTACAATATTCCATAAATCACTACTCTTTGATACCTAATCGCAGAACTAACATACACATAAAGATACTGAAAAATCATCATACAAATAATAATACTTACAATCGCAGTATTATTTTTAGAACTAAATGCAGCTGGAAGTTTTCTACATAAAAAGGAACGTGTAAATATAACAATTAACATTTAAAACATTTGTTAAAAAATAACTTCAACTAATAATAAAATACTTAATACTAAGTGACGTGTGTTTCTCTCTCGAAACTTGTGTAGCATTTTTTCTCATCTATCAAACCTTTATCTCATCTCTGATCTTACCCATTCATTAAATTCTATCAATACCATAGCTAAACCTTCATCTTACCCGTGTTATTTAAACGGAAGCCCTCTCAATGAGTTCGGGTGCGAGTGCAAGAGACACACGGCGATGCAGCCGGTGCGGACGAGACTGAGTCGCTAGCAGGGCTCCGCCCTCGCACTGCTTGTTGCCGAGGCAGTTACATGAGCACACCTAGAAGTAAACATTACCTATAAGATTTTTTATATTGTAAAACGGAACTGCAGTGTAAGTGTAAGTTAATAATGAGCAAAAATCAAAAGTATGAAATAATAAGAACTACGGGAGTTTAGTAGGAGTGAGGCGTATTTATCGTCACAGATAGACATGGGTTGCACTTGCAAAATCGAGTACCAGGGCTTCCAAGTACCTTTAGACACCAGCGCCAAAAACCAGGGCTTGAAATACTTTCAAGTATTTTCTTTCTGCATGGAAAATAGATCCGTAAGGTCATACAAATAAGGAGTACAATCGCGTATGCAAAAAAATATACGTCCAACTTCCAACCAAGCCTTTTTTGGAAGTAAATACTTGCATAGAACATTGATCCGTAACATTATATAAATAAAGAGTACAATCGCGTTTACAAAACAAAATACTTCCAAAATCATAAAGGAAAAATACTTGCATAGGAATCCAAGCCTTGTTGGTAGAAAAATACTTGCATAGAACATTGAGTCGTAAGGTATTATAAATAAGGAGCAGAATTGCGTCTACAAAAAAATATACTTCCAAACCTTTAAAGTAAAAATACTTTCACAGAACATTAATCCGTAACCAAATATAAATAAGGAGCAGAATCGCGTCGAGTGTTGACGGAGCAAAATACTTTGAAGTATTTCGGGTTGGCACTTGGTCGGACTTCCATAGGATCCAAGCCTTGTTGGTAGAAAAATACTTGCATAGAACATTAAGTCGTAATGTAATATAAATAAGGAGCAGAATTGCGTCTTCAAGAAAAATACTTCCAAACCTTTAAAATAAAAATACTTTCACAGAACATAGATCCGTAACAGGATATAAATAAAGAGCAGAATCGCGTCGAGTGTCAACGGAGCAAAATACTTTGAAGTATTTCGGGTCGGCACTTGGTCGGCGTACTTGTTAGTTAATACCTGGTGTAAAAACCTGGTCGCGTAAATACGCACCTTCTCTAGTCACAGATAGAAATAACAGATATTAAAACAATAGCAGATAGCAATTGCTCCTAACGATAAAAAATATCTGTTACTTAAAATCACAGATCCTCAAGACTGTTACCGTTAAAACTTCGGATACGATTTTCGACTTTAACGAAAATATATACGTACTAGCCGTGCCCCGCGGTTTCACCCGCGTAGGTCTCGATCCCGTGGGAATATAGGGATAAAACTTATCTTATGTCCTATTCCAGGTCATGATCTACCTGTGTGCCCATTCCCTCCTATCTAGAGTAGGGTACGTCGGTCGCGGCGGGGCGGCTCCGGCGCGGCGTCGAACGGTTCGCGTATTGCATTTTCATACTCGTGATAACTTCGAAATTAAATGTCCGAGTCGAATGAATTAAAAAGTATTTTACTGCTACATAAATACCCTTGATGTTAAAACTATTTATTTGAATAAGAATTAATATTATTTTGATAAAACTCCTTCAAAAATAATGCATTAATTTCGAAAAATTTGATTACCATGAAAAAGGTTATAGTGAGTCAATCTTAAAAGATAGACATATGCTGTTGCGGACTTTTTTTTAGAACTTTTAAAGAGGAACAATTCCATCATACATGACATAAACCGTTTACGCAGCGCACGCAACGGAAGCTCTCAAAAAGGAATAATTTTTCCCGTTTTTGCAACATATTTCATTTATGCTCCGCTCCTATTGATCGTAGCGTGATGTTATATAGCCTATAGCCTTCCTCGATAAATGGACTATCCAACACAAAAATATTTTTTCAATTCCAAGCAGTACTTCCTGAGATTAGCGCGTTCAAACAAACAAACAAACTCTTCAGCTTTATAATATTAGTATAGATTTATCATCCGTACATATCGTGTTTTACCTGTTACACAACCCACCTCTAGAGTTTAGCCAACAGGCCTCCTCTCAATGGTTAACTACTGCTTGCGTATTGCTAAGCAAGGTTAAATAGGTAAATTATGTGGGCCGATCCCGGCGGCACTGCAATGCCGGGCCGACCCGCGACGGGAGTGGAGCGAGCCCCGAACATCCCGTCAGCTTACAAAAATCAGATTAATATACTGGTCCCTCAGTGAGGGAACTTTCAGATATTAAGCTGAAAAGAACAGATACTACACTTTGATCTTAGCCAAAAGGCCGAGAAGCGATACCGAAAAATTGAAAATCTGGGAGCCTAACTCAATCGCGGAGGATCTTAACACCGCGATTTAGAAATGCGCGTCATCAGCACACTGACATCTAGCGGTCGCGTACGGAACTAACTCCGCGGATACCTAACCTAAAAATGTAGGTATAAATAATTTTATTTGATGTTGACTCACCGATGCCTGATCATCATGAGACCTCTGTCGTCCCATTATAGGATGTTCATCTATTGGCAGGAGAATCCTGGAGCCATCTTTATCTTCTTCATCACGGGCGGCGTCTTCAGCTTGCCTAGAAATATTTATTTGAACATGTTACAGACAAAACGAGAAAAGGCTGAATGCGACAGTGTGAACATTATTAAAAATAACTAAAATAAGTAATCTTAGCCCGTAATGTCCCACTGTTGGGCAAATGCCCAAAATTATTAATTAATATGAATAAAAAGAAGTGTGTCGTCATATGAATCAACAATAGGGAAGAATAATTTGTAGGGTACCTACTTAAATAGGTACCTACATTAATTTATTTTATAGTGATTTGTTATCTTATCATCTAGCATAACTTTATGCTATATACTAGTTAGACATACAAACTACCATACGATACCCACATAGTCATGAACCGTAGAACGAGCAAGTTGATGCTAGCGGCGACCACGGCCAGCCCAAAGAGGATGAACACCAAACTAAGAGCGACGTAACCAGGCTTGCTGGTCAAAGCTTGATCGTTCTGGAATTATCATAAAATAAAAATAGCATTGAAATCCTAATACTAATATTATAAATGCGAAAGTAACTCTGTCTGTCTGTCGCGCTTTCACGGCCAAAACTACTGAACCGATTTAAATGAAAATTTGGTACACAGATAGTCTAAAGTCAGAAAAGACATAGGCTACTTTCTATCGACATACCACGCGGGCGAAGCCGCGGGCGGAAGCTAGTAGGTAAATAAAATAAAAAACCTAAGCACTCTAATGCTTGGTTCTTATAAACTAAAACGAATCGTATTGCTTACCAATATGGTAGCTTTTTTATTGCGGAAATGCCAAACTGGATGCAAATTTCACCGGTGATAGCTACTTCCGTATGGGAGGGGAGGGTCTACTATGCAAAGCTAAAGTACAAGTCTTAAATTTAACCAATAACGGTCCGTAAATTATAGGAATCGGCTATAAATCTTCACCACAATGAACCCTTCATTGTAGTGATGATTTATGGCCGATTCTAAAGGGGAGGGGAAATAAATACCATGGCAACTCATTGCAGATAGATTGGTGAACGCAGTTTGTCGTTACTGGGTAGGCAGGTATTGGCTTTTATACGGCAGTAATATTTCAGCCGAATTCTCAAGTACTTATCATTTGGAATTACATTGGTAACTTTATTATTAGACTGAACATTAACATTACTTACTTGTAAAGCAACGTAATCGCCAAAGCCGATGGTGGTGAGAGTAACAAAACAGTAGTAGAAACTGTCGAAGTAGCTCCAGCCTTCGTAGCGCGAGAATACAGCCGCACCTGTTAGAAAAACTGCTGTTAATTTTTGCAGGCGTTTAATGCTTTTAGCGTCACGCCTATTTCCTTCGAAGGGGTATGGGTGGGCAGAGGTAAATAAGAAATCGGGAAAAAAAAAATCAGCTGCCTTAGAGAGGAGGGAAAACTGAAGTGACACCCTACAGTTAGATTCAAACTTAATGGCGGCTCGGAAATTAGCTACTCGCTGCGCAATACCCAACCCCTCGCCCCCGCTGACACATGAAATTGTTACTGCGCAGCGACTCGCCTCATGTTCCGAGCCGCGAGCCGCCGTTAAGTTTGAAACGAACTGTACCTGTAGTAATAATAATAGACGACAGCATCCCGGTCGCGAACATGAGGTTCATTTCCGTAGCTTCTGTGGTGTTACACCGAAGGTAGCACTTCGCTCTTCTGATGACCACTGACGCGAATTTGTTTAGACGCTCGCCTATACTCTGGAACATCACCAGGCCTAGAGGAATTCCCACCTGGAAAGTGATAATTAGTGGTAATGGTTCGCTAGATAAACCAGACAAATCCTTACTAATATTATAAATGCGAAAGTAACTCTGTCTGTCTGTTGCACTTTCACGCCAAAACTACTGAACCGATTTAAATGAAATTTGGTACACAGATAGTCTAGAGCCTGAGAAAGGACATAGGCCACTTTTTATAAACATACCACGCGGGGGAAGCTAGTATTCCTATAATTTAGCACAATAGCCTTAGCCTCTTTGTTTGCCCCGGGCGAAGCCGCGTGCGGAACCTAGTAAAAAATATAACAGGATTTTGTATGACTGTATCTGCCAGATAAATAAACAAGGACTTATCCAGAGCTGATAAAACAAACAAGTCTGTCTTAAATTTTTGTTTATACTGCAGTTCATATACATAATATATAAATAAAATAAAATAAAGATATAATAGAAATAAAGTTATATTTTGTTTAAGACTCAAACTCAAAGCATTTATATCAATCAATTACAGGCACTTTTGAATTGTCAAGGGATCAGTCAGTCACAAAAGATGAGGCTAGTTCTCCATTCCAAAATGTAGTAGGTACAATCAAACTAGTTACATCTTAGGGGCTGGCCACACAGAAGAGACGTGAGACGAGGGCCGGACGCACGCAGACGCGGCAATAGTATGCAGAAATGGAAACGCGACGCGCCTGCGTCTTGTCTTTTCTATACTTTTTTTTCCAGATGAAGTCTGCGTCCCGTCCCGCGTCTCTTCTGTGTGGCCTGCGCCTTAGACATGTAGTTTACTAACTATATTTTATGTATAGTTGGTAAACTAAAAAACTCTTCTAAAAACTCCTCTGACAAGACCATACTTATTTATAAATGATCTCTGGGTCTTAGTAAACTGCTGGATGATGTCTGGATTCATGTCCCATCTGATCAGTCATCAGGTGTTGTAGCTAAAATACCCAAAAACTGAATTTTTTTCTTCACAAAATTATAAATACTGCAGTTACTTACAGTTTTTATTTTCTACAAAAACTGTAAGTATTTATAATTGTTTATAATTACCATAGCATAAGCCATACAAAACGCCTTCCCTCCATATGTAACAGGTGTAGAGTGTCCATACCCTATCATAGCCAACACCACGGTTGCAAAATAGAAGGCTCCGGCGAACTTCCACTGTGGGCCTGCTTTGTGCGGCTTGTTCTCTATGATAACTATCTCTATCATGTGATAGTCTTCGGGAGTTATGTTGTATCTACGTATCAAGCCATTTCTCATATCTGGAAAAGGAATAATTACTTTATACTATTTTTTTTATAATAAAATGTTTACCTAAACCTTACACAATGTACATTACCAGCTCAAATATCAATTTCTGGATAGTAAGTAGTAAAATTATTAATAAGTATGCAGACAACAGCTGTCCGGGTGACCAACCTTATTTACTAAGATAATAGACAAATTAGGTAAAGAAATATTCTTGTACCACATAAAATATTTTCATAATTATCATTGCTTGCTTGTTAATTAATCTTGTTCATTTCCACTAGTGTAACAAGATTCTAACAAGAACATAACAATTAGATAAAATATCCCTGTTAACAGCGGTCTGGGACCCAAAAAATTAGGATTTTTTGAGGTTCGTAATAAAATAATAATCATCTCACTAATCACGGCTTTGCCCTAAATAAAATTAAGGGAAAGTGGACCGGCCCGCGGAGGGGCCAGCCCACCGGTATACCCTGGGGCCAGACCAACCCTGGCTGTTATGTTCTTGACCACTTACCAGACAAAACTTCCCATCTTTTACTCTCTGTTTCGGACTCCAGAGCATCGAAGACTGCGGCACCGATCAGCAAATATGTGAATGTACAAACCACCAGGGATAGTGTGCGGACGTTTTGGCGCTTCATGATCACAACCAGGGCATTCAAATGGCTCGCAAAAAAATTTTTGTTTCAGCTTTACTCCATGACCTGGAATTTGGAAAATGTTTATGAAAATTTGCTTGAAACGAAAATTTGCGGAATCAGATGCGGATTGTAAATAGGAATTAGATGTTTATGCTACACTTAAATACAGTAAAATCGGATTTTATTTAATGAAAATACGAAAACACTTGCAATTTTGCGAATATAATATTTTTATGGAATTACTTACGTTATAATTGGCACCTTAACTAATTAGTTAAAGCTGCTTCAACACTAAGACATTTTGAAATGATTAAAGGTTAATTTAAGGCATTTGAAACCGAAAAAAATACAAAATATTTAAAAATAGCAAAATGTTTCAGTCGATAAATTGAATAACTGTACAACTGAAATTTTAAAATACACTTCCATGTTTGTAAACAAGCGTTGAATAGTGTATGGTGTTGTAAAAGCAATGTATAATGAAAAATTGCGTTACATTACTTTGAGGTTTTTCGGTTGTGGAGCATTCACTTTTTCTCGGTAGTAAATAAACACTATGATACAAAGAAAAATGAAAACGCATTACAATTTTTGTATCTGGCACTAGGACAGCTTGCGGCATCCATTATTATTACTAAGATATAAAATGATCCAAATAGTGCGGACAATGCGATATGTTTTATTTATACACGAATTTGTTCGGTGAAACCATTTAGCTTTTCTGGTCGAATTATGCGTAAATCGTAGCGCTTTTGACAGCGGTAAATGTCAAAGTGACAACAATTTGTCAACGCGACAATCCGTCAATTTCCTCTCGTGTGGATTTGTTCGGCGAGTGCATGGCACTTTTTTCGAAATAAATACAATTATTGTAATACAAGTCCCTAAACTGCTTAAAAATGAAAGTTGCGTGCAACAAATCCAACCCGCCGCTAGGTAAAATAAAGTGTTCCATACATATTTCTCCACATTGCATCAGCTAAGAGGGCTAGGTTTAAAATAGGATTTCTTTTTAACTTTCAGGTGGTTTGCTAGCTTTGGAGTTCTATAGATCCTCAGCAAAAGACGTCCAAGTCGCCTGGGGTGGTGAATCGACCGTAGTGCTGCCGAACTCCTCAAAACCGGTGCCATATGTGACCAGTAATGATTTGATTAGGATTCTTGAGAATGCCTTTAACAAATCAGCTCAGCCCCTCCAGAAAGTGACTATGAACCATTGGCTTTCGTTCAGCCTCATCCTGGATGATGAGATCCCTAAATCAATTGAGTATTTGGACACAACACTTGGTCCAATCACCTACTTGGTTGGAGAAACTTTATCTGTGTCTGACTTGGCAGTCTTTAGTGTTCTGTATGGTAAGTGCTGTCACTATCTATATCCTAGTATTACAGCTGTCAGTCTTATCATTATTTTTATGATTCTAATAAAACTTTACATTTATTTTCATTACTTTTGTCATTAGATTTTATTTGCAAAAACTTTTCTAATAAATAATCTGATATAACTTGGGTGCCATCAACTCAGAGTGATGTGAATGTTACAGTGTCAGCTAAATTCAAGGATGTATCAAAGAAGAATCCTCCTAAGAACATTCTCCGCTGGATGAAGTTGATTGAAGCCCAACCACCTGTTGCTAAAGCTTTGAAGGAACTGCCTTCTGAAGTCTTGGATAGTCTGAACAAAGCTTCATCAAGGTTTGTTTTAACAAAACAATTATAATAAAATGTCATTTATTCTCTATTCACAGTCTTTAAAATTGGTTACTGTAGAAATTAACATTGTTTGTGGATTATGGTAGCCATACACGTTACGATATACATGTGCAAGTTTACACTGATACTAGTAGGCAAAATCACACAAGTGTTGTAATTTGTGCAAAAATCTTCCAACACATGTTAATGTGTACTTGTGCAAGTCTAAACTTGCACAAGTATATTGTAACATGTATGGCTACCATTAGACTGTATTCTACCATTGTAACAGACTGGTGCCTATTGTAAGTTTTTGGAAAAAAACCTGTGTCACAGGTGTTATACATTTAATAGTGTTTGTAATTGTTGCATACACCTTTTAGAAAAAGGGGTACTGGGTGCGTTACTTAAAACATAGTGGCTGAAAGAAGTAAAATACTATTCTGTAATAGCCACAACTACACATGCCTGTAATAATAACAGTCCTCCAGACCGAATTTCGGCCATAGTGGCCAATCTCAGTGAAGACTAGCCATTGCAGGGAGATATTATAGTGTATAATTGGAACAGACACAGGTGCACTCTCTCTTCCCTCACTCTCATAGTCCGATGGGAAGGGAATCCAACATGACCGGAGGGAGATCAGACGCAAGGCCAACAGCCATGACAACTAAGAAATTCTGTCTTTTTTTCTTTTTGCTCGGCCTAACGGTGATAGCGTGATGTTAAATAGCTATAACCTTCCTTAAGAATTGGGCAATCTAATGCGAAAAGATTGTTTTAATCTGACTGGTAGTTCCAGAGATTAGCGCATTCAAACAAACAAACTCTTCAGCTTTATTATATGTATTATTATAATATCTATCTGAAAATCATGGTAGCCTTTAGCCATTCTTATCCTAGATCTTTCATTTAATATTGTGTTATCTTAAACTTATTGTAACAATTTACAGGAAGTCACCATCAGGCAATGCTGAGGGCGGTCGTCAGCAGGAAGGCAAGTTCATTGAACTGCCCCACGCTGAGATGGGCAAAGTTGTTGTACGGTTCCCACCTGAAGCTTCTGGGTAAGTTCTAACACCTATATGGAAAAATACAGCCCGATGGTGTACTAAACAAAAATGGATGCAATCTTATTTGTAAACTGGATGGCTTGCATTCAAGATGCCTATATCCTATATCAGACAATAAAAAAACAATTTTACTCAATTCTGATAAATTCTTAATAGGTTGAATGGTTGTTGAATGGTTGTACAAACACTTTCCATTCCAAAATACAATAGACCTAGATATATTTAGTAAACTATTCCGCTTGACTATTCTTCATGAGTCATAAAAACCCTGTAAGAATAAAGTTTACTTTGCGTCCAGCGCTCGGTGTGGTAACACGTCGCGTTCTGGTTTGCAATTGGTCAATCGTCATCCTGAGGATGCCTCGTTGAGAGGTGAAACACGTGTCGATTTCTTACAGGGTTTTTATGACTCTTGAAGAATAGTCAAGCGGAATAGGTTACTAAATATATCTACGTCTATTGTATTTTATAATGGATTTCCGCGTCACGCCTGAATCAATTAACTATCTTTCCATTCCAGTTTTCTCCACATTGGACATGCTAAGGCTGCTCTCTTGAACCAGTACTACCAGCTAGCATTCCAGGGGAAACTCATCATGAGGTTTGATGACACCAACCCTGCTAAAGAGAACGCTGAATATGAGAAGGTATGGATTTTGTCTTTACATTTACTGCTGTGAGTCCTCTTGATACAATTCCTGACGCGCGTTATTGCTTAGCTCACATTCGCTCGGGCGCTTTTTTTAACGCGAAGTTTTTGACCGGTCTCTGGATTTTGAACTCTCGGTGTCGAACCGAACGTTGAGAATCCAAAACAGTATATCCATAGCGCGTTGAAAAAGTGCAGTTTGATTTTCAACTCACGCCGCTAAGCCGATGGTTGAAAATCTAGTGCGTGTTAAAAACGTTTTTTTTGTAAGAGCGCACGCGCTGGCCTTACATAGGCTATTATTGCAGTTCTTTTTTTGCGCGCTGTGACTCACTGCGACACTATTTAAGAAAAAACGAAACTTCATCAATCTGCCTAGCCTTTTCCCAACGATGTTGAATACCAGTAGTTTAAAATAGGAAATCTACAACATCCATATTATAAAACAAAGTCTCCCCGCCGCGCCTGTCTGTCTGCGCGATAAAACAAAGTCTCCCCGCCGCGCCTGTCTGTCTGCGCGATAAAGTCTAAAACTACCGAACGGATTTTCCAACGGTTTCACCAATCGACGGAGTGATTCATGGGGAAGGTTTAGGTGTATAATTCATTACGGTTTTGTGTAAATTACCTAAATATAAAAAAAATATAAAAAAATGACGATTATTGTTGAGGATGTCGGAAAAAATCATGCCAACTGGGAGCTTTACTGCCGTTATCCGCGTTAACTGTAATTGTGCAGACAGACACAGACATTTGGCACAAAATTCAAAGTATTTGGAAGAGTTCTCCTTTAAAAATTTATTGAAAGCCAAGATTGCTCCAGATTGCGCCAGTGGTGCTCTCTTTAAAGGCAACACACCCTTTAAACACAGCAGACCAAAGAAGCAGATCACGGCCTAAACAATTTATTAACCCTTCACGTCTCCTCTCCAGGTAATCTTAGAAGACGTAGAAATGCTAGAAATCAAGCCGGACCTCTTTACCCACACGTCCCAATACTTCGACCTGATGCTGGACTACTGCGTGAAGCTCATCAAGGAGGGCAAGGCCTTCGTGGACGACACGCCGCCAGAACAGATGAAGAACGAGAGGGAACAGAAGGTTAATAGCAGGAATAGGAATAATTGTATGTATTGGGCTCTTTATTTATGTAATAATCAGCGATTCGCCCCTGCTTTGCGCAGGTGCGATCAAAACTATGAATGTTACTATTAAATATGAATGTTTTATACATTAGGACCTTTTAAATCTAGTGTGTAGTTTAGAAACTAAACGCACACACAGACAGACAGACATGAAAAGTGACTTGCGCGACTTGAGCGATTTGTATATGAGTTTGAATAATATCTTAATTTACTATTTGTTTGCAAACCTTTAGGCTTATTTTGGTTTGACTCAAAACTTTTTAATGACGACAAAACTCGTTTCTATTGTGGTTATGCTAAGTGTACTGGTAAGTAAAAACCTGGCTATCAAATAGCAGCCAGCGGTTACATGGATCAGCTATGTGTACCATATTTATTGTGTTCATGTATGTGCTTAAAATGATAAATAAATGATGTAATACTGCAATTCTGTTCTCAATGATCAAAAAATTAAAAAAAGATTAATTATGATTTTATGATGCAATATTTTCATACCAATTTATCACTTGTTTCTGATAGAAGATATTGTAAATAATTATGCTCAGAAATAATCCTCACTAATCAATACAGCAGTATAAATATTTAAAATATTCATAAGATGGCAATTAACCCTCTGCGACTGACGTGGTAGTACCACAGACACGGCTAAATTGAATAATATGTCCTGATTCGCGATTTTGTATATTACGAATCTGGGGTTCTCAGTACCTTAGTGTGGCATGGCCATGCGTCAATGAGTGCGTCGTGAGTAGTCGAGGCAACCGCCCGCGCTATTTTACGCAGGAAGGTGTCTACCAGACTACCACGTCAATGTTAAGGTATGTGTTTAAAAGACAACCACCTCAGTAAAATAGTTATATTTTCATAGTGTTTCCTAAACAACCCGTCAGTAAAATTGTTTCCCAAATAACATTTTATACACATTTTTTTCAGATGGCTCACTCAAGTAACAGCCAATGTCCACACGGTACCAAAAGAACTTCGGCTGGAACTTATAAAAGCCATGACCAGCTTGTAGAACAGGGGTTGGAAGATGAAAGTGTGATGAAAGAGTTTAGCGATCTGGACTGTGAAGATGACGACCCGGACTTTCAACCAGAATTTTTTCAGATACTGATGAGTAAATGAGAAGAGGGACATTTATACTGAATTTAGGAAGATTTAGTGCTGGATCTTTTGATAACCTGGGTATACAACCAAAGATAGCCTAGAGAACTGCGTAACTATTAGTCGAGTTTTAGATAAAGACCTCCCCTCTCCACCTCCACAAACTCGATCTGTTTCAACAAGTGGAAGGAAGTTATGTCATAATAAATGTCAAACTAAAATAAAAAGAGTAAAAACTTATTGTTTCTGTGATTGTATAAAGCCGATTTGCCTCCAATGCTGTAAAAAAATGGGAGAGTTTGAGGGCTAATAACTCTCAATTGAACCAATGAATATTGTCCAAATTTTGAAGTCAGATTAATAAAAGTGTTGTCTTTGATAAATATAAAACATTCTCAAGAAAAGTGATATATTTGAGTTGTTGTAATTTTTTTTTGTGTAGATGAACGTTTCTTAGACCGATTTATGTTAAGTTAATAAATGCTGTTAAGTGGACTTTGCTTTATATGTTAAATCTTTTATTAAATTAAAATAATAATAAATGCTCTAATTTAATAAAAAAACATCACACCATTAGGAATTAAAAAGTAATTATAAACTTATGACCAGTCAAAGTGGTGGCTAGTATACTACCACGTCAGTGGCATTGTAAAAATTACGCCACGTCAGTCGCAGAGGGTTAAATTAAATCAAAATCAAAAGTCATTTATTCAAACTAGGCTGAGAATCAGCACTTTTCGAACGTAAAAATTACATAAGACTGTCCCCCAAAACGCTCACCCTTCACCACTTCCTAGTGCTTTAGCTGGGAAGAAGAAGTGGCGCAACAAACTCCCCAGCAGCACAGCTGTCTGTTCAGTTAGAAAAAAATGATTCTGTACAAAAGTATGAAAAATCATTTACATTACGCAACATAAATCTAATTAATAGCAATATGTCAGCTAGCATACGCCAAGATACCAACCAAAAAAAAAAAAAAAAAACTAGAATTTTATGTACTCAAGCAGCTTATGTTTATGTTTTCTTACTAATTTCCAGCCGTAGAAAAGAACCTCCAACTCTGGGAAGAGATGAAGAAGGCCAGTGACATCGGAGTACAATGCTGTGTCCGCGCTAAGATCGACATGCAGTCGCCTAACGGATGTCTCCGAGACCCTACCATATACCGCTGCAAGCCCGAGACACACCCGCGTACCGGGACACAGTACAAGTACGTACTATGATAGTATACAAGAGAGAGCCATATATGCAACTCAAAATCTGAAAACTAACGATGAATTATTGAATTTCGCGGGCTAAAATCCCTGAAAACGATATACAAATTGGGGGTGTACCAAAAATTTTTTAGAAATAATTGAAGTTTCGGTTTTCAGTGTCAGAGAAATTCAAAGTATCATTTTTAAGACCATCAGCGCAGGACACGAAAAGAAAAAAAGGTTTCTTATGAATATGAACTTTTTTTATCTAAAAAAATCAAAATGTGGCCCCTTATTTTGTTGATGCCCGGGGCCATAGCCCCTGTTGCCCCGCCTTAAATCCGGCCCTGACGATTACTAACACAAAAGCTATCTATTTCCAGAGTATACCCAACATACGACTTCGCGTGCCCCATAGTGGACTCCATCGAGGGTGTGACGCACGTGCTCCGTACCATGGAGTACCACGACCGGGACCCGCAGTTCTACTGGTTCATTGACGCGCTCGGCATCAGAAAACCTTACATCTGGGAGTACAGTCGGTGAGTGAAACGAACATCCTTATATAAGACATAAAACCAGAAGAAATCCCGCCAAGTTGCGTAACACACGATCAATCACAATTTGTTTCATTTTGACAGTTCAACAACATTCATTACGATAATTTCAAAATGATTCAGATTGTCATTGAAAGCGTGTTACGTAATTAGGGTGCAGGAACAATAAACATTTTATCCGATATTTCTTTTTGTGACGACACATCAAGCTATAATTTCCAGTTTATGCTGAGCTCGCATTTTATAGGATTTCCGTACAATGCGAGGTCAGCTTATACTGGAAATGTTTAGCTTGATGTGTAGCCATGTGTACAGTACAACTATTTTTTTAATGTCCCTCGGCAAACTTCGTGTGCACTCTGTCGTCGGATTTCTATCAGTTACCCTTTGCACTTTGTGCTGTAGTTGTACTGTAACTCGTATTTTGGATACCTATTACGCTTAAAAGGCGGTTTAGTTATAGGGCATCTTTGGCCATGGTTTTTATGCATCATGTAAAATTAAACGCCCGCATTATCGCCTCAGTTTGATAGTTGTTTTAATTTTCTTTTTTTTTACAACAACGGGGAAGCTCTTGGCCTGCATCTCATCTGATGGTAAGTGATGATCAGGCCGCAGGTGGAAAAGAGCTTCACCCGGAATCTTCAACCACAGAGGGAAATAGCTATCGTACCTCTAACTGCTGAAACACAATAATGCTGTTAATATTGTTGTTATGTTGACAGACTTAGATAAGATGGTGGTAGCTACTAGCTAGCCATCAGTCGGGCGGGGACGGGAGCAGGAAATTTTGCCCCCACTAGGAATCGAACCCGGGACCTCTAATTTTTTTTTTTTGTACTTTTACAGACTGAGTATGACAAACACAGTGTTGTCAAAGCGAAAACTGACGTGGTTCGTGCAAGAAGGATTGGTAGATGGATGGTAAGATTATAATATTCTAACTTATTACTAACTAGTTGATGCCCGCGGCTTCGCCCGCGTGGAGGTCGGTTATTTTTTACTAAAACCTTCCTCGAGAACCATTCATCCATTGGTGAAAATCGGTGCAGTAGTTATTGAGTTTATCGCGAACAGGACGACAGACAGACGCGGCGGAGGACTTTGTTTTATAATATGTAAAGAAGTAATTTTCTAATTATATTTGCTGTGTTTCTAGAAGCCTGACCAAGTAAAAACTATCTAATAAATAAATCTAGGTACTGTTAAATCTCATTAAATTCGCCCAGTCTGCGAAAAAAAAATTTTTTGAAATTAGGGCTGAATCTGCTAGCTAAATAAAATAAAAAGTACAGATAATATTATACGTACACAGTACAGTCTATATCGGAATCATCTGCCTTCTTATCGAGTTGATGGTATCATCATAATTTTAGCCGAAAGACGTCCACTGCTGGACATAGGGCCTCCCCCAAGCACCGCTAGCTTGACCAGTCCATTCGATGGTATACTTAATATAAAATTAGAATAGACGACTGCGAAGTGCATTTAAAAAAAAAAAAACTGCTATCTATAATTCTGGTGTCCAATGTACTAAGTTTTTAAATTAATTTTCTTAAAACAGGGACGACCCCCGTATGCCGACTGTCCGCGGTGTCCTACGTCGCGGTATGACAGTGGAAGGTCTGAGGCAGTTCATCACAGCGCAGGGCTCCAGCCGCTCAGTGGTCTTCATGGAGTGGGACAAGATATGGGCCATCAACAAGAAGGTTTGTTATAGACATAAGAACTATTTTAGTTGTCAATGGTGCCGATTCTGTTGTTCATAAACTAAACTAAATTTAAGTTCAGTGCATCTTTTTCTTTCTATTTCATTAAGAAAAGGACAGAAGATACATTTTAGTTTAGTACTGTCAAATTAATCAGCGCCTGTCACTACTCCATACAAGTTTAGACGTGATTTAAAAACTTGCCTCCTAAAATTACGTCAATTTACGTCAGGCACTGATTAATTTGACAGGACCAAATTAAAATGTATCTTCTATCCTTTTCTTATTGAAATAGAAAGAAAAAGATGCACTTAACTTAAATTTAGTTTAGTTTGTGAACAACAGTATCGGCACCAATGCCGTATAAAATTGAGACTCATTACGGCCTGAGAGATAAACAATTTAATAGTAACATAATAATATCTAGACGGCCACGACCATGACCACGACCAGCGGTCGCAGCGACCAGGTAAACTATAAAATTCGATACGAATCGCCCACTTGGTCGCAACGGCCAACTAGCCGCAGACTATACAATACTAGACGGCTACGACTGGCCGACGTCTTGGTCGTCTAGTGCGCGGGATCCCTTAGGTTTATATCTAGCTAGTGGACCCAAGAGGTATTGAGACAGATGACGGAAACCGATTAGTTTCCTATTGGTAATTTTTATCATAATTATCTTGGTCGATCTCGATATTACACAGTCCTACCAACTTATCTGTGAACTGAAACAGGACGGCACCGTCGACTCAGTATTGCTAATTGATTGATTATACAAATTAATTCTAACATTCTAACATCAGAATGAATGAATTCATCTACATTCTAATAATGATAATAATTTTATTGTGCACTGAATGTAGTAGACAATCGAATGATATTTCAACATGACGGCCGTAGTCCCACTGTCCCAATTTTCGCCGTTTCACAGATAAGTTGGTAGGACTGTGTAATATCGAGATCGACCAAGATAATTATGATGAAAATAGCTAAGAAGCATCAGGAGTGATTTTTCTTGTAAAAAACAGAAAGACAACTTAAATAATTTGTCAAATATGTTATGTTTTGTTATTTCTTACACTATTTTCTTCGTTTTCCACTAAAATAATAGGGAATATGCATGTATTTTAATATTTTTATTCGATAGTTTACATCGTCAAATAAAAGTAAAAAAAAGCAATTTAAAGTAGTTAAAAAAATGTTTAAAAATATCCAACCGATCCGGGCTATTTAAACGCCCTCCATTTGGCGCGCTTGGTGTGGTGACGTCACAGTTCGTGAAAACAGACAAGCAACTGTCAAGTCAACGTCAAACACTCCTTTTTCTATGAGCGTTTGACATTGACTTGACACTTGTTGATTGACTTGACATTGACATTTTGATTGTTACCCCGGATTGTTACGTCACATCCGCTCTTAGCCTTTTCAAGTATTTGAATTACCCACAGTTTTTTGGGACTTTAAAAAAAATAATTTCTCGCTCAAAAAGAAATTTTATTCAAAAATATTGATGGAGGCTTAATTCTGAAGTAACATAGTTTATAGAAAAAAATATTTGACCCATATTTGAATCACATGCATATTCCCTATTATCATCATTTATAAATTTCAGGTGATAGACCCCGTAGCACCTCGCTACACGACCTTAGAATTGAACCCAGTGCCCGTTAACCTCAAGGGGGTCGCCGACAGCACCCTGACCGTAGCCCTTCACCCCAAGAACCCCGACATAGGGTCCAAGACTGTATATGTGTCCAACAGGCTGCTGATAGACCAGGTGGATGCTAAGAATTTAAAAGAGGGGGAAAATGCAACGTTTATTAGCTACGGGAATGTTTTGATTGATAAGATTCATAAGTGAGTATTTTTTACTTATTTATATTATTTATTTATTTAACTATTTATGTACACACATAATAAACAGACAAGAAGAAAAGAACAGAAAAAAACGTACAAAGGTGATGCTTATTTCTAAAGAAATCTCTTCCAGCACACCTGCGATAGGAAAGTAGATAAGAGATGTAGACACCGTATGTAAAATTCAAGAGAAAGTAAAATACATAAAATCAACACAATTCACTTAATAAACTAGAACAAATAATATGATCATACACTTACATACAAATATAAATACTACATACACCTTACCACCTTTACCTTATTTATCAAACACTAGCTTCCGCTTCGCACACGTGGTATGTCGAAAAAAAGTAGCCTATGTCCTTCCCCGGGATGCCATCTATATTCTTGCCAAATTTTATCGAAATCCGTTCAGTGGGTTAGGCGTGAAAAGGTAACATACAGACAGACAGAGTTACTTTCGAATTTATAATATTAGTATGGATATTATCCAAATTTCATAGTACTAGTTATGTCATAGTCCGGAAGACGTAGCATTGGAAGGCCTCCCACAAGGTGGACCGATGACCTTGTGAAGGCCGCAGGAATCCGCTGAATGCGGGAAGCTCAGAACTCTGAATTTGAATATTATGAAACTCCATACAGATCACTAAAATGATGTCTTATGAAATAGCCATAGTAACCATGCTTGGTAAACTTTTTTTACGTATAATAGAGAATCAATCAATGCACTTACTAATGTTTATAATTCTGTAAACCCATATTTGTTACGGCCGCAAATAATATTTAGATCAACATATAACCTGACACTGACCTGCAAATTGCAAAAAACTTAAGAAAATTTCAATTTCGCGGGCTACCCTAGCGCATCAACCTTAAACCTATAGTCCCGGCTGTCATTCGTGGATCTTTGACTGTCGAAAGCTTGAAGCCCGAAAGTCTGACTACCAGTCTTACCAAGGGTACCGTATTGCCCAATTACTAGGTTATGGAGGTCAGATAGGCAGTCGCTCCATGTAAAATACTGGTATTAGCTGCATCAGGTTAGACTGGAAGCCGACTCCAACATAGTTGAGAAAAGGCTAGGCAGAACACACACAAGAACTGGCCATAACCCATTACCAAATTTATTTGCAGATCGGCCGACGGCACTATAACCAGTGTAGATGGTACCCCCAACCTGGAGAACAAGGACTTCAAGAAGACTGTCAAGCTAACCTGGTTGGCAGACTCTCCCCAATCGCCCGCGGTTGAAGTGTACTGTGTGTACTTCGACCATATCATATCCAAGCCGTTATTAGGCAAGGATGAAGATTTCAAGCAGTATATTGGCCATAAAACTAGGGTGAGCGATTACAGATTAGATTGACATTGGTGCCGATTCCGTTGTTCACAAACAACTAAATTTAAGTGCATCTTTTTCTTTCTATTTGATTAAGAAAAGGACAGAAATTAATCAGCGCCTGTCACTACTCCATACAAGTTTAGACGTGATTAAAAACTTGCCTCCTAAAATTACGTCAATTTACGTCAGGCGTTGATTAATTTGACAGGACCAAACTCAAATAGTTCCCAATTTATTTGCGTCATGTTTACCGCAAATAAACGTATTTTCTTTCTTTCAAATTTATCTTCTGTCCTTTTCTTAATGAAATAGAAAGAAAAAGATGCACTGAACTTAAATTTAGTTTAGTTTGTGAACAACAGAAGCGGCACCAATATTGTGTTAGTTTAAATTTCATAGAAAATTGCATTTTATAAATGCATGACCTCATCCATATCGCTTTCCATAAGGCGAGATTGAGGTCAACAAGAACTGGCCCGTACCACTATAAAAAAAATGCCGATGGAAAATCTTCGAAGCACATTGTGGTATAGTTCACTCATCGAATAGAATCTGTCTGCACGCGTAGCATGACCATCGTAGAAACGGGTTTGGTCGACGGAAGAGTAAACAAAATGACAGATAAACAATCGCAATTTGTCATTTTGTCAAACAACCTCGGGCCTGTTGCAACGTTTGTGAATTAGCAGACTTGGCTCCATTGGATTAGGAGCTTTTATTCCTCTATCTTTTATTTAGGGCGTTCGCTACGTTAATCGTGCGCAAGCGCGGATGCACGGAGCGGGCGCCCGCAACACGTACGCGCCCGTCACACGCGCCCGCAACACGTACGCGCCCGTCACACGCGCCCGCACCACGTACGCGCCCGTCACACGCGCCCGCACCAAGTACGCGCCCGTCACACGCGCCCGTCACACGTACGCGCCCGTCAAACGCGCCCGCAACACGTACGCGCCCGTCACACGCGCCCGCAACACGTACGCGCCCGTCACACGCGCCCGCAACACTTACGCGCCCGTCACACGCGCCCGCAACACGTACGCGCCCGTCACACGCGCCCGCAACACGTACGCGCCCGTCACACGCGCCCGCGCCTGAGAGCGCTGTTCATATTATCTTTCAATACAAACACGCGAGGCAGGCACCCGCCGCGTGCGCACGTAGCGAACGACGCCCTTAAAGTATGAATATGTATTTAACTCCCATAATCTTTATTCCAGTGGGAGATCCCAATGCTGGGCGAGACAGAACTCCAGAAGGTGAAGGTAGGCGACATCATCCAGCTGCAGCGGCGCGGCTTCTTCCGCGTGGACGTGTCGTGCGCGCCGCCCTCGCCGCACAGCGCGCGCCGCACTCCGCTCGTGCTGTTCCACGTGCCCGACGGACACACCAAGGAGATGCCGGGACAGGTCAGTGCCTCTGTACTTCCGCGTGGACGTGGTGCATGTATGCACCATTCATTTTATTTCCCGCACCTATCTTCATCAAACTTCTCCATCTCTTGTAAACTGACTCCCCAGATACACAAACTCGCTTACTTGCTCCACACTCTTATCATTTATTTTCACATCAAACACCGATGCCTCCCCTTCTCTTTAAAACACCATGCGTAGGTCATGGTGTTTACTACGCTAATGAGCCTATGTGTACATATCTTATGTAAGTGCAAATCACTACACAAATCTTGATGGGAGAGTGACTTAAAGTTTCTACATACTGTTTCTTTTTACATAAATTGATATCAAATGAAAAAGGATTATCAAAATCTAAATAAGCAGAAGTTTGTTTTGCGTCTATATGTATATAAAATAGTCTATATAATATAGTCATCATACTTATTCGTTTCTTATGAAATACATCTGCCTTTCCTTTTCCCAACTATGTTGGAGTCGGCTTCCAGTTTAACCGGATACAGCTGAATAGCCAGTATTTTCTATGGAGCGACAGCCTATCTGGCCTCCACAACCGAGTAACTGGATAATATAATATGATATCTCTTGGTAACTGGTTGTCAGACTTTTAGGTTTCTGACGACCCGTAACGACTGTCAAAGATCCACGAATGACAGCCGGGACCAACGGCTTATCGTGCCGTGTCGTTTCTTATGAAATGTCAGTTTGAAATGCAATACCGTTTTATGTGTGCTTTATTCTAAACTGGTAATCTTATACCTTTCTGCTAAGCCGCTATTGGAAGCTTCTGAAAGTTCTAAATTAAAAATGTCGTAGATAGGGTACATTAAATAAAATAACATCTATACGATACATTAAATAAAATAACATCTATACGATACATTAAATAAAATAACATCTATAGAAATATATCAAAAGTTTAATCATAATGAGGTCAGAAACTCATGCAAAACAAACTATTATACATAACTTATGTAACTGAAAACAATTTTTAAACTTAAATAAAAATAAATATCCAAACACAACCGTGAGACTCTTACGAAAATAAAGACTATATTAACAAATCAACATAAATTAATAACTTCCCTGACGTAAATGTGACACATCGAGCTTCACAAAGACCCAGTCACAGTCACACAGGTAATGGACCTATGGCACTGACACGTGGTCTCTCATAAAAGGTCTCTTATTAGAAGGCTGAAAGTCACCCAAAAGGCAATGGAGAGGGCTATGCCTGAAGTTTCCCTACGTGATCCAATCAGAAATGTATGACGTAGGAGAACAAGGAAACCGACATACCCGAAGAATTGCCAAACTTAAGTGGCAGTGGGGAAGGCCATTTTGCTCGCAGAACAGATGGCCGATGGGGCCGAAAGGTTCTGGAGTGGCGACCACGTACTTTGGAAGACCTCACACAAGCTGGACCGAAGACCTGGTGAAGGCCGCAGGATTCCGCTTGATACGAGAAGCACTGAACCGGTCGAAGTAGCGGTGCTTGGGGGAGGCCTATGTCCAGCTGTGGACATCTTCGGCTGAAATGATGATGATGTTCGTTCTTAAACCTAGATGTGCCATATTTACATCTGGGTGCTGTTAATATTAACTTAAAATACTAGGAACTAAAACATAAAAGGAAAAATAAAGGTATTATGGCATTCTGAACTGATAAGGATTCATAAATTCGCTGGCCCCAACAAATTGTATTGGCAGCCTGTTTCTTGGGTTCAAGACCAACATTTGTCCCAACAGTGTGTGAAGCGATTCGAGTTTATCCATGTCCTTAGTAATTTGCCATTTAGTCCTAACCCGCGTCCACAGTCGATCGTACGATTGAAATAATGTTGTGCGAAGATTATCGTTTCTTACCAAAGAATTTATCAAAACTGTTTTCTGAAACAATAATGGTTATTTAATACGTATATGAAATATCACGTCGCGTAAAATCGTATCAAACAATACAGGGTGTAAGGGTAAACACTCTTGTCATTCAAACCATGGGTAGTTGATTTAAATGTGAAAATAAATGACCGAGTAACAACAAAAAAAAAACGTTATTTTCATTAAAAGATTTTAAAAAGTTTCTATGCGACACCGTGCTCGCTAACGAAACAGCTGACTGACTGAGAGAGGGGTCTCGCTCACGGCCGGCCAGGTCACATCTCACGCCCCCCACCCGTGTTGAGACGCAAGTTTGTGACGCAAGTGAGTGAAATACTCTAGTGGTAAAAGTAATAAAAAAGTCGTAATTTTCCATTGATTTTACGTTCTATAAATGACACCAAACCACTGGTTTCAAGGTGTTTACCCTAACAGACTATATGAACCGCCTTACTAATAAACGTTATATAGCGCCTGTATAGTTGCACAACGCTTTGTTTCTTTCAAAAGTCTAATTACTTTTAAAAGAAGAAGACAAAGCGTTGTGTAACTATACAGGCGCTATACAACGTTTATTAGTAAGGCGGAAATAATATATTTAAAATAATACCTCAAAGTTTTTGTAACGATATATTCCTATAAAACTTGTACCAGAAAAGTATAATTCTCTGAATCTGGATTGTTCCATCATTGACCAATCCAAGCTTCCGAATGTGCATAGTTGTTGGTATAATATATGATTATCAGAACCTGGCGTGAAGAGTGTCTTATTGGTGGCCATCTCGAACATGACGAGGGCAGTGGACCATACGTCTATTTTGTGGTATTCTTGGAAGCCTAATATAACCTCAGGGGCCCGATAACTCGACGTACCACTGATTTCTGTGATGTCCAAGTTACTGCTGTAGTTCGATCGGTCGAAGCCGCATAATTTCAATCTGTTGTGAGCACTGTTCAGTAGGATATGAGTGGGTTTTATATCTGAAAAATAACATTAATGAGTTAGCTTTGTTTCTTTTTATGATCAACTAGTGGTTGCCCGCGACTTCGTCCGCGGACCAGAATGAAAAGTAGACTATATCCTACTCCAGGTCATGTACCCATGTGCCAATTTCATCCAAATCCGTTCAGCCGTTTTAGCGTGAAATCGTAACAAACATAATCATATAGAATGTCCTAATCTAGGTCATGGTCTACCCATGTGCCAAATTTCATCCAAATCTGTTCAGCCGTTTTAGCGTGAAAGCGTAACAAACAAACAAACTCTTTTTCGCATTTATAATATTAGTTAGGATATAGTTTATAGTTCGGACTAGTTAGGATAGAGGCGGATTAAATGTCGAGAGCGCGGCCCTAGGCAGGGCCGGATTTAATGGTGTGGAGGCCCAGGGGAAACCAAGAAGTGGAGGCCCCGAAAACTTAATCAAAAAGACAAAAAAAAATTGATACTTCGGTCAAAGTAATTCATCGTATCATTTTACGACCATCAACCCAGAACACAAAAAGAAAATGAAAAAAAGGTTCCTTGTGAATGTGAACTTTTTTTGAAAATATCTAATTGTGGAGGCCCGGGGCCGTAGCCCCTGTTGCCCTCGCCTTTAATCCGGCCCTGGCCCTAGGCAAGCATTTCATCAACGCCCCTAGTGGCAACATATCACTTTTTTTTTTGGTCTCCAGCTTTCTTCACACCAAGTTTCGTCACAATCGGTTCATTTTTTGCATGAAGATATAGACACACATGTCATCTATGGGGGCTGCGCTAAGGGAGCCTGCGAAATTCAAATTTTCTTACGTTTTTTGCAATTTGCAGATCGAGTGTCAGGTTATATGTTGTTTAAAATATGATTCGCGACCGTAAAAAATGTGGCTTTACAGAATTATAAACATTAGAATCAGCGATACAACTGTCTCAAGTTCATAGAAGTGTGTCTATTTCATGAAATCATAACATTTGGCAGTTAAGCAAACAACCTATGAAAATTTGAATTTCGCGGGCTACCCTGAAGCTTTCGCCTTAAGCAAGTCGTAATTGGTTACAGAAGGAAAGCATACCTGAATGTGTAACACCAGCAGTTTTCAACATACTGACAGCATCAACTAGTTGTCTGGACAAAATTTGTACTTGATCTATGTGAAAGCCATGCGTCTCATGCAACGCTTCCTTCAAGTTTTTGGGATAATATTCCGTTAGTAAACACCATTGGTCCTGCACTTCAAAAGAGTTCATTATATAGAGTACAAAAGAATTCTGCCTCGATCTGTATTGTTGCAGTGACAATAACATTTCCTCCATGAACATGCCTGTATGTCGCTCTCTGTAATATAAAAGTCGTTTAGAATTTGATCGACAAGACTTAGCCAAATCAAAGAAAATATTACATACGTGACTTTGACGGCATACGGTTCTCCTTTGATGTCAAAGCATTTGTAGATTGTGGAGAAGCGCCCATTATGAATAACCGACGAGAAAGTGTATTTCTCCTGTAAATATTCCGACATCCGTGATTCTAATTTTGATATGAAAGGCTGCATTCGTGTAGATTTTTTATTTTCGCTTCGATTAGGAACCAAGCTTTTATTGGAAACTTCTTGTTCCCGTTTTGTTTTAGTATTTGTCGCTATTTCGGAATGTTTGCCCAATTCACTGTCTTTTATTGTTATTTTGTTTGAATTCGATAAAGCATCAACAATAGTTTCTTGCTTTTGAGTATCATTTTTCACTGTTTCTGATTTGGTTTCGTATTCTACGTTTGATTTTTTACTTGTTAGAGTGGATTCTTTATTATTCGCCGTAAGCAATTTTTCAGCTCTGGAATTAAATGTTATCCGTGACGTGACTTCTATATTTTTATCGGGCATTGTTAATTCAACACTGGTAGTAACTTTGGTCTCATGTCGAATATTACTTCTTTCTAGTGACTCTTGTGCTTTGACTTCCAAATTTTCTTCAATCGTATCCGACTTATTTGATTCACTTCTAATGTTATTATTTTGTTCACCATCATCAATCGTAGCCTTAAAAGATGTTTCATTTGTTTCTACTGATTTTTGCAAAGGTTCGTCTTTTGGTTCGTTATTTCGATCTAAGCCGTTTTGTGGTGTGATATCAATTTGTGGGGAAGTCAGGCAGTTTTCTTCAAAAATTTTCTCAGTTTCAAGTGTTCCTTTAGTTAAGTTTCCAGAATCGAAAAGTATTTCCTTTTTAGATGGCGGTGAAGATTTTTTGGTCTTCTTTTCAATGTTATTGATCTTATCTTTAGGTTTTTTAACGGTGTCTTTAAATGTTTTTGAATGATTTTTAACATTACTGGATCTGCATAGAGGTATTATATCCATTTTATTGTTAGCTTTCTCTAGAATATTTTCTTCAGTTTCAAGAGACATTTTATTAGATATGCCACCAAATTTTTGTGAACAATTTTTTTCTTTAATATCAGTAACATTAAATTCCTTAGAATTTATTTTAATTTCAGCGTTCTGTTTAATACCATTTTTAGTCGTTTTTGGTAAAATTTGATTTACAGGTTCTTGTGATTCTGATTTTATTTCGATATTTTTATTAGTTATCTTTGATAGTTGAATTTTTATATCATTCAAGCTCTTTTTCTGATCCACTATATTTTTTATACTTGCAAGTGGTAACTTTATAATTACTTGGGCTTTTTGTAATACATCTATTTCTTTTCGTATATTTTGACCCGACGAGCTTGGTTGTTCAATATCCATATTAATGCCGGTAACTTGATGTTTAGTGCCATATAAAGATTCAAGGGATACTTCAACTGCAGATTTCTGTATTGAATTTTCTTTTTTCTTTTCGACACATCCATTAATTTTATTTTGTTCGATAAGTTTACGAATGTTACCATTCTGCTCATAGTTATTAAACATAGCCTCAAGTGATGCTTCGATTGTGTCTTCAGAATTATGAGCATTATCATTCTTTTCTTTTACATGTGTATCCAAATAATTTAATTGTTTGATCACATCGTTTTTAACGCCGATGCTATTAACTGATTTGTTTTCTTCAATATTAAACATTGCTTGAAGTGATGCTTCAATTGGATCTTCAGATTTTTGTGATTGTGATTGCTTTTTTTTTGTTATATTATTTGGGTCTGATTTTTGTTTAACGGTGACACATCGTGTTTTCTCTTCATGTTGTGTATTATGAGAATTTTTATTTGCTTTCTCTAAACCTGTTTTTCTATTAACACTTGGTTTATTGGAATGATTTAATAATTGAAATTTGGATTTCGCAAGATTTACGTTCTTAGTCAATGTTGAGGTCTGAATTGGTTTTTTTGGTTGCAGATGTTTAGAAGTCATATAATATTCATTTTCGTCAGTAATATCTATCACTTCTACAACACTGTCATTGCTATTATCACTGTGATTAATTGTTTCCGTTGGCGCATTTTTATCGCAGTATTTTCCATTTAAATCTGTTTCATTATTTGCGCCTTGCTCAACATTTCTATCAACTTTTGAGTTCGTTTTAATTGTTTGTTCATCCTGGCAAAGATCTGTTATTTCTTTCTGCGCATTTCCTTCATAACCGTTTCCAGTTAAATCTATTATATTATTTGCCTCTGGCTTAGTATTTCTATCAACTTTTGAGTTCGTTTTAATTTTTTGTTCATCCTTGCAAATATCCATTATTTCCTTCGGCGCGTTTTCTCCATAACCGGTTCCAGTTAAATCTGTTATATTATTTGCCTCTTGCTTAGTATTTCTATCAACTGTTGAGTTCGTTTTAATTTTTTGTTCATCCTTGCAAAGATCCATTATTTCCTTCGGCGCGTTTTCTTCACAGCCATTTCCAGTTAAATCTGTTATATTATTCGCCTCTTGCTTAGTATTTCTATCACCTTTTGAGTTCTCCTCCATATTTTGTTCATCTTTGCATTTCTTTGTGTTAGCAACAGATCTGTAAAATAAAAATGTTAAAAACGTTAATGAAGTAATAATTTAAAAGTGATTTTTGTTTATATAGTGTGCTATGCTTTTTACCCGATTTCAATATTCATATCGACATCTTTAGTCTTTGAACTTATTTCTATGACTTGCCCTTTAAGTGAACTTGTTTCCTCTTTCTTTGTTGTGTTGATGGCTTTCATATAGGCATTACTAATGAGAGGCTCTTTAGGTTTATTTTTTTTATAGTCATTGTCTGTTGTTATTGTTTTCTTAGGGTCGACTTGATTCTTATTCAGTGAATCAACGATTTCATCAACATTAAAGTCGTCGAGGAAACTGAAATCTTCGGGCGATGAACAGCATACATTAAAATCCTGATCAGAATTATCTGAGTCAGAGTTTGGACACTCTATATTTATGATTAATTTTATTTTTTTACATTTATTATGTTTAGGTTTATTTACGGTTGCTGCTAATATTGGCGAATTCTTCGAATCAACTTTCACATCTTTTTTAACTGTTATCACAAGGCTTTCCTGCTCAAGTCTATTCTCCATAGGTTCACGGTAGTTAACAAAATATTCGCTTTTTGCTCTTTTACGGGAGAGCTTTGATTTATAATCTTGTATCCCTGATGGGGTGCACTGAGAAAGATTATTATGAACGTTTTTATCTACTTGTTCAACACTTTTAACTAATTTAACCCTCTGTGTGTTACTTTGGTCTATAGGCCTTTCCATATCAGTATAGGTTTCAACTCTTTCCAAATTAGTTTGGTTAGTATTGACTTTATTACGTTTTTCAGTTTTTATAGATTGCTTATGTTCATCGGCCTTCTTTTTAATAACTGGTTTATTTTTTGTAGTTTCACATGATTTTATTCGTATTTTCTTACGGAGCAGGTTTTCAGTTTTGATTTGATTCCCACTTTTGTCTTTGATTTCATGATCATCATTGTTACGTATCAAACGTATGGAACGCGGAGAATCTTTATTATATCTTTTAATGGAATCGGGTCTTATATCTATTTTTCGGTCTCTTTTAGAAACTTTTGAGTCTGGAGAATGACGAGAATTTGTATCGCTTTTTGACCTGTATTTTTTAGAATTATCTATTATTTTATTTCTTGAGTCCTTTGTAGAATTAGTTTTAGGAACTTTTTGTAAGTTTGCTTTACTACGGCTAGACTCTTGTTTTGAATCTTTGTAGTCTTGTCTCGTTTTAGTGTTGCTTTTAATAGCTCTGCCATCTTTTTCTTTTAATTTTTCAAATTTACGCTTCCAGAGCTGTTTAAAGTATTTCTTCATCTTGTCTTCCATACCTGTTTTATTTTCTTTGGGTTCAACATTCGCAATATTTTCTGTTTTTCCTTCACTGTGAGTACTCGTTGGCTTTTCACTTGTTGAAGATTCTTTTGATATGTTGTCAGTTTTGTAACTCTCTGAATAATATCGATTTTTGTTTTCATCATAATTGGTTTTCGTTTTATCTTGGTCGATCTTCGTATCATCTACCTGTCTCAAATCTTTACGTTTAAGTAATGAACTCGTACTGTCTCTTTCTCTTTTAAATATATTGAACCCAGTTAGATCAACTAAGTTGTTGCGCGATTTATATTTATATGTAGACAGATCTTTAATACTCTGGCTCATGTTAAATGCAGGAGCTTCTGTCGGTGCTGTGTCTTCTATTAAACAAAGCGAATTTCTAAACTGCAAAAAAAAAAACTTAAATACTCAACATAAAAATCAGGAGTCATTTATTCAAACTAGGCTGAGAATCAGCACTTTTCGAACGTCAAAATTACATAAGACAATCCCCCAAAACGTCCACCCTTCACCACTTCCTAGTGCTTTAGCTGGGAAGAAGAAGTGGCGCATCAAACTCCCCAGCAGCACAGAAGTATGCAACATACAAAAGTATGCAAAATCATTTACATTACGCAACATAAAACATAGATCTAATTATTAGCCATATATAGCACACGCCAATATACCAACCAAAAAAAAACTAGTGTACTGTTCGTGTACTGTGACGGAAAAAAGGTTATTCGGACCAGTTGGTTATACTGAAACGTCTGTGTTTCGGTACAGTTAAACGGTCTACACAAAAATGATATCCATTTTTATATCAGCTTTGTTAATTGTTATCCTAGGATTGGAAACGAACGAATCGTGGTCTAAAACGAACTGCTCTTTCGCCTTCTCTATTTTTCACGTAATTTCGCCCATTTCATCCTTACTTAGGGCTGATTTTACCAAAGTCAGATATCTTTTATCCGTGCAATAAAAATGGGTCCTGACAGTTTTTGTATAGAAAAACTCAAAATTCAAAATTTTTTCGCAGGATAAGACTTATACTCGGTATAAAAGTTTGGTGAAATTCGCCCTTAATATTATAAATGCGAAAGTAACTCTGCCTCTCTGTCAGTCGTGCTTTCACGCCAAAACTATTGAACCGATTTAAATGAAATTTGGTACACAGATAGTCTAGAGCCTGAGAAAGGACTAGGCTTTTTATGGACATACCACGCGGGCGAAGCCGCAGTGGAAGCTAGTATTCCTATAATTTAGCACAATAGATAGCTTTAGCCTTTTTGTACATTTTCTTTGTAAGGGGTTCTTTTGGGACCTGCTAAATGATAGCCAGATTCGTCACTTTTATTGTGTCTTGCTCTTGCACTAGGAGAAAACATATTTCACTCCGTTTTTAGGGTTCCGTACCCAAACGGTGCCAAACGGAACCTTATTACTAAGCCTCCGCAGTCCGCTGTCCGTCTATCGTTTTCATAGATTGTAGTAAAAAAAAATAAAGGGGGTCGACACGTGGGGGCGTGTTTTTTTTAACTGAAAAATATGTTGTGTTAAAACATTGGACGGCTACGGAACCCTTCGTGTGCGTGTCCGACATGCACTTGGCCGGTTTTTAAAATTTATTAAAATATTGCATTACATCAAACGGCGACGGCTGGCTTATTACTCGTATTTGTGTCCCATAAATTCAACAAAAATCAAATATTTTATTTCACATAAACCTACATGGGCACTTATGAAACGTCAGAAGCTAGATGCACGTCGTTAGGTGCAATTAAAGATTCATTAGTCTCCAAACGCCCGCCCTTCTGTATAAAAAATTACATACATATACTGCGTTCGCAATTTATTTGCCAAACATGTAAACAAACACGAGTTTTAGGAAAAATAACTGTAATGCTTACACATAAGGTTCAGTTTGCGCTACAACTTCATATTCTTTTATGACTTTTTCAACGGTACTACAAGATTTAAATAGACCTTACATAAGCTCACGCCTTCTACACATGGGGTTAGGTAGAAACTACAGAACACCACCTGCTACGATCACATACTGCCGCTGCTTCGATTACCTTTTGTTATAAATAAAATATTTTATAGATAATTAAATAGGTTGCGTTAATGACAGACAGGTACACAACAAGGTACCTAATAATTTTATGCAGACGTGTGATAATAATGTAGGTTAGATTTTTTATTTTACTTAGCTATAAAACATCAAGTGACAAGTTGCTGCACTTCGAGCTATAATATATTTACATACCGTAAATTTGCTTGCGTAAGCATTGTAAGTATACACTAGTGCGACGCGTTTTTATATTTTTATAATGACAAACTTTTTCCCACGGCTTCGCTCGTCTGGTGTTAGGAAACGAAATCTAAACCTACCTCGTAAATCACTCCGTTAATTGGTGAAAACCACGCGGTCGGATATAAACAAATCTCTTATAGAAAAGTTCTTAGGGAACAAATCTAACTTAGAGAGATGTATTAATAATTCTAATGATTATAGTTCTATAAATACATATCTATTATAGTAACGAATCATATTTAGATCAAGATACAACCTAACACTGACCTGCAAATAGCAAAAAACGTAAGAAAATTTGAATTTCGCGGGCAACAACTGCCACATCCACCTAAACCGTTGTGATGAATATGTAGTAGTAGTACTAATGTACATTACATACCATAGATACCTAAATAAATATTAATTTTATGCATATACCATCGCGGACACTGGCGGTGGACCACTTTTCAACCAAGGGCATAATGGTGAAAAGTGGTGAACCGAAAATGTCCGCGGTTGTAACTATTAAAAAATACCAAAATGAAACATCGTATTTTAATAAGGCAAAAGCTCTCTTTTCAATCATCTTTCATCAATTAAAATTACCTACGTCATGCCAGCTACCCTACTTTCAATCTCTCTATACTCCATTTGAAACATATTATAAAACAAAGTCCTCCGCCGCGTCTGTCTAGAAAGAAAGAAAGAAAAAAAAGAAAAAAGAAAGCGGGCGAAGCCGCGCGCATCAGCTAGTTTGAAATAAGATTAGACATTTGAATAAACTTTTTTTACAGTCCGTTCAAACGATTTTGACTTCTATTGCGTTGGTAGCATGAAAAATGGCTGCTGTAAACAGTTGGTATTGTAACCAGTGGTGTGCGTGGGGCGCGTCATTTCAGAGAGAACAAGCTTTGCTATTGGTAGAAAACGGTCTAGCTGCGCCCCGCGGTTGCACTCGCATAAGTCTCGATACCGTGGGAGTATCGGGATTAAAGGTATCCTATGTCCTTCTCCAGTTCATGGTCTACATATGTGCCAAATTTCATCCAAATCCATTTAGCCGTTCACGCGTGATGGCGTGACCAAGGGAAATAGGGATCTATTTTTATATATATATATAGATAAATACTTAGCCCTTAGGCGCCTACTCCATGGGCCAGAGAATCGCGGCGAGTCATCAAATTCATCTGTGGCCGTGTGGACATTGCTCCATATAATTTCTATTGAATTTGATGCCACGAGCGTCTATTGCCGCGGTACTCACGCCCGTGGAGATAGCGCTATAAGTGGGATGTTCTATATACTTTCAAGTATTATGCAATATGCAGGTACCTACCTACTTACATTTTGATTTATTGTGAGCTTTTATGGGTCAGTACATACAGTACCTACCTACTTAGTTGTTTACCATCGCGGACACTGGCCCTGGCGGTAGACCACTTTTCAACCTTATTACTAAGAGTATAAAGGTGAAAAGTGTTCAAGCGCCATTGTCCACGGTTGTACCTACATAAACATTGTGATAAGATGCTGATTGTGCTCTAGAAGGCTAACCATGAAAAAACCTAGTCTTAAGTGCCTGCTACACGGTTGCCAACCGCGTCCCCGACAGAGATGACCTTGGTTGGCGACTGGCATAGCCATTTCAAATTTTGTAGTAAAGGTCACCTCTGTCGGGTGCGGGACGCGGTTGTCGACCGTGTAGCAGGCACTTTACACCTCTCGGAAGTTCGCTTCTCGCTGCACAGTACCCCACCCCTCATCCCCGCTGACACATGAAATTGTTAGGTACTGCGCAGCGACTCGCCTAATGTTCTGAGCCGCCATTAAGTTTGAATCGAACTGTACTTACGTAAGCAAATCACATTTCCGCTTATAAATAAACTTTGGATAACTAAAGGCTCAAACAGGCGCGATATCGCGGGCGTGATAGGCAGCGCTACCCTTGTCGCGCCACTTTGCGTGATAATAACGCAGGTCTGTGTAAAATCGCATGCGTCTTAATACAAAATGTTCTAAGAACACTTATCGGAATATCGCAGGACGGAGCTACTCCTATTACGGCGTTATTATTGCAACAGGCCGTCCTAATATGAAATGTAAGTACCTACTGAAAACATATCGCAATAACGCTAGCTTTATTATCGCGAGATTAAAACGCGCCTGTGGGGGAGAGGCTTTATGTACATACATTACTGTTATTACTGATAAAAATTGGTCCAATAGTTTTTAGTTTATTCATTACACACAAAAATACAAATCTTTTCTCTTTGTAATATTAGTGTACAACTCCAAAAATATTAACTCTGCTTTAAAATCTGTAGGTACTTACGTTGTCTGAAAACCATGCTGAAAATTCTGTGCTGGTACTTGTATTCGAGCTCGTAACTTGCAAGTTTTGTTGGTCGCAATTTGCACAGCACGTTGATGCAGACGGTTCGCCAATATTACCAGTATCACACTTTAATATATTACTCATAGGACTACTCGTATTAGGATCGACTATTTGTTCCGTCCCTATATACGGAGGCAGAGGGTAGAAAGACACTGTAGGCACTATAATTATGTTGTTAGGGCTCTGGTATCGTGGAAACGCGTTCTTCGGCATTATTCACCTGGAAATTCATGGACGTAGGATTCTTTTTTGTAGATCGCACTTTTGGTTATTCTTTATTTATTGTCACTTTTGTCATTACTTTTCTTCTTCTGTATAATTTTATCGACTACAAGAAGTTTTAATTAAGTAGGTACTTACGCGAAACAGCTGCGACATGCGATCTTCTTTCAACTACTGTTTAATTCGATACGAGTTAACTATTTTATTTTGGAGGTTAAATAGCAGTTTGTGACACAATAAATTATTATTATTTTGTTTGGAAGGTAAATAACATAACCTACAATTTTAGTGCCGAAGCCGGCCGTGGCCATGGATAATATAATAAGTACACTGCACACTGCACTGCCGGGACGGGCCGCGCGCGCTCGAAACTCGTATTAAATGAATGTTTCGAGTCATCAGAATTCAGAATCAGACCAGACTGGCATAAATGGAATGAAAATGAATGATTGAATGATATCACAGGAACAACCAGAGCGGACTAGAGATGTAATTAAACGTCTAAAAAGATTATTAGTTGTTACAATGATAAATTAAAAGTTAATAATATAACGGATACGATTTTAAATTACGTCTTCGTCATTTTATTTTTACTATTGTGTTTATTTTGAATGTTTTCAATGATAAAATGACAGAACAATTAAACGTTATGGGGGATGCGCTAATAGCCCGCGAAATTCAAATTTTCTTACGCTTTTTGAATTTTGCAGGTCAGTGTCAGGTTCTATGTTGATTAAAATATGATTCGCGACCGTAACAAATATGGTTTTACAGAATTACAATCATTAGAATCAGCGATACAACTCCTTAAATTAGAATGATACCCAAATGTCATAATTTCATGAAAATTGTCATTCAATACGACTATGAACTTAGAGAGTTGTATTGCTGATTCTAAAGTTGATGTCATAACATACGTAAACTCACGTCTTCCTTCTTTCCATGGCGGTAGGCAGAAACTACATAATGCTACCTTCTCCGATTCTTACATGCTTCATTTTCATTCATCTATCTGCCGATCTCGAATTCTCGACGTGAAAACTTGGGTGAAGTGAGCTTCAAGGGAACTGTCAATAGTGTCAATCCCTAGCATCGGATGGAATGACAGCATACTTCCAGCTCACTTCGGCTTGGTAGGTATTCATGGTGAGATTTTTACAGAATAGGCCGGCTGGTCACACACACACGCCGCGCGCCGATTGTTTGCGAGTACTAGGTTAGAGGTACGCCCCGGATCTCTCTGAAGAACATGACCAATTAGGTCACTATAACGTCTTTCTAGGGGCTTCCCCTTGCCTCAAAGAGATGTCAGCACAATTGACGCGGTCCGCTAGGGCTGATGCCTGCCAGGGTTGCGGGAAAGTCCGAAAGGGATAACGGGGCCCTTGGCAACAGGCAACTGAAGGAACACGGGTGTTTTTTAATCCGTAAAAGTCTGACACGCCCTCCCGCTCCGCCCAGAGCGGGAGAAGTTATTTGACGACATCCACCAAAAAAAAACAGTGGCTTCCAAATCAGGCGTTTCCACAAAAAAAAAACCCGGACCCCGTTCTCGGTCTTGTAGATTTTGTCGCCATTCATTCATCCTCTCAACATGACCAAACCACCCACTTTTATTTTTTTAAATTCATCAATGTAACAAATAGCGTAAAAATAAACACGGTCCATTCCATATGGAAGAAGTTCCAAACCGATTGTTGATACATTTCCTTTCGCCACACTATGAACCGTTACAAAAAACAAAAGACACCTACAACACTTTCAATTTGCGCGATATACATTGCCGCTTTCAATTCATAATCATTCATCACCGCTGTTGAAAACATGCAATGTATAGTAAGGTCGTGCGATTTATGTGTAGATTAATTCGTAACAAGGCGGCCCGGTATATTTTTTAGAAAGTACTTTTTGCGTACCACGTTGTTCTTCGAATCCTAATCAGTATTAAGTCAGTGTTGCATATGTTCAACATATATTTGGTGTAGTTAGCAGTTTTTTAATTAATTTGTGTAAGTGATACTGTGGTCTTGTTTTTTTTTACTAAGTATAAGAAATTGTTGTCATCTGCGTTTTTATGTGTCAATGTTCTATAATAGTGATCGAAGGTGTCAACTTGTTCATATTTATAATTCCATAATGTTTAAAATTGTTACAATGACTTACAGCTAGGGTACAACTTTTCCCAACTATGTTGGAGTCGGCTTCCAGTCTAACCGGATGCAACTGAATACCAGTATTTTACATGGAGGGACTGCCTATCTCCACAACCCAGTAACTGGTTAATACGATACCCCTTGGTAAGACTGGTTGTCAGACTTTCGGGCTTCTGACGACCCGTAACGACTAACGGCTGTCAAAGATTTACGAATGACAGCCGGGACCAACGGCTTAACGTGCTTTCCGAGCCACAGAGGAGTCTCGGTTTGTAAAGATGGTCACCCATCCACGGACCAACCCCGGCAAGAGTAGCTTAACCTGATGGATCGACCCGTGCGGTTGTTATTACTTAGCCATGAGCTAATCATATAAGTAAAAAAAAATTGGAAACAATTACTTAACAATTTTGTAAATATGTTATTAACACCGTCGAGAATGCATTCTTGACACCTGTCAGCTTCATACTAACGAATAAGGGGTTTATTTATAAACGTTGCTTAAAGTTTTAGCGACTGTATAACCATACAACACAGGTACTTGGCCTGAAACACAGGTTTTCACAAACCTAGATCAACTGGAATATAGACCATATTCCAGCTAGAATTAAAGTTACCTCGTTTGTAATTAATGTAAATCTTATTTTTTTACTTTTTAACGTGAATATTTTTTTTTTTTTTTTAATACTTTTTTGACCTTTGTGTAAATAAACCCAAATGTGTTGTGTTTTGCGAATTTGATCCTTATTAATACTAGAAATTGTCCAACTGTCAGGTGTCAGGAACGCATTCTCTCTACGGCCGGACTGTAATTAACATTTTTTATGGATGCCTTGGGTAGTTAGTTTGGGTGCTAGTTCATGTTGCGTCGCACAGTTATCTTAACGACAACGCCGGATGACAGGATACTCAACTTACAAAACACCTTAATGCCGCCTATTGTATATTTTACGGTGTTTGTTTTTATTGATAGATACTTTTGTGGTGTACAAGAAAGTATAAGTATATAAACAGACAAATAAGGCGAAAGCGCCAGAGTAGCCCGCGAAATTCAAATTTTCTTACGTTTTTTGCAATTTGCAGGTCAGTATCCGGATATAGGTACCTACCTAATGATTAAAAGATTGACCCTGCATGTTTTTAAAAACAATTTTTATGTATGTTTTATTTTTTACTTTTACCAAGGAAAACCTATTGACAAACATTTTCGGTCGAACTCTAATCGTTAGGCTAACTACAAAATCTATTGCCAACAGCCAAAGCCAGTCCCAACGACGGCAGCAAAGCAGCCAGCCGCGGCAGCACCAGCAGCGTCCGGGGCTTCCGACCTGAACGACCAGATCACCAAGCAAGGAGACTTAGTCCGCTCGCTGAAGTCCGCTAAGGCCGAGAAGGCTAAGGTCGACGAGGCCGTTAAGGGCTTGTTGGACCTTAAGGCTAAATATAAGGCCGCTACTGGACAGGTAAGGGGATTATAAAACTTGTAAGTACTGTCCTGGCAATAAAATGGTGTAAGTGTTTTTTAGTCAGGGCCATCTTTTGACTAACCCGACACCCGAAAAGGGTTGTTACTAAACCTAGGTAGCAATGGTAAGAGCGATTTCTACCGCCAAGCAGCATTACTGTGTTCTGGTTTTTAAAGGGAATGGGAGCCACTGTAATCACAGACTTGGGACATTTCAACTTTGTTTCTATCATGGCATCGCGTCTGCGACGTCTCTGGATTACGGATACCACGACGGGTTGACCACTCGCGGTGGTTGGTTGGTGGGTTGATCGGGATAAAAAATCCAGCTATCTTCTGCCCTTTTTACCCGACTACGTCCGAAGAACAGTTATGGTTTTACCGAGCTTCATTATTTTATAGGATTGGAAACCAGGTGCTGCCCCGGCTCCTGCCGCCGCATCAGCTCCATCTGGTGACGCAGCGTCTCTAGACCAGCAGATCACGAAACAAGGAGAGGCTGTCCGTACCTTGAAAGGCGCTAAGGCCGAGAAGGCTAAGGTCGACGAAGCCGTCAAGGCCTTGTTGGACCTTAAGGCTAAATATAAGGCCGCTACTGGACAGGTGAGGCGATAATTTAATTGATTTAAGTGTTTGTAGGAATTGAAACTTAGTCTTGACATACACGACCCTATAGTCATAAATAAGACGTTGAAATTCAAATCCATTTATTGTTTGTGGTGGAAGGTCATTTCTTATAATATACAGGGCGTCCCACGGATATGCCACGTGGAGGGAAAGTACCTTGAATATTGTAGATGGAACATTTTACTGAAAGAAGACATTATTTGAATTTCAAAAACAATTATAACTGCATTCATAGATATTTAAATAATTACATGGTTGAACCGGGAATCGAACCCGTTACATGAGAAAAATAATCACCCCGTAGCTTTATCATACCGATCGAAAGGCTTAATCATAAGGATTATTTTTTGCTAAATAACATAGTGTCACAAATAAAAGGAAGACCATGAATTTCAACATTTGATGTGAAATTGTGTTCAGAAAAATGAAAAGCTGACATTGCCGTAAGGACGTACTACAACTGAATTACTAATAAATGTACCCACTTGAGAAGTACACATCATTTCCTTATTATAATAAAAAATAAAAATTATTATAATAAATAATTAAAAGAAATCGAAATAATCAAAACAGTGCGACTTTGTATTCAACAGGAAGGGACTCAGTTTGAGCATTTGATAAATTGATTAATTTTGTATTAAAAATGTTAAAATTTATGGTCTTCCTTTTATTTGTGACACTATGTTATTTAGCAAAAAATAATCCTTATGATTAAGCCTTTCGATCGGTATGATAAAGCTACGGGGTGATTATTTTTCTCATGTAACGGGTGCGATTCCCAAATAATGTCTTCTTTCAGTAAAATTTTCCATCTACAATATTCAAGGTACTTTCCCTCCATATGGCATATCCGTGGGACGCCCTGTATATAATATAAATATAGGGATATAAGTATCCTATGTGCTGTTCAAGCATCCTATGTCTTATTAAGGTCATGGTCTACCCATGTGCCAAATTTCATCCAAATCCGTTCAGCCGTTTTAGCGTGATTAGGATATAAAGGATCTCTGTAACATACCTATAAGGAGTTCAATATTTCTAATACGTTTGATTTAAAAGTTAGGGGTCTTACTATAAAAACTTAAACACTTGTTCAACGTGTGTCTAATGTCAATCTTACGTCAAACTCCATACATAAATGTCGTGTATTAAAACAACTGATAAACATGGTTTTGTTTTAGTAAGGTAGTTGTCCAAAATTAGCATTGTACAAAATATTGAAATAACTAGCATAATGAAGTAGCATCCACTAAATATGAAATTTTATGCTTACTCACTTTATAGGCAGATTTGTTGACGACAGAAGTGACACAAATTCTTTGAAATTCAACACTACGCTGGCATTTTTATAAGCGATATCGCAATATTATCCATACTAATATTATAAATTCGAAAGCAACTCTGTCTGTATGTTACCTTTTCACGTCTAAGCTAAACCACTGAACGGATTTCGATAAAATTTGGCAAGGAGATAGATGGCATCCCGGAGTAGGACATAGGTTACTTTTTATCGACATAACACGTGTGCGAAGCCGCGGGCGGAAGCTAGTTTTATATATATAACAAAAACATCACACCGGTATTCCCCGAAGGGGTCGTCTGAGTTATATGTGTAACCGATATTTCGCCAGTCCCAAATCCAGATTACAGACATGGGCTGCTACTGAGAATTAACTTATAGACAACTTTAACATTTTGCTTCCGCAGTCGCTCTCGCGACCACTATTTTATTTCTATCAAACTATCTATTCAACGTACGCTCTTTACTCAGGACTGGAAACCAGGCACGGCTCCAGTCGCTAAAGCAGCCCCAACTCCTTCAGGGGACGCATCCTCGTTGAACCAAGAGATCACCAAGCAAGGAGACTTGGTTCGCTCGCTGAAGTCCGCTAAGGCCGAGAAGGCTAAGGTCGACGAGGCCGTCAAGGGCTTGTTGGACCTTAAGGCTAAATATAAGGCGGCTACTGGACAGGTGAGGAATTAACTAATGATAAATGAACAAAAAATGTGAAAATGTGATGTTGTTAAAAAATGCGAAGATTTTATATTTTCCAAAACTAATTTGCAATTCCTGTGAAATTAAAGACTGCTCGTGATCATCAAAATCTGCCTAGCCTTTTCCCAACTATGTTGGGGTCGGCTTCTAGACTAACCGGATGCAGCTGAATACCAGTATTTTAAATGGAGCGACTGCCTATCTGACCTCCACAACCCAGTAACTGGGCAATACGATACCCCTTGGTAAGACTGGTTGTCAGACTTTCAGGCTTCTGACGAACGGGTCGAACGACTGTCAAAGATCAACGAATGTTAGCCGGGACCATGGGCGTAACGTGCTATCCGAGGCACGGAGGAGTCTCGGTATGTAAAAATGGTCACCCATCCACAGACCAACTCCGGCAAGCGTAGCGTAACCTGATGGATCGACCCGTGTTATTTCTTAGCCACGAGCTCCTGTTCATATTAGTTAAAAAATTAAAAACTTCAAATCGCGTGGCTCACTTCCTTTAAAGTTTATTTGTTAAGTTTATAAAAACTGGAGCAGTCTACTGTTTATTGGGGACCAATAAAGAGATGAGAAACTTCTTTTTTTTTAAATAAGGTATACCTACAATTTTCAATCTTATCGTAATCAACTATTTCGGACAGATTTGCACGTATTAACGAGTATTTTTATGCCGTGGTCTTAGTTAAAGCCGTTTTCGCTCTTGAACGTCTATATTGATTTCATATTCCGAGTCCCAGGATAGCGACTGTCTAGCTTAGGGCTCACTGGCAACCAATACTATGTAACCTAACTGCTAAACTAAAATATTCTCCATATTTTAAGCTTCTCATGACATCTCAACTTCTGTTCAATCTGTGTATCTGGGTACTGTATTACCTGGAGAATAAACGATTTTCTATTTCTATTCCTCCATCCAGGATTGGAAGCCCAGTGCAGCCCCATCAGCCGCTGCAGCTTCAAAGCCAGCCCCAGTTCCATCAGCACCTGCCTCCGATGAGGCATCCTCGTTGAACCAAGGGATCACCAAGCAAGGAGACTTGGTCCGCTCGCTGAAGTCCGCTAAGGCCGAGAAGGCTAAGGTCGACGAGGCCGTCAAGGGCTTGTTGGACCTTAAGGCTAAATATAAGGCCGCCACTGGACAGGTATGTTTTGTCTATTATTTTCATAGCATGTAAAAATCTCTCCCTCTCTCCTAGTTTTCTATGCCCGACAGGGTACACAATGATTGTCTTTGTAAAACATACCACCTAAGATCACTGCATAGTGGCATGCAATAAATATACATATTGAGTATTGAAACGAACTAACCTTTATTAGAAAACTAGCTGCGCCCCGCGGTTTCACCTGCGTAAGTCTCGATCCCGTGGGAATATCGGGATAAAAAGTATCCTATGTCCTACCTATTCCAGGTCATGGACTACCCCTGTGCAATATTATTGGATTATTCTTGATAATATAACTTTGTACACAAGTAGTCAAAGCACTCTAACAAAATCAGCGAATCATTTTGTTTTTACTTGATTTTTTTCGAGTTTCTAAAACAATTTGCAAAAATTAGCATGCAAAATTAATATGGAATACATAAAATTCGAACATTATTATAATTATCATGTCAATCATTTTTCAAATTAAAATAGGAAAATGTCTTTAAAGTTTAGATACTGATTTACAGAATAAAATCATTTGTTTATAAGCCATTAGAATAAAACTGTTTTAAAACGATTGATTGGCAATTCCATGTCTATATGATGTACAATACATGTACAATTCCATTCCCAGGACTGGAAGCCAGGCACAGCCCCAGCCCCCGCCCGACAACAACAACAACAACCCCAACAACAGTCTCAGACGGATGACAACAAACAGATCGCAGTGCTACTAACGCAGATCGCCACACAAGGCGACAAGGTGCGACGCGTCAAGTCGGAGAAAGCGGAGAAGAGCGTTGTTGACGTCGAGGTCAGTTTTTACACGTGTATACAGTGGGTAAAAAACTCTGTCTGATCCGTCAGGGTCCTCACGCCCCTAACCGCCGCCGCTGGAGACGCCCTGGCCGTCGGGAATCCCAGGTGGATTCCCGGCCACCATAAGCGCGGGCTTGCGGACGGCGAGCAATGGGTAGCTCGCCGTCCGATAAGGATCAGGCCCGGGTCGATGGCGCGTCGTGTTCCACGAGCGCCTCAGAGAGATGTCAGCACAATTGGCGGGGTCCGCTAGGACCGATGCCTGCCAGGGTTGCGAGTTAGTGCGAAAGGGATACCGGGACCTTGGCAACAGGCAACTGAAGGAACACGGGTGGGTTTTAGTCAGTAAAAGTCTAACACGCCCTTCCGCTCCGCCCAGAGCGGAAGAAGACATTGGATGATTTCCCACCCACAAAAAAAAAAAGGGGGTGTTGTAAAATATTATGACATTTATTTTTGTATTTTTTTTTATTTATTTAGGTTACATTCATAATAATTAACTAAATTATTCATTTTGCAGGTGAAAAATCTCTTAAATCTGAAAGCGCAGTACAAAGCGATTACCGGCACTGATTGGACGCCTAACGCTGCCCCTGTCAAAGTTGAACCAAAGGTATAGTTATTACTAAATCCCTAATCGCAAAAGCTACATATCGGCTTAAATTAAGGCTCAATTTTCAATCGTCGTTTTGAAATTTGGACAGTTTTTCACACAAAATCTGACAAAAGTAATGTTTTTCTTTGAATAAAAGAAATCTGATATTTGCAAAATCAGCTGTTAATTTGTTACTCACACTATACAGGGTTATTGGTAAAACACCAGCAACCTCTTAAGGAGTCATTGTACTCATCATTATGAACAGCCCCGGATCTAGGGGGGGGCAAGCCGGGGCCTATGCCCCAGGCGGCAAGTTCAGAGGGCGGCAAAATTCACACTTTACAGACCAATGGACAACTATCATCATTTACTTAACTTTGACCACAGAATAAATAGTAGTTCAAGTACAGAAAATTCACTCTTGTTTTACTGTGGCCATCGCAACTCGACCGATACCTAGGGCTTAGGTACTCTACGCTTCCTACTACATCATTTATGAACAACTTTTAGTATGGGAACAAATAAGAAATCGCGAAAAAAATAACAGCTGTTCCGTACATTTATGTTGTAATAACTCAGCTGTTTTTTTTTCCGCAATTTTACACATACAACATATCTATGAAAAACGACGGGCTCTGAAAATGTCAATTTAACAAAACGTCATAAGTTTTGGTTTCGGCCGACACTAGAAGAGGAACCGAAGATTCGGTTACGGTTTCGGCTGAAAATTGTGTTTCGGTCGGACACTAACTGAAGCACATAATTTGCACAAACTTACAGTAAATTTACTTATTCTGTTACTTTTTGCGATTACTTTTGTTTTCCAAAACACTTTTATTTGTAGTTCATTGAACCCCTACGGAACATGTGTGTGATTTTTATTAAAATACTAGTTGCGCCCCGCGGTTTCACTCGCATAAGTCTCGATCCCGTGGGAATATTGGGATAAAAGGTATCCTATGTCCTTCTCCAGTTCAAGGTCTACCTGTGTGCCAAAATTCATCCAAATCCGTTCAGCCATTCACGCGTGATGGCGTGACCAAGGGAAATAGGGATTCATTTTTACCGACTTCAAAAAAGGAGGAGGTACTACGTTCGGATGAATTTTTTTATTTTTTATATATGTTCACCGATTACTCTGCCGTTTGTGAACCGATTTTAAAAATTATTTTTTAGTTCGAAAGGGTGTACTCCCGAGATGGTCCCATATAATTTTTATTAAGTTTGCTTGCGTAGTTTTTGAGCTAGCTTCAATATTACGTATTTTTCCCACAGTCTATGTAGACGATATAATTATTAGACTCCTTCACTGTTATTTACATAGCAGGTAGTAACTTGTGTGGGGTAGGTACCACCACTAAAAAGTGAAAAATAAAAACTTTTTACAAAAAAAAACAACCGCCTTCAAAAAAAACACAAAAAAAGTGAAAAATAACTTTAATTTCAGAAGTCGGTGGCAAAAAAAGGAAAATTAAAAAGCAAAGACACCGACTTCCGAAATTAAAGTTTTTTTATAATATTAAAATATAGTTTTTTGTCACAGGAAAGTGTACTTCCTGCAATGAACGGCGCCGGCACTAAGGCGACCGAACTCGGCGCTCAGATCACCAAACAGGGTGAGCTAGTCAGAGAGCTGAAAGGAAAGAAGGCTGAGAAGGTAAACAACTAAACTATACTAACGTCGTAGTTATTATTTTTTTTTTTTTATATTTATTTTAGTAGTCTAGTTGTAACTGGTAAATCTAACTTCGACTTTATGTCAACTGTCAAATAAGAAGCTGTATAGCAATACTTTCTCAAAACATTACACTCCATTTTGGGCAGTCGTGTAAAAATTACAGAGTGGCCATGCATTTTTTTTTTTTTTGAGGGTGGGGTTTCATCCAATGCTTTCTCCCGCTCTGGGTGGACCGGAAGGGTGTGTCAGACTTTTACTGACTAAAACCCACCCGTGTTCCTTCAGTTGCCTGTTGCCAAGGTCCCGGTATCCCTTTCGGACTTTCCCACAACCCTGGCAGGTTCCCGCAACCCTGTGGCCATGCCTAAGGTGACCATTTATTTTTTTACTCAAAACGGGACATCAGTTTCTTTCTCTCAATTAGTAGGGTTGAGTCTTAAAGGAAACTCAATTTTGAGGATACCAGCCTATGTTCTCAATGAAAAAAAAAACCCAATTTTTTATTTATCTTAGGGTTGATTTCATCTAAGTCAGATATCTTTTATCGGTCGGAATAAAATTGTCGTCTGACAGTTTTTGTATGGAAAAACTGTCAAAAACTCAAAATTTATTCGCAGGATAAGACGTATATTGGGTATAAAAGTTTGGTGAAATTCGCCCTTTGTTATTTAATTGTCAGCAGAACTATTTTGTTTCGCGGTTTCTGAAAACGAGACAATTTTGCGTCTCCAGGTTTTTTCGGGGACACCGGAACGAAGCACCGAAAAGAGACGGTCGCGTTCAAAACGGGACGTATGGTCACGTTAGCCATGCCCCATTCTTATGATAACTTCACCAATTAAACTTACCTTTTTGTTTAGGATTGAGAACATTACTTTTAAAAACTCTACTTACATGAGTAGATAATATCAAAATGCAAGTGCAAGATCAAAATGGAAATTTAAATTCACAACTGTCATGTGTTCAAAGAATTTCCTTTTTAGCGTGCTGTTAGAGCTTTTACAAGGATTTGTTCTTCAGTAGTTTTTATTTTATTTTAATCATGGTCTCAAAGGCATGTTGCGCCGCCCCCCAATAAATTGAGATAATGACAAGATGGCGGTCTCAATTAATCTAGTTTTCTAACATCAACCTCCTTCTAGGCATTAGTGGACACTGAAGTAAAGAAGCTCCTGGAACTGAAAGCAGCGTACCAAGCGGAGACAGGCGCAGCGTTCGCGCCGCCCGTACAGCCGCGCGACCTCAAGCCTAAGGAGAAGAAGGACAAGCCTAAGGAGGTGAAGAAAGAGGCTAAGGCTAAGGAACAGGTGAGGATTTTTTTTCATGTTTCTTGCTTCATGATGCACTTTTAGTTTAAATTGTATGAAGGAGAACTAGCTCTTTATTTATTTTGATTTTTTTTTAAGTTAGAGCGAAACATCAAAAACATCGGAAGGTGGTTCAAATTATAAGACTGGTAATATTATCCAATTATGTCCGTGGGGTCCGAGTGCTTGCTTCACGAAATCTTCAAACGGCTATTTGACACTTCCCGTGACCCAAGGGCTGGCTTTTACCTTGGTAAGAGGATAAGCATTGCCTTATAACATGGCAATGCCGCTAGTCTCTTTGGTCTATTACCAACCGACAGCGATGTGGAGTAATTTTTCGACGCCATATTTTAGTTAATTGCTTATTTGTATAGTTAGTTTTAATCAGTAATTTAATTTAGTATATTATGTAAATAGTTATATATGTTATGACTATAGCTATGTTTAGACTACAATATTCTAAAAATGTATCAATTAGATTTTGGCTCAAAGCGGTGAAACGCATAGAACATAATTAATGACGAAAATAAACACATCAATAATCCAGACGATAAACTATATATTATGTGCCAAATTTTATCCAAATCCGTTCAGCCGTTTTTGTGTGATTAAGTAACAAAAAGACCAGTCCTATAGAATATTAGTATGTGTACGGTCTACGTACATTAATCTTACTTCTAGCTGATAAGGCGAATCAATAACCCTATTCATTCGACTTGTCACAACAAATACAGGGTGTTAGGGTAAACACCGTTATCCTTGCAACCAGTGGTTTGGTTTCATTTATAGAACGTAAAATCAATGGAAAATTACAACTTTTTTTTTAATTTTTTTAGGTCTAAATTTTACCACAAGAGACGCAAGTTCGTTGCCCTATGCGCTAGGGCAACGAACTTGCGTCTCAACACGGGTGGGGGGTACGGGATGTGGCCTGACCGGCAGCGAGCGCGACCCCTCCCTTAGTCAGTCAGCTGTTTCGCTAGCAAGCCCGGTGTCAGATATAAACTTTTTAAAATCTTTTAATGAAAATAACGTTTTTTTTTTGTTGTGTTCGGTCATTTATTTTTATATTTAAGTCAACTACCCATGGTTTGAATGACAAGAGTGTTTACCCTTACATCCTGTATAGCTACTTACTTAGTATGCAACTTACCAACACGCGGAACAGACACGTACATGTGAGAGGCACCAACCTTACCACACTAGTACTAAATAAACTTTTGGTTTTACTGTGTTTTACATGTCGGACACACTGGCTAGCTAACACACAAACTGTTATAGTGTACAGGGGCCGTATTATGACGTGTTAATGCCATCATTTTTCAAGTGTGAGTGAGAGACGGAGCTATACAAGGCCGATAGCACCATCCTTTTTTGCATTGGAATAATGATGGCATTAATACTTCATAATACGGCCCCTGTTCAGAAGGCGTAGCACGGCACTTTCTATCTCTACGAAGAATAGACATAGCTTTTTCTATACAAAGTGACAGTTCGTTTCTTCATTTTTGACATCCACCGTAGAAATCTTTCTACAATCTGTCATTTTGTCTTTCATAACTAACGATCTTTTTGTCTACGTTCGGAAGAAAGTTTTCTATCCTTACTGTCAAAATCACACTGACAACCGATAAATCCTATGATAAAACCAAGAATTCTGAGTCGAATTATGTAAAAGAGTGAATTTCGTAAAAAGTGCAGTTGACTCTTTCTACTTTGCTGCCGTCTCGTACTGTCTACTGTCTACAGGAAACGTCATTTTTGTCTACTCTTCCGTCGACAAAACGGTGCTCATGCTACGCCTGCAGGAACGAATCTGTCCCGTACAGTAGGATATAATTTTTGTCTCAAATATTATGCTAGTGATGTTCGCTAAAGTCGTATTCAGCTTAAGATCATCAACTAATGTACGTGTTTTATTCAGTCCCCAAAGCCTGCCAAAGAGGAATCCTCCTCAGGGGTGAAGAAGGTGACGCGGCTCGGTCTAGAAGCGAGCAAGGACACAGACCTACCGGAATGGTACTCACAAGTCATCACCAAATGTAAGTAATACAATGTATATTCGTCATTTTTGTTTTCAGATCGGCGAATATAATAGTCACACCCGGTTTCTGATTTGAGAAAAGTAGAAAATCTCAACTGATTATACTCAAATACATAAGTATGCGCTTAACCGTGCGTTTGCACTGGCGAAACATGTTTAAATCTCTAGTTCCTGTCAAAAATTGTATGGAACATTGACAGAAGATAGAGATTTCAACATGTTTTGTCGCGTTTCGCCAGTGCTAACGCACGGTTAGGTTTTTGTGTTTCAAAAGTTAAAATCAAATTTCAGAAACGCAACTGACGACTGTTAAGCATGCTTTCTGACAAATTTGAGTAAATGATGTTATATTACTCAAACCTTGATTAAAGTTTAAAAAAACTTAATTCAGAAGCGAAAATATGTTTAAGTTATACTTAGTACAGATTAGAACGTTCTCAAATTCAAATTCTCAATTCAGAAACCGAGTGTGAGGGTCAGTCCAGACCGCGACGTGAAGCGACGCGACGCTGCGCGCAGTTTTTAACAACTATCTAATTAGTAGTTTTCTTGACGAAAAGGTTTAATTTCAGTGCGAGGTTTGACACGTGTCAAAATTCGCTGACATGCGCGGTGCTGCGCTGCGCGTGTACCTTATTGTGTAGTAAATAAATTCGATATTGTATCGGATCATAAAAAAGTGCGCGTCGCGTCACGTCTCGGTGTGAACAGACCCGTAAGGTCGTTCTAAAAAAAAATGTAGACTCTTGCCGACCCAAAGTGATTTATCTATATATTTTCATAGTTTGTATGTAATCGATACAAGTGAACTTGCGCTAGCGCAAATGACAGATATTATGCCCATGGCGGCCTTTTGGTCGATGACCGATTTTCTACGCCGAAAGTCGGTCGTAATGAAATTAAAATCGGTCATCACAAACAGCAAATTCTGTCGCAGCAAACAGTAGTCCTTTTACACCTCATACGCCCCATTAAATTGCGTTATTAATTTTAACAATTTAAGATGAATACCTTAATTTCATGTCTACAGCGGAGATGATAGACTACTACGACATCTCCGGGTGCTACATCCTGCGCCCGTGGTCGTACAGCATCTGGGAGTGCATACGGAACTTCCTCAACCCCGAGTTCCGCAAGCTGGGCGTCAAGGACGGATACTTCCCTATATTCGTGTCCAAGGTTTGTTGGAAATACGGTACTTTCTTACTCTTTAAAACTTACAAAACAACTTTATGGAATCTATAATTCTAAATGTATCAACTATTTTAAGGAATCTATAATTTAAAAATGTATCAACTGTTTTATGGCATCTATAATTCAAAAATGTATCAACAATTTTATGGAATCTATCATTCAAATCTATCAACTATTTTATGGAATCTATAATTCAAAAATGTATCAACAATTTTATGGAATCTATCATTCAAATCTATCAACTATTTTATGGAATCTATAATTCAAAATGTTTCAACTATTTTATGGAATCTATAATTCAAAATGTATCAACTATTTTATGGAATCTATAATTCATAAATGTATCACCTATTTTATGGAATCTATAATTCAAAATGTACTATGTAATATTAACAAACTATTCTTCCTCAGGCGGCCTTAGAACGCGAAAAGGACCACATTGCCGATTTCGCGCCCGAAGTAGCGTGGGTGACCCACTCGGGTTCATCGGAGTTAGCCGAACATATCGCCATTAGACCCACGTCTGAAACGGTCATGTACCCAGCCTACGCCAAGTGGATACAGAGCCACAGGGACCTGCCCTACAAACTGAACCAGTGGAACAACGTCGTGGTACGTATTTATTACTCTGTGTGAGTTAAAGATGTACTTTGAGACAACAATTCTCATCTCATTCTTTTTATGTATCATTCAGAGATGGGAGTTCAAGCAGCCGCAGCCGTTCCTGCGCACGCGCGAGTTTCTGTGGCAGGAGGGCCACACCGCCTTCAGGCTGCAGGAGGAAGCAGCTGAAGAGGTGCTGCAGGTCTTAGGTAAATACCCAAAGTCAAAGTCAAATAATTTATTTCAAATAGGCACATATAAGGAACTTTTGAATGTCAAAACAAAGAAATAGAACTGATTCTAGTTGCCCCTTCCAAAAGGTAGTTTTCGTATGGAGAAGAATGGGCGAGAAACTCCACCGTTACTCTTTTAAAAATGTTTTACAATATTTTGTATACATGAATTATATAATTATATGTGAAGACGATGCACCTACAATAAGATTACTGTACCACAAAAGATAAAAAGAATTATAAATGGAGCAATGATAAATTAATTAATTACCAGATACATGGTGCTCACATATTTACAAAGATTGTAAAAGTATATGATATTACAATAGTCCTAACATCGTTACAAGTAATACTAATAAGTCAGTGCGTGAGTTTAAGTAATAAAACCCAATCAACTCAAAGGACAAAGGCCTTTTTAATTCAACGCCATTGTCCTCGACCCTCAGTTTCTCTTATTGAACCCATATTAAAGAAAGAAAATAAATTTATTTGACCCAGGTAAAGCACAGTACAGAATAAAAAAAATGTATTATGCGCCTCACGACTGCGCCGAACAGGCCCTGTTCATCATGAATGCCAGTCAACACGCTGACTTTGGTTTTCAACTCGACCTTATGGAGTGACTGCCTATCTGACCTCCACATCCCATTAACTGGGTAATACGATACCCCTTGGTAAGACTGGATTGTCAGACTATCGGGCTTCTGACGACCCGTAACGCCATGATACTTTTTATCTCGATAGTACGTTCCCGTGAGATAATTTTCGACATCCACACGGGTGAAGCTGTCAGCATAAGCTAGTACAGTACCACCACGGAGTTTCTGAAAAGTATTTTCCTTAACTAAACTCCCATTATAAAATAAATTACATTATGTTAAAAGAGTATTAACAACTTTATATACTTCCAAGTCGATTGAGAGCGTCCGGTCTGCACCAAGTGCAAAGGGCAACTGATAAAAATCAAACGACTGACGAAACACGAAGTTTGCCGAGGGACATTAAGAAAAAAGTTGTACTGTAAGTAACTTAACCTACTGATTATTAATTATAACTATTACGTGTGTACAGATCTGTATGCCCGCGTATACGAAGAGCTGTTGGCCATCCCGGTGATAAAGGGCCGCAAGACCGAGAAGGAGAAGTTCGCGGGAGGATACTACACCACCACCGTGGAGGCCTACGTACCGGCCAGTGGCAGGGCTATACAGGTACATCAATCTTTAAATTCTACCGTAGAAAAATATTACCATATTGTTTTAAAACAAATTAGTTATATTAATTTATTTTTATGTGTTTCAAAAGTCTTTCCACGACACAGACAGCATCAAATTGAGTAGTAGGTTTATACACATAGATGTCGATGTGTCTATACATGTTCAATTTACATTACATCACTGCAGTTTTTCCCCGAACGGTTAGGCAAAGGTGCACCTATAGACATGGTACACCCACATTTAGTTCAATTTATTCTGTACTAGCTGATGCCAGCGGCTACGCCCGCGTGTTTGTCGGTTATTATATACTAAAACCTTCCTCGAGAACCACTCTATCCATTGGTGAAAACAGCATGAAAATCAGTGCAGTAGTTTTTGAGTTTATCGCGAACAGACAGACAGACGCGGCGGAGGACTGTTTTATAATTTATGTAGTGATGAAAGGAACAAGTAGATATTATTATAAATGAAAATAGAGCCTGTAGCTCTAAATTGTAAAAATATTTGAAAGAAGAAAGAATTTTGCAATATTTAATGTTTGTAATCCTGATTCTCAGGGAGCCACGAGCCACCACCTGGGCCAGAACTTCTCCAAGATGTTCGAGATCGTGTACGACGACCCCGACACGCAGGAGAAGAAGTACGTGTACCAGAACTCCTGGGGCATCACCACCAGGACCATCGGTAAGTCAGCAGTTCACATTTAATAAATGAGAATGAAGGCCACAAATAGGCGCGCCCGCGATATCGCGCCGGTTTGCACGAGACTTGATGGTGTTTGATGTGATTTGTTTCTACCCAACAATTAAAGGGAATGAAAATGAAAGAATAGTAAATTTTTGGAAACAAAGTTTTTTTTTTTACATGATTATGAATGTAGGTTAATCAATCTGCCTAGCCTTTTCCCAACTTTGTTGGGGTCGGCTTCCAGTCTATCCGGATGCAGCTGAATACCAGTATTTTACATGGACCGACTACCACTATCTGACCTCGACAACCCAGTAACTGGGTAATACGACACCCCTTGGTAGGACTGGTTGTCAGACAATCGGGCTTCTGTTAAAGATCCTCGAATGACAGCCGGGACCAACGGCTTAACGTGCGTTCCGAGCCATTGAGGAGTCTCGGTATGTAAAGATGGTCACCCATCTTCGGACCAACCCCGGCAAGCGTGGCTTAACCTCATGGATCGACCCGTGCGGCTGTTATTACTTAGCCGCGACCTCCTCCTGAATATGAATGTAGGTGTTCCTTGTAACAACGAAGAACATAGTCCCATTGAATTTCGTTTGTTATCATTATTTTCACACTATCGGTTTGTAAAAATGTTTATCGGTTTAATTTTTTTCTCAATGCTAGAAAAAAAATGTTTTAATGAAACATTTATGATTTGTGTTATCTTAAAACATATTTTTTCAATAATCCCCACTCCTCAGGTGTAATGGTCCTCGTTCACGGCGACGACAAAGGCCTGGTCCTCCCTCCCCGCGTGGCCGACGTGCAAGCCATCGTAGTGCCCTGCGGCATCACCGCGTCCAGCTCTACGGAAGAGAGGAGTAAACTCATGGACTCTTGTAAGGAGCTCGTGAACGACCTGGTCGCGGCAGGACTGAGGGCCGAAGGAGATTATAGGGACAACTACTCGCCCGGGTGGAAGTTTAATCATTGGGAGCTAAAGGTTTGTGATATCCTAACTAATACATACTTCCATACTATCCATACTTATACACCCCTTTGCAAACAAAACGGGCACCTTAACAGTCATTGGCTTTTGTATGGATAATATTAATATTTTTACTATGTCATTAGCATAAATTATTAGTAATTTGTTATAATCAATAAGAATATAGTTTTTTGGCTACACCTCTCTTCCAGCAGCGCTACAATTTTACTAGCTCTTATTGCTTTTTCTGCCATTACAATTAACACAAAGATATCACTTTTAAGTGACAATAAGGCTGGATTATGCGACAAACATAAATTATTCTACTAAAAATAACAAGAAGTTAGTTTTAGTTGCCAGTTCTAACCGCAAACCTGCAAAATGTTAGTATAAGTCACAAACGGAAAACGGGATTATTATTGTTTTTAAATACAAGTTTCGAATTTGGATTTAATTTTTTTTCTTACCCAGACTCTTTATTATGTGCCAGTAAAATAGTTTGGGTATTAAAACCTTTTTACAACTAAATGATTACCAAAAATGTACAAAAATCAAAACCGCCCGTTTTTTTTGCAAAGGGGTGTATTATAAATTCGAAAGTAACTCGGTCTGTCTGTCTGTATGTTACCTGTTCACACCTAAACCACTGAAGGGATTTCGATAAAATTTGGCAAGGAGATAGATGGCATCCCGGGGAATGACATAGGCTACTTTTCATCGACATACCACGCGGGCGAAGCCGCGGGCGGAAGCGAGTAATATTATAAATGCGAAAGTGAATTTGTTTGTTTATTTTTTACGCTCTCATGCTAAACCGGCTGAACAAATTTGGATGAAATTTGGCAGATGAGTTGACCATGACCTAGGTTGGGATATAGGATACTTTTTATACCGATATTCCCACGGGATGTCGGGAAGACTTATGAAGGTGAAACCGCAGGGCTTTTACACATAATTCAAATTTCCCAGGGTGTCCCAGTCCGCGTAGAACTGGGTCCTAAAGACATGGCTCGCGGCGAAGTGGTGGCGGTGCGTCGTCTGACGGGCGAGAAGCTCACGCTCAAGCGAACTGAGGCCGGCAAGAAACTGGTCGACCTGCTGGAGAAGACGCACCAAGAGATGTTCGACAAGTAAGAAGAAAATAACGACATTTTTATCACTATTTTTTACCAGTAATTATGTACTGTTTTCAAGTTATTCATATTTGTAAGACAGAAATGGTTTCCATGATTGCTACAATCATAGAATTCAGTTCTCTCCCAGTCTATATTTTCAGACTCGGTTATATTTTTCGCTTTTTCAGTAGTAAATTAGAATTGAATTAGCTACCAATATGTGTACACACGGCTACACATCAAGCTATACATTTCCAGTTTATACTGATCTCGCATTTTATAGGATTTCCTTACAATGCGAGGTCAGTTTATATTGGTTTTGTATAGCTTATAGTGTTTATTACGCCCATCTATTCGATACAGTATTCTAAAACTTCAGGGTTCACGGATTGAACAATGTTATTTTACGATTCATGATGATAAACACCTACCTACACAATATCTTCTATACATATAATAAATCTGTAGACGAGGCGTTTCTGTACAATGAAAAAAAAAAAAAAAAAAATTGGTTGGTTGTCCAAGAATAACCAACAGATTCCATTTCTACCATTTTTGGAATTTTTGTCTGTTTGTCTGTTTGTCTGTCTGTCTGTTTGTATGTTGTTTAGTTTGATTGTTCCACTATCACGTAAAAAGTACGAAATCAATATGGTTAACTTTTATACTCAAATATTGTGTGTAACTCGATGTTTCAATTAGTTTTTGTTTCATCGCAATCGCTTCAAAATATCAAAAGATATATGAATTTAAAGTGTTCAAGAAGGAATTTTCATTACGTAATGTACATCCACGTAACGACATCTATTGACGCGAAATGATACTTACTTCTTAATTACTAGGTTTGTGAGATCGTGTGTTGTTATATGACCGTCATTTTCTTTGCGCGGAAATTTAACGCGATACATTGTGTATTTGTGTATAGAATATAACTCTAAAGTTAGATTAATTAAAATTTTCCAGATGCGTTGTTTATTTATTAGTTTAGTATTAGTGCGATAGGTGGCGCTACCTATCTTTCAAATCTTGATAATCATGAAAGAATAGTGACAAATGTTAATTTTTTTTAAAATATAGGTATTTATTCTTTAATTTTTCACTTTTCTACATAGTTTATTTAGCTTACAGAGTGTTCGAACGTTTTTCCATATATTTTGACAGTATCATTTCGTGCTCGATAGATGGCGTTGTTCGTTTAATGTCATTTTCTGAATCGCGGTGTTAAGACTCTCCGTCGAAGAATGACTTTCGCCCAGATATTCCAAATAACTTTTAGTAAAGGTATCTTTGTTTTTGACTTCTTTAGTGTCGATAATATAATATAATAATAATAAATAAAAAATAAAAAATAACAGATCCAAATATCTGTTATTAAATCACAGCCTGTGATTTTTGATAAATACGTATCTCAATCGAATATCATCTTTATTTCTTTTGATTTAAAGTCGAAAATCGTATCTATCTGTTATAAAATCACAGCCTGTGATTTTTGTACAGACGATAAATACGTATTGACTCAATTGAATATCTTCTTTATTTCTTTTCGTTAAAGTCGAAAATCGTATCCGAAGTTTTAACAGTAACAGTCTTGAGGATCTGTGATTTTAAGTAACAGATATTTTTTATCGTTAGGAGCAATTGCTATCTGCTATTTTATAATATCTGTGATTTCTATCTGTGATGATAAATACGCCTCACTCCTAATTGATCTGATTGGTTTTGATTTGGTATTTTGGTTGGTTTCGTTCATTAGGTTCAAATTAAGAAGTCAAGAAACGAGTAGTTACAGATCGATTCAAATTTAATGGCGGCTCGGAAGTTAGCTTTTAGCTGCGCAGTACCCCACCCCTCACCCCCGCTGTCACATGAAATTGTTACTGCGCAGCGACTCGCTTCATGTTCCGAGCCGCCATTAAGTTTGAATCGAACTGTACTATACTTCGTAATTTTTTCGTATGATTCGTGACCGCCGCTCATTCGATTCGATCGTTGTTGGCGTGTGTCAGGCCTCGGCCTTGAATCTTGCGGGCAGCGGGGCGGATGGCGGCTCGGAAGTTAACTTTTAGCTGCGCAGTACCCCACCCCTCACCCCCGCTGTCACATGAAATTGTTACTGCGCAGCGACTCGCCTCATGTTCCGAGCCGCCATTAAGTTTGAATCGAACTGTATTATACTTCGTAATTTGTTCGTATGATTCGTGACCATCGCTCATTCGATTCGATCGTTGTTGGCATGTGTAAGGCCTCGGCCTCGAATCTTGGGGGCAGCGGGGCGGCGGCGGCGGCGGCGCGGGAGCGGGGCGGGCATCAAAGACCCGTTCTCGAAACTAGCGGGCAGATCGCGCGTCACTATAGCCGCGTAGTGTTGTGTTCACGATTTTGTCGTCGAGATATTTGTTTTTATTCGCGAAAGAAATGGCTGAACAATGGCGGCAACATCTTTTTGATTCAAATTTATTCCTAACGCTCAATTTATTGTGGGCAACAACACTGCAATGCAGACGCGCGGGCGGTCACCGCTTGAATGGAGTGCACCGCTCGCTGCCCGCCGCCTCGCCGCTGCCGCGCCGCTGTTTTCGAGAACCGGTCCATTTGATTTTACGCATAAGATCCTGCTGCGCCCGCGCCGCCGCCGCCGCCGCCGCCCCGCTGCCCGCAAGGTTCGAGGCAGAGGCCTTATGGTTGATTCGATTTGTTCGACTATCGGACAGCAATAAATACACAAATATTGGCACATGTTTCTGGGGAAAGTCAACAATATACATCGATAAATACGGTTCCCGAAGAAGATGCCACACACTATCCAGTAGAGTTCTTAGAATTCTTAACACACCCGGTCTTTCAGCACACAAAATTTGTTTAAAAGTCGGAGTGCCAATAATTCTTCTCAGAAATTTAAGTCCTCCCAAACTTTGCAACGGCACTCGGCTCATAGTCACCAATCACCAACAAAACGTCATCGAAGCCGAAATCTTAACAGGTTGCGGCGCCGGTGATGTTGTTTTTATTCCAAGAATTCCTCTCATTCCCAATAATTTCCCGTTTAGTTTTAAGCGTGTGCAATTCCCCGTCAGCCTGTGTTACGCCATGACCATTAACAAAGCTCAGGGCCAGACATTATCCGTTGCGGGGGTGGATCTTAGTATTGGTTGCTTTTCCCACGGCCAACTTTATGTAGCTCTTTCGTGTGTGAGCAACCCTAGCAACTTTTTTGTGTACGCTCCAGGTGGTTCCACCGCTAATATTTTATAAAGAGAAGCATTTTCTTAAATAAAAACACAAGTTTTTTGGCAGTTTCTTACTAGGAAAAATCACCAGGCCTGGTCGAAAGATTCCCCCTTTTTAAATGAAGGTACAACTTTTCTAAGCGACATATTATTGTTTTCCGACATCCATGCGAACGAAGTCGCGGGCACAGCTAGTAACTAATAATATCCATACTAATATTATAAATTCGAAAGTAACTCTGTCTGTTTGTATATTACCCTTTCACGCCTAAACCACTGAACGGATTTCGACAAAATTTGGCGAGGAGATAGATGGCATCCTGGGGAAGGACATAGGCTACTTTTTATCGACATACCACGCGGGCGAAGCCGCGGGCGGAAGCTAGTATTATAAATGTGAAAGTGAGTTTGTTTGTTTGTTTCGCTTTCAAGCTAAAACGTCTGAACGGATTTGAATAAAATTTGGCACATGGGTAAACCATGACCTGGAATAGGACATAGGATGATAGGATACTTTTTATCCCGATATTCCCACGGGATCGAGACTTACGCGGGTGAAACCGCGGGGCGCAGCTAGTATACATATAATTTTAACAATAAAACTTTTGTTAAGGGCGACTAAGGAGCGCGACGCGAGACTATCCATTGTGACGAAATGGGATGACTTCACGAATGCTCTGGAGCGCAAGCACATGCTCTTGGCTCCGTTCTGCGGGGAGATCCCTTGCGAAGATAATATCAAGAACGACAGCGCCAGGTAAGCTTATTTCTTAATTAAAGTCTGTTTTTTTAATTTCGTAGACTAATTTGACATTTCAAGTGATTGTTTTTTCAATTTGGAGTTTGACATTTGCAACTGTCAAATTAGTGTATGTGATTTAAAAAAAATACTACCAAACAATTTTGCTTTTTGCACCACAAAAATCAATACACGGTCCTCAGAGAATGCTGGCTCCCTGCGTCATGAATAAGATTTTCCATAAGAATATATGAAAAACAATGAAGAAGTCTATTTATAGGTACATTTATAAATTAAAGTCGCTTTTCGTGTCTTGTCTGTGTGATCACGCTGATCTAAACTACGTAACAGATTTTGATGGGTACCATAATTATTTAGAGAATTTTTTCTGGAAGGTTTACATGTATTTTTTTGTACCTAACTTTTGCCGTCCCACTCCTGGGCAAAGGCTTTATGTGTAGGTATAATACAGTAATATTGAACTTACATAAAATAAAGAAAACATCGGTTTTGTCAAGTCGTAAAACCCGTGTGAAGCTGGGTCGGGTCGCTAGCAACATCTATACAGATAAATAGAATTGATGTGTCTGTTTGTAATGACAAATAACACTGATCTCCGAAACGGCGGGACCGATTTTGACAGGACTTTCACTGGCACATAGCTGATGTTATCAGAGTTAACTTAGGCTTCTTTTATTTTAGAAAAAGAATTAAAATCTATGCGGGCGCAGCCGCGGGCAGCAGCTAGTACAAATATAAAATTAAGAACAGTTGCATCCCCACCAGGTTTTATGACAAATCTTTTATTTTGTTCAAGCAGTATGGTTAAGAGCGTTTACGCTGAAAGTGGGCAACGTCGCAAATAGATGTAAAATATTTCGCTGTTTTGATTAATTTTGCAATATTACTGTATGGTACCTAATATGAAATATGGCTAGACAACTGTCTAAAATATTGATTATGAAATGCAATAAATAATATCGTAACACCGAATATTCAGTTTTAGTTGTAAAAAAAGGATTTGGAAACTTTCAAAATGCCTTTTTTACACCTAAATTTAAGTTGTAACCAGGCAACTTAAATTCAGTGTAAAAATTACTTAATTACCTGTTTTTCTCTTGTTTTGTGACTAATAACATAAACAACATTATCTTAACTATGATCATTTTCCACAGGGAGGATGACCCAACAACTGAGGTGAAGGGTCCAGCGGCGGGAGCCAAGTCCCTGTGCGTACCATTCAAGCAGCCGCGTGAACTCACTGCCAGCGACAAGTGCATCCACCCCGCTTGTAACAACAAACCCAAGTCCATCACAATGTTTGGAAGAAGTTACTAATAAGTTTCAATTAAAACAAGCGCAATTTTATAAAAAAATATATAATTTATTGTTTATTTTGTTGTTTCATTTCAATGTTTTTTATTTCATATACAAATATACTTGGAAAGTTGAGATTTTGTTTTCGATATTAGAGAAAGTATAAGAAATTTTGCTGATTTTGCTAATTTACATGATTTTACAGTTAAAATACTGTGTAGTGCCCAACATGAAAGATCATTTATTAAAGATCTAAATATCTAATGAATGCACTAGGAGTTTTTAAAAGTAGGTAGTTCATTCATAGATTTAGGCTGTGTGGTTTTTAAAGATGTTTTATTACCAATAATTTTTATTTATTTTTTCATGAATTATGTTGATTTTGAACAGAAGTATATTTCTGTTGTTTTAATTTTATGAACAAGAGTTCTAATTGTTTTCAGGATGAGCCATTCATAAAATTACCATCAGACGTCACTTATCAGGCGCCTGGGATTTGTTTTGCGAAATGCTCGTGACTCGTGACGACACCACTCTGGTTAGAAACAAACTCGAGTCCAGTGCCTGTGTTTGGCACCCCTATACCGCGACACAAACACTCATGCTTGAAAAGGTACAGAAAACCTTCTTAAGATGCCTCTTCCAAAGGTTATACCATTTCTTTCTCTATATGTACCCTACCAACTATCTTTTAGGGATGTTGGGCTTTAACTCGTTGGAGGTAAGAAGAGGCCTTGATCAGCTCACGGCTGCCTGCAGGCCTGTAAAACCTTACGGGGTCGAATAGACAGTTCCACGGCCTTTTCTGCCGACTATTTGTACCCGACAAATACATCGGACACCATCCGAGCCGCCGGCACAATCTGTTCGCGCAACCACCATCCAAAACTGTCGCTAGGGCTGAATCCCCAGTATGTCGTACTTTGAAGATGCTCAACGCCCTTCTGATTGCCAACCCTGAATGTGATGTGTTTGCGGGTGAATGGTATAAAATTATGCGTATTTGTCTGGTGTTCTGTGAGAGAAAGTATGCAAGGAAATCCACTGTTCCATGTTAGCTTAAATTATGCATAACAATGTAATGCAATTCTATGTTAATTAATGTAATTGGTGTTGTGCCGTTTTAATTAACTATAAATAAATTATGTTAAGTTAGTCTGATTTCCTAATTATGTGACATTCTAACAGCAAAATTCACGTCGCCGGTTTGAGGTAGATTAATCCAAATTAAATAATAAAAATAAAAAAGTAGTTGATACATTAGATCATAATTGAAATGATCTTTCATGTTGTGCAATAAAACTTATAGAAATAGAAAAATCACATAAATCAGCAAAATTTCGTATATGACCCGGTATCAGCATATAAATGAAAACTTTTAATTGTACTTGATCATGTATGGGAAACTGGGCTATTTCAGGAAAAAATGCTTGAGTTAGTGGATGGTGGAAAGTTATCAAGGTGCACATATTATATGTGTTTTGGGTCACAAGCTAAACTTGCTGCACAGCTTGGTTGGTTGCCACTCTGCTGCACAGCTCTCCTATTTCATCAATGATCACCACCCAGATCGTTTATAGACGAAACCTTTTGAACGCTACCTTCTAACACCTGAATTCTCCTTTTTTTAGCATTCAGCAATTGCACAAACTTGCCATAAAGGCTCGCTTCTAATTCGGTTTTAATATCCATAAACTTTTGTAATTCAGTCCTGCATTTTTTTAGTTCCATAGTAATGGTATCGTTTTGTCCAGTCAAATTTTCCATTGTGGTCCTCAGTTTTCTATTTTCTTCCAATAAAAGATCTAGTAATATGTCTTTTGACTCTACGCTCTTGTCGAGATGTACGGGTACGGAACCGTGTACTAGAGAAATGGGCCTGCCCTGCTCGTCCTCGAATCTCTTTTTCCAAGTAAAATCAGCTAACTCCTTATTCTCTCTTCTTACTACGAAATCGTATGCTACGTCGTTACGACCAGAGTCTTTCAGGTACCGCTTCATGTGTCTATTATATTGATGTTCGGTCTCTCCACACCGATGGTAATTTTTTTTTTTAGATTCATTCGTAAATTTCCCCGACCAACATTCGTTGCCATTAAATATTTTTAAGTGAAAACAGTCTTCAGCGTTGGGCTCCCAAAAAAATTTTATATATAGAGTTTTATTTTTTACATTAAATTTGGTTACGGTAAGATCGGTAGGATCCATTTCATAAAAAAATATACTTAACACCTGTATCTAAAACTGGGTGCGTTGCTGCTGGCCGAAATACCGATTTTATGTAATTACACTTTTGTTTGTTTACGTGGTTTGGCTAAAAGATCTAGATGCTAAAAGATCTTCTGTACATCTGCTGAGTGACTGACAGTTACTGTCACTGTCACAGAGTTCATTTTTGCCGTTGATGACTTGGGCTGCGTTCCGAGTTAATCTGTAAATCTGTAATCGATTTTAGCCCGTTTCAAATTACCGTGAGCGCAATAACGATGTCCCGTGAATCGTCATAATGTCATGACATGCGCCATCATACGTTATCGTTATGTTAACGATCACCGTGAGCACTGTCAAAAATTACAGATGTGCTGTTTTGAATCGGGCCACCCTGCAGCTTTCGCTGTGACATTTTAGAAATTGCATGACACTTCACTAACGTGACATTTTCGAAATTGAAAATATATTTTTCCAGTGTTATTTCAAGGTAATAATCCTATTGAATGCCTATATTAATGAATTCTTGACATTTGAATAGTACCCCACCCCTCACTCCCGCTGACATGAAATTGTTACTGCGCAGCGACTCGTTTCGTGTTCCGAGCCGCGTACTTTGCGAACTATAGTTCCAGAGATTAGCGCGTTCAAATAAACTCTTTAGCTTCTGCCCCCGCGTGTCCTACTCCTGTTACTTTGTTTTCGCTTAGCGATCTTTCTGACTTTTTTCTTGTTGCTCGGCTCCCAAGGGCCGTAGCGTGATGTTAAATAGCCTTCCTCGAGAATTAGGCTATCAAATAGGTACATACAAAAAGATTTTTTCAAATCCGACTACGACCGCTAGTTCCAGAGATTAGCGCGTTCAAACAAACAAACTCTTCAGCTTTACTAAATTATAAGTATATATGATATTTATGTAGTAAGAATAGAAATTATGTACCGAAGTTATCCATATCTCTGTTGTTTACTTTTGTCACCTTAATTGATGTATCTTGTTATATTATAAACTTATTTAAGTTTAGTAGTGTGCGTTCTGATTTTTATCACATTATGGATTATTTATCGTAGGACGGTAGGTAGGTAAACATTGGGTCAGTTCAAATAATGTATGTAAACATAATAATATACAACAGACGTAAATATTGTCCTGGTGATTTGTACTTTCGATACATGACTGCAATGATTTGAAGAACGATAAAGTGTAACTAAAAAAGGTGAAAAATAACTTTAACTTAGGAAGTCGGTGTCTTTGCTTTTCAATTTTCGTTTTTTGCCACCGACTTCCGAAATTAAAATTATTTTTCACTTTTTTAGTGTTTTTTTTGGAAGTCGGTAGTTTTTTTTTTGTAAAAAGTTTTTATTTTTCACTTTCTAGTTGTGTTACCCACCCCACACAAATTCGAATAGGTATTTACCACTACCTGCACGCGTAGCATGACCACCATAGAAACGGGTTTTGTCGACGGCAGAGTAGACAAAATTTTTTAACGTTTATTACGTTTATTTGGACACAGTTCGTGAAACACAAATGGCAAGATAAACAATCGCAATTTGTCAGTTTGTCTATTCTTCCGTCGACAAAACCCGTTTCTACGGTGGTCATATTGCAACGCGTATAAATAACAGTGACGGAGTCACATAGAACATCGTCCAGATAATTATACAAACGTAAGTAATATTGAAGCTAACTCAAAAACTACGCAAGCAAAGTTTATAAAATTTATATGGGACCACCTCGGGAGTATATACACTTTCGAACTTTTTAAATCGGTTCACAATTGGTGAAAATATCGATAAACATACACAAAAGAAAAAAAAATACATAGATACAGACGAACATAGAACCTCCTCGTTTTTGGAAATCGGTAAAAAAAAAACAATGATTGGCGCTGCGCTGGCATCTCAGGCTGCATGGTGCCTGTGTGCGCCGCACACTTCGCACTTGGCTCTTGGACTGGACACTTGGACAGGTATCTTCCTGAGACTGTGCTGTCATCTGCGTATACCCGATAGCACCAAACTGTAGCAGGTCGTTCATCAAATAGAGTCGCAGAAGGAACAGACCCCTGAGGTACACCGGTATCAGTAGCCATTATGACCCGCAGCCTTCCATGCTGGTCGATCGATCACTCACGAAGTCGGAAATTCAGTTGCAAAAGTCAAGTCAGTAGGGATTTAATGCTGCCGAATACAGGAAGCTTACTCAACAGACTAGCACGCCAAGCCCTGTCAAAGGCCTTTGCGATATCAAGCGACACAGCGGGCTTCGCAGTGTCTCTCAATGGCCTCGCCCGAGCAATGCGTAACATACACAAGAAGATCCCCAGTTGACCGACCACGACTGAAGCCTGCTGGTGGTCACTGAGGAGCAGAGGAGCTCAATGTCTTCCAGCTTATTTTTAAGGGCGCACCCTACCTCAGATTTTATCCCGCTCGCACCATACTATTCGCGACCTGAGTGAGAACGAGACGGAGTGGGGCGCTAGCGGCTCTAAAGCGAGAAAAAAATGGTAAATTGAAAAAAAAAAATTTGAGGTAGGGTGCGCCTTTAACTATCTGACGGCGCATCATCGACGTCATCTGTGCCGTCGTTGTCGGAGTCCGACATTTTGGGTTTGCACCAATATACCACACAAATACACACAGGAAAAAGTTTATGAAAGTACATACAAACAAAATACCGAGTAGCTGGACTAACAAAAGGAGCAGATAACACTGAATGTGACAGCAGCTGGGAGGGAGTAGGGGCATCGTCGCGGAAACTGTAAACATTAATTCAGCACATGATTCTAGACGGATCCACCTTAATTTCACCGTGAAAACTTAGGTGAAGTAAGTTTGAAGTGAGCCGTCAGTTAGTCGTCGCGCTCAATCGGCTCATATTCCGTAACATCAATTTAGAATGACAGTTCACTTCAATTCACGTAAATTTTTTCGTTGAGTTTACGGAATAGATCGGCTGCCTTTAGTCAGGATGATACAAATAAATAACAATAGACCAATAGAGAAAACTGCCTTACTGAATCCAAAGTATACAGGGTGTTAGGGTAAACACCGTTATCCTTGCAACCAGTGGTTTGGTTTCATTTATAAAGCGGCGGGATGCGGGATGTGACCTGACCGACCGCGAGCGCGACCCCTCCCTCAGTCAGTCAGCTGTTTCGCTAGAGAGCATGGTGTCGGATAGAAACTTTTTAAAATCTTTTAATGAAAATGACGTTTTTTTTTTGTTGTGTTCGGTCATTTATTTTAATATTTAAGTCAACTACCCATGGTTTGAATGACAAGAGTGTTTACCCTTACAGCCTGTATAAACTACCTACGTCAACCGCAACATGCGAGAACAATTTGTTACCTACCTACTGTTGACGCAAAAAATTATCTATAATTTTGTGTAAGTACGTTCCTTACTCAGATGCATTGATGGGCTACATTATATAGGTTTCACGAGACAGTTTATTACTACGTCATAAGGACGCGTATTGGGCAGCAGTTCCCTTTTCAATTTCGCTGCCTGAACCCCTGACTGAACCCAACTCTACTTTAGTTCAGTAGGGCCTGGCTATCGCGTTATCCTTCTGAAACCAGCAGAAGTGGGGACACAGTATGGCAGTACCTACTTTTTGAGTTGAGTTCTGACCATAGAAATATAAAAACTTCTTTCGTAAATCTATGGTTCTGACACATGCGTCATATGCGTGCACTGACAGGACAGGTCCACTGAAATCTGTGTGGTCCTTTTCCTTTCCTCAAAAGACCATTTCAGACACTCATCTACATGGTCCTCACATGATTTGTCTGGACAAGTGGAATACAGCAGATAAGCGCATGTTTTATAATGCCTAAAAGTAGGCATATAAATATGATCCACTGCAATAAACAAGATCAGAAAAATATAATTAATTATGATATTCTTTATTTATGATAGTTAGATAGCGTGTTGAAAAAAAAGCACCAACTAATTTGGTAGGTACGATATACTTACCTCCTAAAACCAATTACGAAGATAATTACCTCCTAAAACCAATTACATTTATAGGTACTTATAAGTATTAGTACTAGACTTCTTCAAACAACTTAATAGGTAATAGTGTTTAATTTTTTTTGTAAATGGATAATGCTTCTTACTTTGCAATAAATTCCCAGCGTTGTTGTGCCATCGCGCTTCTCTTTCTTTTTTATGCAGGCCCAAAGTGACCGCGCTTTAGCTGTTGTCTTGTCAACCTCGATTGTGACCTCTAGTTTGTTTTGGTGTTTCTACTCAGAGTAGTCGGTTTATACCGACCTCATCTCGTTTTTAAAATATTATTGGCGTGTAAAAGTGTTTGTATAAACCTACTTACAGAAAGAAACATAATTAATTTATCATTTATAGTTTCATCGGAAACAAATTTCAAACATTGGTTTGTTTGCCGAATTCTTCTAGAGTGAAGCCGTTGGCGTTCGCTAGTACTTAGATGTGCTATACTTCGATAAAGTGCCCTATCGGATGGGTATAAAAAGTTGCGAATCACCTATGAGGCTTATCAGACGCGCCCGTGATGTTCAGAACGCTAGCCCTATTGTGCCTCGTCGCGGCATCCGCTCTCGGTAAGTTTATTTACATAAGGTAAACACATCTAAGTAAAATATTTTAAAAATAATTCTTGGATGTTATATCTAGTCTTTTCAATGGTGATACTTTGATCTAACAGCCTCCGTGCCAAGCCAACAGCGTTGAAAAAAAACCACTTGGCTGTTGGCTGCAACAGGTTTAATAAAATTGTTTATTTATCAATGCATTGGTTTATAAATACCTACAGCTTTATTCGTCAATCTGGGGGGTTACGAATCGTAGGCACATGTTTCATAGCGAAAGTTGTATAGACGTAGTATGACAGGTTGAATCACTACCTTTACGGATGCAGTTCACTAAATCGCCACCCTGTATATAAAAAAAAACATTTACAATATACAAAAACTGCTAAGCCCCAAGTTTTAACCAAGCTGAGCTCAGTTGTTATCTTGTTTGGACTGTGATAACTTGATAACATTCCCGTCAAAACAAAATTGCATCATTTTTGCATGAGGTGGGGTTCGAAGTTCGTACACACGGCTGCACATCAAGCTATACCTACATCACCAGTTTATGCTGATCTCGCATTGAATATGATTTCCGTACAATGCGAGGTCAGATTATACTGGAAATGTATAGCTTGATATGTAGCCGTGTGTCGGTTTTTAGGATGCGTTTAGCATCTTCGAACGATGTAGGTAAGGTGCTTACCTAAATTAAAAAGACATGCGGACAGGCCGTACTGGTTTGATTTGAAATCTACACACCTCCCCATTCTTTCAGTATCAGCCGTAACGATGTACTTAACTTAACATAACATCGCGCTAGGTTGCCCCGGGTAAGGCAGAAGTGTACCCACATTCCGTTCCATGTAATAGCTAATAAAGGGCGAAAATATTGCGGATGTTAGGTACTTATTTCTAATCATACTGCTTAGCTTATCGTTAATTAAAAATGACATAGGTACATATTTATTACAGAATAAAAACGCTAAAGATTATAATTATCTATTAGAAAATCAGTTTAAAGAACACTGATTTTCTAATAGATATGTACCTAATTAACGATTTGTTTAATGACAATGTTTTTCAATTAAATAGGTAATGATAAAGATATGTGTATCACATTCGCAAATCTTAATCTTATTTGTGTTTCAAGGACAAGATAGCTGATGTACCTACCTAACTTACCTCACTTAGTAACTAAAGCTTAGAATAATTATTTCTGCTCTCAAAACGGTGAAGTGACCAAAAAATCGAAGACATGTGACATCCACCAACCCGCAGTGGGCCCGTGTGGTGGATTACAGCCCACTCCCTCTCTCAGAGAGGAGGCCTGTGTCCCAGCAGTGGCACAGATATTATAATACGAGTACTACGGCAGTGGGAACATTATAGGCTGATTAAATGTTATGTAGAATAATATAATAGGGGTACTCTTCTCTCAGGAACTAACCTTCCGTGAGCATATCAATAAGATATGTAAGAAGGCATACAGAAACCTAGGTTTCGTACTCAGGCAGTCCCAAGGATTCACCAACATCACGACACTAAGGGTACTATATGACGCATTAGTCAGAAGTCACCTCGAACATAGCGCATTCATTTGGGCTCCTCATGAGGCGAAGTATAGTGTTATGTTGGAACGTATCCAAAATAAGTTCACGAGGCACTTGTATTACAAGCTGTATGGGGTATATCCATTATACCCATTGATGTACCCTACACTATTTGTTCTGGGTATGGTAGGGTATAACACTCTAAGAGTACGACGGGAGTTTTCGCTAGTAGCGTTGTAGTGAAACTACTACGTGGCGTGGCGCATAACCCGGGAGTGCTGCGACACCTACAGCTGTACGTGCCCGACCGGTACGTGTGGAGGCGGCAACGCCCGCCCCTGCTCGCTGTGCCTGTGGCCAGGACCAACCTACTGGCGAGAACTCCTCTCACTAGAGCCATACGCGTGGTGAATGAAGTTCACGGGAGGGTTGATGTATTGTGGTGCAACTTGAGTGAATTCGCAAAAGTTACACTATATGTAATAAGGATGTTTTTTAACTAGGTATAAGGTGTAGATTTAGGATTTAGTTATTAAGGCCAGTCTGTCGCATTGGATCATAGATCTGTAATGATAGTGTAGGTAAGATTGTTATAAATAAATAAATAATTCTAAGAACTAAAGTTATTTTTTGTTCGCAGGATCATGGAAGGGTGGCCTAAGTGGTAAGAAGTTCCTCTAGCATTAAACATACTTAGATAAAACTCTTTTAGACAGATTATAAATTAAATTCGCTTTTCGTGTCTATTTATGTCCGCGTTATTCTCCTAAACCACGCAAAAAGAGGCTTTGACCATCGTTTAAAGTATTATATTTCGGAAGGTTTATGTGAACCTAGGTTCCTTACTTTTTAAACCGACTTCCTAAAAGGAGGAGGTTCTATGTTTGTTTGTATGTATTTTTTTGTTTGTTTAGATGTGTTCATCGATATATTCGGCAATTGTGAACCGGTTTTATAAAATCTTTTTTAGTTCGAAAGGGTTTAATCCCGAGGTGGTCCTTTAAAATTTTTATTAACTTTGCTTGCGCAGTAACATTTTTTTTTTCTTTAAATATTTTGTCAATAATTATCACTTTTTACAGCAAAAAAACCACCGACATCCAAAAAAGACACTAAAAGAGTGAAAAATAAATTTAATTTCGGAAGTCGGTGTTTTTTGCTTTTCAATTTTCGTTTTTTGCCACCGACTTCCGAAATAAAAGTTATGTTTTACTCTTTTAAAGTTTTTATTTTTCACTTTTTAGTCGTGGTAGGTACCTACCCCACACAAATTCGAATACATACTGCTTGTAAATAAGCAGTAAAGGAGTAAATTAAGACATCGTCTAAATAAACTAAGTGGGAAAAAATACGTAATATTGAAGCTAACTCAAAAACTAGGCAAGCAAAGTTAATAAAAAATTTATGGGACCACCTCGGAAGTATGACCTACCAAACAAAAAAAAAACATGTTGAGCCGACCACGAATAAATTGGTACCTTTAAGGGCAAGAGATGACTGCAAGAGGGGGTGTTTAATCTTGAAATTGTTCATAGCTTTTTACACGTTCTTCGACCAAGAATATAGTGCGTAAAAATTAATTTAATCATCCAGTGCGTTTCGACATCACACTCTTCGGAATCGGAACCACCGCGTTCATAGAATTGCCGCAGTCGGTCGCTTCAGCGGCTGAGAAGGGATGGAAGCAAACGACGCCGCCTACTCTTCCTGCAGTCTACGCCCCGCTCTCCATCTTCTGTCCTAAGGAAGACTACACAGTTTGCGTGTTTTTCGACGACACCGGCTTTATTGCCGGATTACAAGTTGCTGTATGTACTATTTTACCATTTTGTAGCGTTTATAGGGCGGCTCGGAACATGAGGCGAGTCGCTGCGCAGTAACAATTTTACGTGTCAGTGGGGGTGAGGGGTGGGGTACTGCGCAACGAGTAGCTAACTTCCGAGTCGCCATTAAGTTTGAATCGAACTGTACCTACCCAATTCTCCGTGTGACAGGTACTCTCCAGAGACGCAATCTTAATTTATCGGATAATTCGTCAACGCGTCCTACATGCCTACGGCCCATCTAATATGACTTGCAGAAAATCAAAAGAACGTCCTAAATGGGCCGTAGGCAATAGGCATGTAGGACGAGATGACGAATTACTCAATTTATCGTGATATTAATATAGTGGAATATATTGTACGTTGAACGAACATAATGTAGGTTTAAGCTGACCTTGCACTGTACGGAAATCCTATACAATGCGAGATCAACATAAACTGGAAATGTACACACGGCTACACATCAAGCTATACATTTCCAGTTTATTCTGATCTCACATTGTATAGGATTTCCGTACAATGCGAGGTCAGCTTATACTGGAAATGTATAGCTTGATGTGTAGCCGTGTGTACAGCTTATAGCCGTGTGTACGTAAAGTACTCAAGATAACGAGATATTTAACAAATTGTCTGTGACAGACAGATAGACATACAGAGACACGAGTGATCCTAAAGATAAGGGTTCCGTTTTTTCATTCGGACATACGGAACCCTAAAAAGGGAACATCATAATTATTATTGTTATCGCGAATGGTTATCTCATATGGAAATATAGGTAGATAGTAGATCTACATAGTATACCTACTACTATTGCCTACCCTGTGACTGTGAGAGACCTTTGTCCAGTTATGTACACACGGCTACACATCAAGCTATATATTTCCAGTTAATGCTGATCTCGCATTATATAGAATTTCCTTACAATGCGAGGTCAGCTTATGCTGGAAATGTATAGCTTGATGTGTAGCCGTGTGTACCTACCTAGTAGGTACTCGTATGTCGCCGAGTTCATCGTTCCGAGATAATAATATCGACTGGTGTGTGACCACAGATCGAGCATTTAAAATCAATAGGTAAGGTCGGGCGGGGCTATTTCGACTGTGGGGTAATTTTAACTAGGTACTGAGAATTAGTCAAATACTTTTGTATCAAAACAGTTGACATTTATTCTCAATATGTAGTTAGAATTACCCCACAGTCGAAATAGCCCCCCCGGCGGTACTTACTTTATTGTTTTCCTGCGCCAGATTTCTAACACGTAGTTACGTGAGTACAGTCAGCAACGCAACATCAAAATTCACGCAAAGTGATTCATAAAAGTGGTTTTCAGCATTTCATATTTGTAGTTACTTTATGTTGTGTACCCTGTCTGTGCTAAATAAATGTATTTTCTTTCTTTCTTTCTTTCTATTATAGTCTGTTTTAATCTAGTAGACTAATTTGACAGGTGTAACTGTCAAACTCCATAGTGAAAAAACAAACAACGACTTGAAATGTTAAATTAGTCTACGATATTAAAAAAAACAGACTTTAGGCGCTAGGATTCTTTTAGTTTTTCTTCATTAGACTTTTTTCCTGGCTGTACCAGGTACCGAGATAGGTAATGATTCTAATGATAGATTTATTTGCCTTGGTACCTATTATTTAACACGTATAGGTGTTCGTGACAAATTCCCAAACGGTAGAAACAATTTAATTTTGATTTCTTTTGAGAAAGTGAATATAGTCTAATGACCATATTTGTTTTCTTTATAGCTGAACGAAGATAAATACTCCGGCAAAATTTTCGACTGGGCTGTCCAAGGATTCACTCCTTGGACCATCGAAAAGGATGGCACAGTTCTAAACTTCTGGACCACGCAACAATATTACATTTCACCTGGTAAGATCTTCATAAAATAATGATCCTAAAAGTGATCATGAGCTAGTAGGTACCTACCTACCCATAAGTACCTATTCATTAACAATCTCGCGGCTTTTCTTGTTGTCTCTACCTACCTATACAGTGTGTTAGGGTAAACACCGTTATCCTTGAAACCAGTGGTTGGGTGTCATTTATATAACGTTAAATCAATGGAAAATAATGACTTTTTTTTATTATATATATTTTGAATTACCACTAGAGTATTTCACCCTTTCACCTATGCCCTAGGGCAGCGAACTTGCCTCTCAACACGGGTGGGGGGCGTGAGACGTGACCTGATCGGCCGCAAGCGCGACATCTCTCTCAGTCAGTCAGCTGTTTCGCTAGCGAGAACGGTGACGGATAGAAACTTTAAAAAATCTTTTAATGAAAATAACGTTTTTTTTTATTGTTACTCGGTCATTTATTTTTATATTTAAGTTAAGTCAACCACCCATGGTTTGAGTGACAACGGTGTTTACCCTTAAACCCTGTATAAATTTGGGTAAAAACCCAGAAATAGGCATTGCAGGTACAGGTTGACAAAAACTTTACCTGAGAGGACACTCGAACAAAAACAATGAAGTCAACCAATGTCACCTCGTGTCAACAGGATTATATGAGGATAAATAATGATCCTGCTTACATAGATTGCACGCCTGATGACTTATAGCTGTCTGTCTATCCCTTAGTGGAACAGTAATGGTTTATGGGAGAGAGAGATGGATTTATACAGGGCTAATAGCACCATCCCTTTTTCGCACCACTGCCTTACCTCTGACCTAGCTGATAATTAACTGTATCATAATTATGTTCTCTTTGTCCAGAAACTCTTGCAACTGACCCAGCCACTCGTGTAGCCACGCGCAACCCTAACTTGCTGTTACAAGACGACTCCATCCTTGTCTCTGGTTTCAACAGAGAACTGTACCGCATTTCCACCAATGTTAGTGAAATCACTGACAGTAATAGCGACTTCACAGAACAGGCCTGCATACCGTGGATGGGTAAGAGATATTGTTAGAACTACTGGACCGATTTTAAGGTTTTCCACCAGTAAAATCCTATATTATCACTGTGTAATATCCATACTAATATTATAAATTCGAAAGTAACTTTGTCTGTCTGTATGTTACCTTTTCACGCCTAAACCACTTAACCGATTTCGATAAAATTTGGCAAGGAGATAGATAGCATCCCGGGGAAGGACATAGGCTACTTTTTATCGACATACCACGCGGGCGAAGCTGCGGGCGGAAGCTAGTAGGCTATAATTTATAAAGATATCACGCGGGCGAAGCCGCTGGCGCACGCTAGTACCTACATATGTCAAAAAATCAGCTGTTGCCTACATTTATGTTCGCATACGTCGTCAAAATGTAGGGAAAAGCTGATTTTTTTTTCGCAATTTCATGTTTGGTCCCATAGTGAAGTTTTTGAAATAGTCCATAGTATATTATTTTCTATGGAATAATACCTATACTATGGACTATTTCATGTTGGCAACATGAAATAGTCCATAGTATATTATTTACATGTTGCCAGCTATAATATAGGGTGTACAAGGTGAAATAGAATACATGGGCATCCTCATAAGGGGTCATTATGAAAATGTTGCCCGCTGAAGATTTTTAATTTTGCCGCCATTTCCTTGTGCCACGACTCGCTGCCTGAACTCGTCCTACAGTAAACCTCGAAAGGGCCGTAAAGGACCCAATAGTTTTATAGCGTAAGTTTCTTTCTAATTCTGGAAAGAAAGTTCTTATATCTATGGTCTTATCAGTCGCGCCTCGCGCGCGCAGTTATCATTTCGTTTGAAGTCCTGGCAAAAAGCCGAACATTTGCAAAAAAAGTCCGGATATTTTACTTTTAATATTTAAATATTCAGAAAAAAGAAAAAAATATGAAATAAATTTCCATTTAGACAAAAATTCCGAACAAGTTCGGACGGGCGGCCAAAAAGCTGGATATGTCCGGACGGATGGATGGATCAGCTGTTCCATACATTTTGTCGATTTAAGTGAACACAATGTATGGAACAGCTGATATTTTTTTTGTGATTTCAAGGTTGGTCCCATAGAAAAATTGTTCAAAATGATGAGTACAATGACCCCTTTTCGGCATAAACAAAAAATAATGTTGTATTTAAGGCTTCCACAATTTTCGTGGTGATTATAGACAAAGAGGAAGACGCATGCGCAGCTAGTTTGATTATGTTAAAAAATCTGTCTAATTCAGGTGAGCACTACTACTACAAGACGACAGTAGACTCGGACTGCAAGGCTGAGACGCTGCTCCCTTGGTTCCCCCTGGTCTACTCAAAACAGCTGATTGGCCTTGGATTGGTCATGTTCGGGAAATACACCGTCAACGACGGCGATACAGAGTGGTTTGAAACACCAGGGAGGTCAGCTGTCCAGGTAACTTCTATAACTATACAGTATGTTCACAGATTACTAATATGTAGCAAGCTTGTTATCTAACGAAGGGCGTTTCCGTTAACCTGCAATAGTATAGCGTATATAAACGCAAAAAAAATATTACAATTAAAAAAGTTTAAAAATAAATATCTGCTGTCCTGTTCCCTACATTTATGTTCGCATAGCTCGTCAAAATGTTGGGAACAGCTGATTTTTTTTTCGCGATTTCAATTTTCCCCCCTAGTGAAAGTTGTTCATACGAGTAATGATGAGTACAATGACGCCTAAAGAGATTTCGTGTATGAATAGATACAATTATACAGGGTGACTTTTAAAACAATTGACAAAAGGTAAATAGGTACCCGATTAGACCATTTTGTATAGATAGATAGATAAAACGTTTATTTGGTGCACACAAAAGACATAGCAATAGCACAAAGGCATAGGGTCATAGGGTCGATTTCTTTTTGCGAATTCTATTTGTTCCATAGTAAAAGTTGTTTTCAAAGTCAACCTGTATATACTACCACGAATTCATTTCGGGGGGGGGGGGGGGGGGGGGTTAGGATTGCCAATTTTTTTGTTGGCCTTGTCCTTTTTGCGTAAAATCAAAAAAAAAAGCTTGCGAGCGAAGCGAGCTCGAAAATTTTTAGCAACCCGCTTCGAATATGTTAGGTTTTCTTTCTCGTTGACCGTTCATACAAAACTAGAAGTAACTTTATCGACTTATGCAGAAAAGTTTGAGAATTAAGAGAATGTAGGATCGGTAAGAAAATTTTAGCACCCGTCCTGGAATATCTCAGAGAATGCTGAAGTTGCAGGAATTTATTAATTATCTGTATACGGAGTATTACGGAGGTGCCTAAGGGGGTCGATCCCGACTCTAGATCGCGATTTTGGTTTCTCGCATTTCGGGGGGGGGGAGGGGGGGGGGTTTGGAGGTCCTTGGCACCTGGCTGCAGGCAGTCCAAGGAAGCTAGGCTAACCAGGCGTATGTCACGCTGGACAGGAATGGCATGCGTCTGGTGGCGCGGACTATCACAGGACACTGTCGCTGAACAAACACTTCCACACAATAGGCATAACGGACAGTCCTCTGTGCAGAGCGTGCATGGAGGCTGAGGAAATCGACGCGCGCGTGCTCTTTGAATGCACGGGCGTCACCCGATTAGAACTGTAACCCTCGGGTCACCCAGATCACGACACGGTTGGCGCAGTGGCTGAGCAATGGACTGCTGCGCAACGTGTCTCGCGGGTTCGATCCCCGCACGGAACAAATATTTGTATGACCTGCAAGTAGTTGTTCCGGGTCTGGGTGTTAGTGTATGTGAGTTTCTACGTTTTTAAGAAGAAATTCTTAGTGTGGGGCAAAGTTTAAAAAAAAAAAAAAAAGATCTTACACGGAGGTGCTGTACAGACCAGGAGACTTAGTTAACTCCTGCAGGGCTAACATGACAAGCGCGAGAACGCTGTTTTTCTCGTTTTGTCGAAATTTGTCGTCGATTATGACGTCATTCTAAGCTCTAACATGACCGTTACGCACGAGTATACTCGAAAAAGATACTTTGACACTTCTCTATCTCGTGACGAGATACCGATGTAGCAAATTATTAAAAACAAATCATTTTTATGATAGCAACATCAGCTTAAGGTTTGGTTCATTCATTCGATTTTACGCATGGAATTAGTATGTACTGTATTAATTTTACGACCACCTCTTTTGTAACCGACTTTTTTTTATTAAAATTAAATATTTTTCTTAGGCATGCCGAAATTAAAATACAAAATGACGGAAATGAAAATTAGTGGCACAATATAAGTTTAAATGTAATTTCTTTTTCGATAAGTATTGTTGTCCTAAATGTTTTTCATTTATAGAATATGTATAGAATACGATAGAATAAGTGGCTAATCACAAATGACAAAGGGGCCGAAGATTACAATTTGATAAAGCGAAGGTTGATATTGTAAAAATCACCATAAAACCCGTGCAAATTTTGTTAATCACCACACTTGCCAAAAGGACTGATGTTCGGTTAAATAAGCAGCTTGATTTCGCTATTATAACCACAAAACACTAAACGTAGTTAATCAACATCCTATTATGTTGCGAAGGTATGATACTGCCATACAGCCATAATCCCTAGACTACATTATTCATCATAATTGGCAAAGTGTCTGGTTATTACTGAAAGTGATGCTCATCTACTTAATAGTGCTCCCCTCCACCACAGATTCTCTCGCGGCTGCCGAAAGGAACTTTCGTTCCAATATAAATAGTAGTTAAAACTAAGTTTTTCAATATTATATGTATATTACATATTGTATTGAAAAATAAAATGATGACTAAAATAAGTACAATTTAAGAATCTGCCATGATAATATCGAGTTTTTTTTTTTTTTGTTTAATAATTTTGTCTACTCTTCTCGTCGGCAAAATCGACGACGAGTAAAATGACAGAAGAATCGGTTATATCTCGTGTTTATTTGTCAAAAGTCGAGATAGCTTGGGTGTCATGTTAGGGTTTGTAGAGAAAACATCAAGTTTGACAGAACGAGTCGAATATTTTGTATGGCAGCGCTGTCAGAAAACGAGAAAAGTGACGAAATAGACAAAAATTACTCACTCTCGCGTGAGTAGGTTGTCGCGTGTGTCATGTTAGGCAGGCTGGAGGGAGGTGGTCCGGTTGGAATAACCACCAACGGCCGCCATGGCCCACGCACAATGGTCCACTTTAGGAACTAAGTGCGGCACATAGACCCTCATCCTCATATTGATGACTTCTTCAGTTTTCTTATGATTTGTATTTATTTCCAGGCAATCGTTCCTAGAGGTCCGCAGTGCCTGTACGACTTGGCAGATTCGCCTGGACTGGTCACCATGCATACGTACTTCATCAAGCGGCCGTATGCAGTCACTTGTGTATTTTGATAGATCAAATGATCAATGTAATCATATTAATAAATATTATTTAAATAAATATTTACATAATTAATTGTTGCTTATTAGTCCTAATCTATACATATAATAATCTATAATAAAAAACAAAGTCCTCCGCCGATTCTGCCTGTCGTCCTGTTCGCGATAAATTCAAAACTACTGCACCGATTTTCATGCTGTTTTCACCAATGGATAGAGTGGTTCTCGCGGAAGGTTTTAGTATATAATAACCGACATCCACGCGGGCGAAGTTGCGGGCATCAGCTAGTATAGGTATATAAAAGAAGTACACACGGCTACACATCAAGCTATACATTTCCAGTTTATGCTGATCTCGCATTGTATAGGATTTCCGTACAATGCGAGGTCAGTTTATAATGGAAATGTATAGCTTGATGTGTAGCCGTGTGTACGTAAGAATCGCACAGCCCAAACCGCTAAATACAGCAATTTGAATTTTTTGTGTAATTTATAACAGGGTGTACTAAGAAAGGATTTTATCAATCCCCTTTCACAACCCTTTTCACAACCTTAAGGATTGATATTAGTTTATATGAAAATTCTTGTTCCTTAGGTTTCTAAACTCTAGTAGGGTGATCGAACATCTTACGTCGCGTAACGCCAGGACTGACAAGTAGATAATAAAACATTCCACCTTACACTTAGCAGATTATGCGTCGAGCGAATCAATAGATACGACTTTAAGTAATTGACGTAATTTGACTTTTAATTTCGTTTTTAATTTTTGAATTTAATTTGACTTTTAATTCAGATTCCAATTTTGCTATTATGTACTGTTTCAATGTGTTTCTGTTCGCTTTTCCTACTGTAAATGATCGTTTGACATATATATAGTTTTATACCCCACTACGTAATGCTTTTTAAACCTATTAATTTTAATTTTAGTTAAGTAATCAAATATTAATCTTTAATTATAGTTCAGTGCTTGTGGCACATCTTATTTGTTTATGGGGCATGCGGTGCTAACCTGTAATTAATTGTTACACTAACCTTAGATGTTATGTACCTACTTACTGTAAAAATGTTATGAGTGTAAACAATTGTTGGTTGGCCAATAAAGGAAAAATAAAGTTACGCCTGACGCGTCTTCCGTCAGATGTGCGACCACCCTAAAACTTGACACGAATGCGTACCTAAAAAATATTGACATTGTTTTCAAAACTAACTCCAAATATGGGTTTGTATAAAATAATCTTATAGCGCGGTCTGATGACGTTGAAACCTAGCAATAATAATCTAAAAATATATGTTTTTGGATTTTTCAAAATTCAAACCTTAACTGGGTGAAAAAGTCCTTTGATTTAGGAAATAAAAACTTGGCAGAAATTCTTATTTAGTCTAGGTAAATAATAAAGACCGTAATGATTGATTTGATTGATTTTAAAATTTCTTTATTTAGACATAAACAAAACAGATAAATGACATTCAGATCTTATTCTAAAAGCATTAAACATTGTGATTTGGTGTTTTGTGCAGACTACGGCGCCTATATAAAACATTTACGTATACATAAATTATGTAATGTAAAAAACTTAATAGTTGTTTATGAATCAGAGGTATCATATTACTTACGTTAACTAAATGTTGTACTTTACAGCGCGATGATTAGACACAAACGCACTTTATAACACTTGTTAAACTATTACACTTATACATACTTATACAGTTGTAACTAATAACATTGATAAAATTAAATTTTAACTTGGACAGAGTTATAATAATTATCTAGAATGCAAATGAACTTTGTGTACTGAGTATGATTAATTGTAAATCTACCTACATTTTCCCACAGGGCTCAATTCTTGGTCCTTTCTTGTTTCTTATTTATATTAATGACTTGCCTTACCTCATAAAGGATAATCATGAGATAGTGTTGTTTGCGGATGACACTTCGCTTTTGTTTAAACTTAAACGTCAGCAGCTGGTTACTGACGATGTAAATAGCGCGATCGCTAAAGTAGTTCACTGGTTTAATGTTAACAATTTACTTCTTAATGAAAAAAAAACCAAATGCATTAAGTTTATGCTACCTCACGTTAGGCAGGTGAAAACTAATGTGTTGATAAAGGGCGAAGAATTGAATCCCGAAGATAGCACAGTATTCTTGGGCCTAACTTTGGATGCTAAGCTTCAGTGGGGCCCACATATAGATAAATTGTCAAAAAAACTAAGCTCCGCAGCATATGCTGTTAGAAAAATTCGTAATTTAACTGACATAGAGACAGCCCGTTTAGTGTACTTTAGTTATTTTCATAGTGTAATGTCGTACGGTATTCTGTTGTGGGGAAATGCCCCTGACATTCAGACTATCTTTGTTTTGCAGAAAAGAGCTGTTCGATCAATTTATAAACTAAGTCCGAGACACTCTCTCAGAGATAAATTTAAGGAGATAAATGTAATGACTGTGCCTTCACAGTATATTTTTGAAAATCTTTTATATGCACATAAAAATATAAAATTGTTTAAAAAATACAGTGATATCCATAATATAAATACTAGGAACAAACACAAATTTGTTGTACCTACAACAAGGCTCAAGAAAATAGGTGGCTCGTTCAGATGTCAATGTATACGCTTTTACAATAAGCTTCCAAGCCACGTACAAGATCTAAGCCTTAATAAATTCAAAACATTCATTAAACGTAAGTTGTACCAAAAAGCGTTTTATACCATTAAAGATTACATTGAGGACAAAAAGGCTTGGGATTGAGCAGCTCCAATTTCTACATTATTATTATTATTATTTTTTTGGTTTTAAATTACTTACGAGTTTTGTTATTTTTGGTAACTTTTTATTTTATTATATACCTACACAGTGACATGAATATTTACTTTGTGAAGTATAATATTATTATTATTTTAATTATTGTGAATTTGAGGACTATGTGGATCATATTTTTTATTTATCTGGCAGTTTGAGTGCTTTAGGCGGCCTGCCCAAATGTCCTTTCTTTGGTATTGTTCGTCGAGTCGTTGAGCTCCTTAAGTTCTGAGTTGAGCTACACGATTACTGACAAATGCGTGCACTGACTGGACAGGTCCACTCAAATCTGTATGGTTCTTTCCTCAAAAGACCTTTTCAGACACAAATCTACATGGTCCTCAAATGATCTGACCAAGATTATTTCCGGATTTTTATATTTATATTTACATTGACATTTTATTCAAACATTGACATGAATATTTACTTTGTAAAGTATTATATTATTTTTAATTACTGTGAATGTGAAGATTATGTGGATCTTTCTTTTCTTTTTTATTATTTATTTATTCTTAATTTTAATTAATCATAGTTTGGCAGTTTGAGTAATTTATGCGGCCTAACCAAATGTCCTTTCTTTGGTATTGTTCGTCAAATCGTTGAGCTCCTTAAATTCGGAGTTGAGCTGCACGATTACTGACAAATGCGTGCACTGACTGGACAGGTCCAGTCAATCTGTGTGGTTCTTTCCTCAAAAGACCATTTCAGACACCAATCTACATGGTCTTCACATAATCTGACCAAGATTATGTCTGGACTTTAAAAGAGACTGTGACCTCTGAGTTTGTTTCGGCCTTTCTTCTCAGAGTAGTCAGATAGGAAACGCCGACCTCATCTAGTTTTAAAAATGTGATTGACGTGTAAAAGTGTTTGTACAAACCTACTTACAGAATTAAAATCATTTATCATTACATTCGGAACGAACGTAAAAGAAAAAGTTCGGTCATCGGTTCGTAAATGGTGTGGGAGACGGTATCGATTATATGTGTCGATATATTTTAAGTTTGTAGATCGGGTTTGGCCAATAGTAGAAATAAGTGGGTTATGATGTTTGTGGTTAGTTGCCAGATAGAACTTTTTTGTGAGTTTTGCAATGAATTGCTTTAATGTTGGGAAATTTAATTGATTGTGTAACGCTTTAAGATTTGTCCGTAAGGGTGTATTGTATGAGGTTTGTTTTGGATTACTTGAAGTTTGGTGTAATTACTTTCGCATGTGCTACTCCAGACAGGTGCTGCGTAGGTAATGCAGGGTCTTACAAGGGTTGTGTAGATTTTTAATTTAGTAATTGAGCTGACTTTAGATCGCCGTTTTAGGATTGGATGTAGGCAGTTTAGAGCTTTTATTCCCTTAACGCGGAAGTACTCAGTATTCTTGGTCCAGTTCATTCTATTATCCAACAACAGTCCAAGGTACCTAGTCGATACACGCCATGGCAAGGAGTAATCAGCTACTTTAATGCGTTTTTTAGGGAAGGATCGATTTCGTGTGAACATTATGACTTCGGTTTTTGAGGAATTTAATTTTAATTTCCATTGGGTAAAATAAGAAACTAGCTGTAATGACAACTGAAGCCGTTCAACTATCAAATCGATGTCTTTACTTGAAGTAAATGATGCCGTATCGTCAGCGAAACAAGCAAGATGAGTGTGAGCCTGCTTGGGCATGTCGTTTATGAACAGTATGAATAAATGCGGCCCGAGCAAGGACCCCTGTGGCACCCCTGCAGGAATAGATCTTGGTTTAGAAATACTATCGCCAATATGAACACAGAATGACCTATCCGTCAAATACGCCTGGATGATTTTTATAAGTCCAATCGGTAAATCACATACTATAAATAGCTTATGTAAAAGGCCTGCATGCCAAACAGCATCAAAAGCTTTTTCTACGTCAAGCAACATCATGCCCGTAGATTCCCCCATATTTAAGTGATGCGTGATATGCTCAGCGACCCTGGCCAGTTGCTGGGCTGTAGAATGAGCCTTTCGGAATCCGAACTGCTCAGGCAACAGCAGGTGGTTTGTAGCTTCTGCTAAGCGCGAAGAAATTACTCCTTCCAGTAATTTTCCCAAGGTCGGTAGGAGACTTATAGGTCTATAGCTAGATGGTATACTTTCATCTTTTCCTGGTTTCTTAAAGGTAATAATTTTGCCTCTTTTCCAAGCAGAGGGAAAGTAGCCAATTTTCAGGCAACCATTGAAAATTTTGGTTGTGAATACTATGCATTTACGTGATAGATTCTTTAGTAAGCAGTTGTGTATGCCATCGACGCCCGGAGACTTACGAGATTTGAGATTCATAATTAATTTCGACACTTCTCTAGGATGCACGAGATTAGGTTGAATAAAATCTTCGGCGTTTTCGAGTTTAATTAATGTTTCTTTGACAGCAGTCTCAGTAAAGCTATCACTAGTCCAGTTCGTAGTCAAACCCATGTAGTCATAAAAAGTATCGGCAAGCACTTCGCACTGTTCGGCAGGGGACGTAGTTAATTGACTATTTTTACACTTCAACGGTGGAATTACTGCAGGCTTGGAAGTTAGAGATTTGACAACCCTCCAGATATCGGTAGATGGATTATCAATTTTTGCCAGTTTGTCGTTCCATATTTTGTCATTATAGATTTGGATAAAGTATTTTATTTTAGTTTTAAGGCGCACTTAATTGAGGGGTTTACTTCTTTGGAAGCCGTTTGACGTAGCCTGTTTTTAGTAGAAATTAGGACTTTAATGCGTCTCGGCAAGGTGTAACGCTTAGCAGAGGATGGACCTGATGGAACATTTATTTCGCGACTCATTATGATGGCATTTTGAAGTTGGTCAACTGCAGTATCAATGTCAATTATAGAATTGAAAGTTTTTGATGCTAATGAAATGTTCATATCCAAGCAGGACCTGTACTCGGCCCAATTAGCCTCCGAGTATCGGTATCGTTTAAAGCTATGACGGGTGAAATTACCCCCTACAGAAAATAAGTCTGGAAAGTGATTGGATGATAAAGCTGGCAGAGTGTGAAGTTCAGACACGCATGTAACATTACGGCTGAGAAGAATATCTGGTGTGGAAGGAGAATATGCGTTATTGTCATGTACCAAGGTAGGAGATGAAGGCCTAAATACTTGGTAATCATGAAGCGTCATATGGTCAAACAATACCATACCGCGACTGTTGTTTTGATAACAATGCCAGTATGGCATTGAGATCTCCCATAATTAATACTTTCGGCCCTAAATTGAATAAAATATCCAAGTCATAAGAAGCTAACGGAAGGTTCGGCGAATTATATGCAGATACGACAATTATATTACTCTCAGGTGATGTTAAGCGGATTCCTACACATTCAAGGTTATACGAAGGAGGAATATGAATTGATGTATGAGGAATATCGTTCTTAACAAGAATTGCGACTCCCTGACCAACACCATTCGATCTTTTATCACATCGGTAGCACGTGAATCCAGGCGTATTTAACGTACAATGTTCGCCTATTCGTGTTTCACATAGCGAGATTATGTCAACACAATGTTCGCTAGTTAAATTTAAAAATTCGGATAGTTTAGAACGAATCCCGTCAGCGTTCCAGAATAGAAAACGAAGCTCACTTGCATTATTAAACATATTGACCAAGATGAGTAAGTATAAGAATAACTTTGTCCATCATGTTATCACAGTCACTAAATTGGTTTTTTATAGATTTTATAGTTTTAAGGATTTCCAGCATTTCAGAAGTAGTATGATCCAGGGTAGAACCGTGCAAAGGTTGAGCTGTATGATCTGCCTTGTCGGTTGTGGACGCGATTTTAGCCCAGGAGCGACAGTCGACTTTGGAGTAAATTTTGGTATAACGCTGCTCTTGCGTCATGTTCGTGAGCGGGCGCCATCAGTAGGGACTGGTCATCTCTTAGCTGCCACGGCTTATTTTGATTTATTTTAATTTTTGAATTGTTTTATCTTTTATTTACGGACTCTTTTAACCTGCACGTTTTTCTACATTGTACTCACATGTATGATTCCAACATGAATGATGTAAACAACATATTGTAACAATATTCTGATTTAAAAGAGTGTCCGTGGAGTTTCTTGCCCGTTCTTCTCCATAGGAACCTACTACGCTTTGGAATGGGCAACTAGCTTCATATTTTCTGACTGACCGACCCTTTGACAATTCAAAAGTGCCTGTAATTGGTTTATTTGAAATAAATGCTTTGAGTTTGAGTTTGAGTCTTGTGCCGCTTTTATTTTATCTTGACGAGTTTGTAAAAGTTGTAGATAGTTTTGACGCACATTGCAATGCCGGTAGTTAGCCGGGTGATCTTTGCCACAATTGCAGCATTTGGCAGGCTCAGTGCGATTACTCTTTGGGCATACCGAGGTAAGATGGGCTTCAGGGCACTTGACGCACCGCGGTGTTAGGTTGCAGTTTTTAGACGAGTGGCCAAATGCTTGACATCGATAGCACTGGGTTCCATACGTGTTTTTATTACGAAACTTGACTATGCGAACAGCACAATTGCTTAAATATTTTATAGATTTAAACTTGGAGATGTCAGCACCGGCCTGAAGTTGAACTAGATATGGCGGACAAGACGCATCTCTGCCCTCAGCAACTTTCATTTTGCGTATCTTAGCGTTTGGAAACCCAACCGATGATAGTTCTTCCGAAAGGTGTTCTTCGACAAACTCGGGCAGGCCGAAAACTACCGCCCTAGGCATCCTTTCATCTTTGCGAGAGAAAGTGTGATAAGGAATACTTTCTGAACAGAGACCCACCTTCAGTGCTTGATGACCTTCTGATGTGTGAGGGTTAACAGAAATTTTATTATTACCCTTGTACTCCAGGTGGAACCCTTTGGTGTAGCGGGAAATCACCGTCTTTATGTATGCGTGGGTCCATTCAGGTTTCAGAGTAATGAAAATAGGAGGTATCTTACCGGTTTTTTTTGTTTTGATTGATGCACTACGGGTGTGCAATTGCGGAGGATCTTGGGATGCTGCATGTTCAGTAGATAGGTTGCTGAATCTGTTGGTGGTATTGACAGGTACTTCGGGTTTGAGTCTTGAAGGGCGCGCAGGTCGTTTCGGTATATTCCATGTATTGGCGTCGATTTCATCACTTTCGATTTGCCGCTTTGCGGTAAGAGATGGATTTGAAAGACTTCTTGTTATAAATCTGTCCATATTGGCATTACGGCAGTCGATACTTTTTTATCGATGGTAAGTGCTCCCATCACTAGTGGCAAAAATGACGTAGCGGGAGGGATAGCGTAGATAACGTGCGACGACAACAAGCGCACGCGCCGGAATGATTAATTTTCCAAAACTGCCCTTTAAAGGGATTGGAGGGGGTGAAATTCGTAGGAAAAAGTACGAAATCCGTGCGGATGAAGTCGAAGTGCTAGTAAACTATAATAAAAAATTGTTATGGAATAATTTGATAAATTATTGGTTTATCTTTAGTGTAAGTAATAGTGGAGTTATACATGACGATTGGTTTTATACATGATGTAAACATATGCTTGTACCAACATAAATATTAAAAGAAAAGAAATCATAGAAAATAAATATTTATATCAAGTGCCCGTGGGTGCTTTGTGCGAACGTTTCTTCACTTTCTGCTGTCTACGCTTGAGATGACGCTGTATCCGTCCGGCGCCTTCCTTCTTCAGCTCTTCATACTGTTTCACCAGTGCCTCTACACGTAGTTCAGCTGCAATCATAATAAAAGTTGAGTGTAATAAGTTCGTTGTTCCGATATTTTAGTCAATGTTCCGTTATTTAGTTCCAATAGTAGTCAATATCGTTATATTTTCATTTAGTAGAGAACGTTTGCGCGGATTTTTTGTTAACTTAAAACTTCGCTTTATAATATGTTGATGATGTTATAATAACTTCCTGTCACTGTTATTTACATAGCAAGTAGTGGTATACGAATATGTGTAGGGTAGGAACCACAACTAAAAAGGGAAAAATCAAAATGTTAAAAAGAAACGAACCAGAAGTGACTTCCAAAGGAAACACTACTAAGTGAAATAATAAAAACTTTAATTTCGGAAGTTGGTCATAAAACAAGAAAATACAAAACCAAAAAACTGACTTCCGAAATTGTTATTTTTTTATTTTGTTATTTAAAGTTTTTCTAGGCAATCTAGCTTCTCAACCACACAAACATAGTTAGAAGATTAAAAATAACAACTGTTTGAGCTACTGTTTAGTGTTTAATTCGCCAAGGACTTCCTAATTAACTACAATCTCTCGTCTTATGGCCCGCGCGCGGCCCTTCTGGTAGCTAAGCGGTGTAATGTTTTGTACTTACATTTATTTTTAAAGTGTGGCTGTTTCCCTTCCTTAAACTCTTGTTCAATATGTTTCCTATTCCTCTCAATTACTTCTTTTTCTATCTTACTCTTCTTTGTGTGTTTGTGCTGGTCATTAAGCCGTTGAAGTAGTCTTCGCAACTTTAGTTGTCTGTCTGGGTCTGTAGTCTCTTTCAATTCTGCTCTAATAGCTTTTATGTCTTTCATACGTATGTCTGACAGAAAATTGTAGTCATCAGAGAATTGTTTCTTGTCAAACTCACCACATAGTGGGTCAAATCTGGAAATACAATGTTATTTAAATATTATTGGAATAAATAAAACTGGCCAAGTGGGAGTCACAAGCGGTTCCATACCATAATCTTTAAAAACGGCAAAAAAATGAAAATTTCAACTGTCTAACTATCATGGTTCATGAGATACAGCCTGGTGACAGACGGACGGACAGCAGAGCCTTAGTAATAGGGTCCAGTTTAAGCCTTTGGGTACGGAACCCTAAAAATGTGTAGCTTGGTTGGTCTTTATTCTGATCTTTTAAATATAAATAATATTTAAAATCTTGTTACCTCGGATCACGGACTTCTTTTTTCTTCACTGTAGGGATAGCTTGCAGCATTCTAACAGGTTTCTTTGAGCTCATTTCCCGAGGTCTGTTCTTATTTTCCCTTTTGAAAACTTTCGGTGCACTCTCTTTTTTCTTGTCAGAGTTACCAAAAAGTGCTTCCTTATATACTTTGGCACCAATTTTCTCTTTTAATTTTTGCAATTCTTCAAATGATAATGTTGATAACTGTGATCTAATTTCAGTCTGAAATGATAATTTTGATTATTTTATTAAAGTAACTATTGAAATAACTAATATTACAGGCAGCACAGATATTGTAATGCGGTTAAAGTATCAACCTTTAATGAGCACTCTGTTAAACCGCGTTGTAACATAAATAATATATACAGGTAAATAAACTTTGTCAGAGGCCTATGCCGTGGGTAAAGTCGGGTTGTGGTTAATGATCAAGCACAGATTGTATTTAGTATTTTGCTCACCCTTTCTCCATCGTCATGTCCATCAACACTAGAGTTGTTATCTATTTCGTCGCTGCTACTCATAGTAAACTTCTGTAAGTTTAAAAAACTCGAAATACACACAATAAAATGATTTTGTAGGTTAGGACGTACGATTCAACAATTTGCGTTTCGTTTCGTACCGTGTCGTGCGAGTGCGAGTTGATTTGACGCAAGTTTGAGAACGGGACTAAATGATGTTTTTCTTTTCGTTCAGAAATGTAAGCAGTATACGCTTTCCAACGCTATGTTACCACAAAAGATCCTAATCTTTTGTCGCGTGGCCAAAATCGGACCTAACGATTAACGACACCACACCGTCTTGACTTTTTTTAATTTTTTTGTTGTTGTTGTTTGTTATAATTACCGTGCGTTTGCACTGGCGAAACATTCACGAGAAAACATGTTGAAATCTCTATTTTCTGTCAATGTTCCATACAATTTTTGACAGGAACTAGAGATTTCAACATGTTGTCACAGATATTATAATACTACGATGTTGTGAATGTTAATGTTTCGCCAGTGCAAACGCACGGTTAACACAGTGTATGTGTGTCTGTCTGTGGCCAGGACTTTAAATAATTATGCTCACGCGCATACATAATGGTCTAGTTCAGGCCCTATAGTATAGCTGTTTGGTCGGTAGTGGGACTTCCGTGAATTTAGCCGCACGATTTCATTATTATTATGAACTTATGTTAATGCTAATCGTTAGAGAGGGTTAGAGAAAAAAGAAAAATCGTTAGAGAGTAATTAGTTTTTATGTAAAAACAATTTTAATTTTTCGTGTGAAGTTGGCCCCCCTTCCCGCAAAAATGGACTTAGACGTAATTTTATTTTTTTAATCGTTTGCGAATCGTTAGAGAGAGATTGAGAGTTACACAAAATCGTTAGAGAGTTAATATTTTATTTGATATTAAATAATTTCTAAGAGCGTGACGTTAGCCCACCTCTGTGAATATTGCCCCCGATATAATTATTCTCAACTTTGTTAATGCTAATCGTTAGAGAGAGTTAGAGATAAAAGAAAAATCGTTAGAGAGTAATTAGTTTTATTTATCAACGATTTAATTACTTTTGTGAAATTGGCCCCCATTCCCGCAAAAATGGACGTAGATGTATTTTTTTTTATTTTTATTATTTGAGAATCGTTAGAGAGAGATAGAGAGTTAAAAAAAATCATTAGAGTTAATATTTTAATTGATATTAAATTATTTCTGAGAACGCGTTTTAGAATAAACAGGCTCGCTCTTATTATGGGCAACATATTCAGCCGAACGGTACTTTTACTGTACCTAGAAGTTAGTAAAGATACCAGGCATTTCGTCATCACATGAGACAGGTTTGATCAGAGGACTCACACCACTATACATAGTTATAGAGTGTATTACATTATTGTCTGGTATCTTGGATGGGCCGGCATCAAAATTATATATCTCCACCTGCTCAGTTTCTCGACAGTATTTTAATAAGAGAAGACATTGAAAATGAAGAAAATCAATAAATCATTATTTAAAACAAATAAAAAAGTTTTATTTCATAAAAAATCTGTAACACTTGAATTCAAAGCATATTATTCAGTTTTTAAATGTCATAATTGTCGAAAGGCTTTTCAGCCACTTCCGATCTCGATTCTAAGTCATAAAACAGGAATTCTCCATCGTAATTAAAAAAATGTTCTTGATCAGTAGGTAGGTACTATTATCATTTCACTCCTGCTAAGCCTGTGGACTATGCTGAAACATGCACTTCTTGCACTTATAAGATTCCTAGTAGCTAAAATCTAAAGAGAGGTCTATAAAAATAATGCTACACATTTTTGACTGAAAATATCCCATTTCATCTAATTTCAGAATATAGTATGTACATAAAGTAAATAAATTGATTAGAATTTTTGTTTGCATTGTCATATTCTTTACAACAAAATATTAATTGACTGTAATGACAGTACCATGTGTCAATTTTGAAAAGTTTGTTATTTTCTGGGGTGTGTTCACTTTATTAGCCCAGATAATTACAAAAATTTGTTCGTTTTAGGAGTAAATTAACACTAAATTAATTATTTCTTAAGAAATAAGCAGTACCTTTGTACTCATATTTTAACTATGTTGTATCTATTTTGTATTTTACTGTGTGTACATGAATAATAAAATAAATTAATTAATTAAAAAACGATATTTCCCAAAATTGGTAATCCTTAAAAATGCATGATACAGTTAGAGCTACTACTTTTTGGGATGTCTATCCAAATATATTTAACTTATCCTGGTTAGAATTATTGAATAATAAAAAACCATTTCTAGACATGTCCTTTCGAATCGATGTGACCTGTGGAAGATGCTCACATCCATTCATCAACTTGAAAAGAGCTGATAATCTTCAAACGGCTGAACCGATTTTCTTGAATCATAGCTAAGAACACTCTATCAAATCACCTTTCAAAGAAAATAAAAAATATCAGAATCGGTTCAGCCGTTTGGCAGCTACGATGTAACATACAGACACACACGGGTTAAAAACGACCCAACCAGCTTCCGACAAGCACCCACCTTTTGTGTCTTTTGAGCATAAATGATATACTATAAGTACCGAATCAAATTGAAACTACCAACAATATTTCGTATTCGTATCAGGTATCACTGTTAAATGATCAAATACACAACTTTACCACTCATAACTATAACGTCCCTCTGCATCATGTCATGTATTAGTAGTACCTACTACTCACGGTACTACTCGCGCTCACAGTGCACAATGAGAAACGTAAGTGTGGCCGCTTCATTCAATGCAATAATTCTCGCGGTAAATCTCTTTGATCTGCCTAAAATGCCGCCAACAGAGTTATCAATCACCCAACGTCAAACGCCAATGTAAATGCCGTTGACAAATTCTCGAGGTAAGTCGTGTGGTGTACTACACAAACGGTTCCGGCGCCCGTTCACGAACATGACACGTGGATCAGCACCATCCAGCTCAACCATTTTGTAGGGAACCGAATGATCCAACACACGCGCCACCATCGAGTGGGGGGATCTACTAACCCTTCCCCCTTCTCCTCCCTCCCTTATCCCCTATCGAGGCGGATCGCAACCTGCTCAGGTCAACGCGTTCTCAGAAATAATTTAATATCAATTAAAATACATATTAACTCTCTAATGATTTTTTTAATTCTCTATCTCTCTCTAACGATTCTCAACTTACAAAAAAAAAAAAATACGTCTACGTCCATTTTTGCGGGAATGGGGGCCAAAGTCACTAAAGTAATTTAAATCGTTGATAAATAAAACTAATTACTCTCTAACGATTTTTATTTTCTCTCTAACTCTCTCTAACGATTAGCATTAACAAAAGTTGAGAATAATTATATCGGGGGCAATATTCACAGAGGTGGGCTAACGTCACGCTCCTAGAAATTATTTATTATCAAATAAAATATTAACTCCCTAACGATTTTGTGTAACTCTCAATCTCTCTCTAACGATTCACAAACGATTAAAAAAATAAAATTACGTCCAAGTCCATTTTGGCGGGAAGGGGGGCCAACTTCACACGAAAAATTAAAATTGTTTTTACATAAAAACTAACTACTCTCTAACGATTTTTCTCTTCTCTCTAACTCTCTCTAACGATTAGCACTAACAAAAGTTCATAATAATGAAATCGTGCGGCTAACTTCACTGAGGTGGTAGTGGGGACATTTTTTTTGCCCGACTCATGAAATTAGTAAGTACTAGGCAGTGTTACCAGATGAAAAAACAAAACTACCGTGTTGATGGTTTAAAAATACCGTGTTTCAGACCCAAAATACCGTAGACATATTTGAAAAATACCGTGTAAATTATCGTGTAAAAAACAAAAGAAAGAACCATGAATATTCAATATTTGTATTCAAAATTATAATTAACCACTTTCTTATTTTTTTTTTAAATATTGATTTTAATTTTGATCATGGTCAGACAAACGGACAATATAGAAACCTTTTTGTATTTAGTCGTATTAAGATTGTAAGTGTGTACAATATTTTTGGGAATGACCACGCGGCGGCGCGGCGTAGCGTAGTATGCAACGCGACAAAAACTAAAAATGCGTTTTGTTTTACGTATTGGCTATAATTTTATTAAATTACAGTTACATAAATTACACGGTATTTAATATTTAAAATTATCGTAGAAAATTACACGGTAGGGAATCATTACCGTAGACCGTGTATTGGTCAGAAATACCGTGCTTCTACGGTAATTACCGTGTACCTGGTAACACTGGTACTAGGTAGTTATTAGAGATGCGCCGAGTTAATGGCTATTTTTTAGCGTTATAGATAGATAGATAGATAGATAAAACGTTTATTTGGTGCACACAAAAGACAGCACAACATACAAAAACACGGTTAAATTATAACTAATTAGGTACATTAATAAAAAAGCTGGGTGCCAATATACAAAAAAAAAAAAATTGAAACATTAAAAGATAACTAGACACGGTGATGACAATATTGTCTGTGACACACTTTAAAAAAAAAAAAAAAAACGAAACATACAAAGTGCGGTGTGCGTCTCAACGTTGCACCAAATGGGAGTCCAACTCAGCATGTGTCAGGCGAATATACCTGACGCTGATATTCTGCTGGATCCCTGCAGTGACATACGGACGAATAACTCGGTTTGACTACCGAGGTACTCGAAAAAAACTCTTAGGGGTGATAGACGTGCGAGCAAGTACGCGTACTTATGGCTCGGCAAGCTTACTCGCCCGTCTGTCATCGACGCGAGTCGCGAGCCAATTTGACAATGAAATTTTGAGCAAACTTCATGCGTGTCACCGACGGCGAGCCGAATAAGGTCGGGATAGACGGCGTACTTTAAGTACGCACGTCTATCACCCTCTTTATACTTATAACCTGACCTCTTTAGAATTTTTGCCTTATAGTTCGTCATACAATCTCCAAATTAATGATCTTTTGCGCCGGTAGTAGACAGTAGGTACACATCTAAGTACTTTTAATTTCACTTTAAAAACAAATTTTGTAACTATGTACATGTAGGATACTTATCTCACTACGTGCGTGTGCTATTTCTATAAAATGAGTAAACAAACGGTAAGTTCCTGATGCGCGCGGGGAACGACAACGGCGCGGCGGCGATATGCGACAGGCGAGGTACCGTTCGCTCGCCGGTTTCATGCTTGCATGTTGCAAGCAAGATTTAAAGGTGCTGCCCACGTTCTACTTTGTTGTAGTCTTGCACTTGTTTGCATGTGCGGGCTTCGTTGGCGTAGAGACGCGGACGTAGACGGGCGTAGACGGAGGCGATGTAGTACGGGCACGTCTGTAGTGTAGGTTACACACTCACGTTACAAATATCGGACGATAAAAACGCAGCTGTGTGGCAAGGATTCGGGATGCCATTATCGCAATCGCATCCGTTATTATCGACAGATAATATCGCACCTATGGGGGAGAGCCTTAAACCTGTTTTCGTGGCTAATACCTGCGTGAACTAACCGAGATACTCGGTTCAGTAAACAGAATAAGTACCGAGCAATACTTGGTGCACGGTTAAGGCTCCTCCAGACACGTGCGACGCGACACCGGTAGAACAATTTCTGTGAAGTTTTCATAGAAATGGTTCCACCAGAGCGTCGCGCCATCTTGTCGCGGCTGTTTGCCTGGGAGTCTTTACTCGGTAGGTGTACCTACTTACCTATAACATGAACGTGCGTCCATGTTATCCATCCAAAGGTTGTCTGTAAAAGATCGCTTTTAGCGATAAGACCGCATATATATATATTATATTTATATTATATATATTTATATATATATATATATTTCTACGGTGACAGACGTGCGTACTTAAAGTACGCGGTTTTTAAGTACGCGACCTTAATCGGCACGCTGTCGGTGACACACGTGAAGCTTGCTCAAAATTTCATTGTCAAATTGGCTCGCGGCTCGCGGCGATGATAGACGACGAGCCAAGGCGGGCTACGAGCAAAATTTCAAACCTGTTGGATCGCAGACGAACTTACTCGGCGGTTTTAAAGTCCGCGTACTTAGCATGACACACGGGCGAGTAAGCTTGCCAAGCCATAAGTACGCGGACTTGCTCGCACGTCTATCACCCCTTTACGAGATAGTTTTGAAACAATATTTGGTTATTGTTTTGAACTGTTTTGTATAAACAAAACTCCGTGTACAATACCTATGATTTTATTAAAGATTTAAAAAAACAATGGTTTCTTTTTTTCACGTTTTTTTGGTTCCCGAAAAGGCCCCAAAATTGTCAAAAGTATTTCTTGTATTGAAAAATATTTTTTTATTTTTTATTGCGACAGTAACAGTTACACATTACAATTTACAGAAGAGGGAGATAAATATCAAGAAAAGGTCTCAAAATGTAGATAAACACCATGTTTGTTACGTACGACCTACCGGCCCTGGTTTATACTAAGAAATAGTACCTACTAAATTTTTAATAATGGATTTTCACGAACCAATCACTGTGACAAAACTAGTAATTCAAGGCGAATCTTGCCATCTGATGATAGCGTGGAAGTCGGATTCATTTGAAGTTTATCTTTTCAATAAAGAGAATCTATACAAAGGGCGGTTTTCAACAAATCGGCTGGTAGGTTTCAGCAGGAACTTACACATGTCCGAAGCCGCATATTATGCCAATGTAAAAAAATGCCTTTCTCAGCGTAGGGATGACTATTTGTACGAACTAAAAGGGGGCTTTTTCTACTGGAAACGTAAAATTAAAGGATCAACGATTATAGAAGGATTCCTGCCGATGGAATTGGATCAGGGTCCTAAACACAAACATCCGGATTTGGTTGAAGTATTATTAGCAATGAACAAACATATGAGACAAAAAGTAAACACGCTGAAATATAGGTTTGATACAATTAAATCTGAATACCAAAAGTACTTGAAAGACACTGAAGAATTTTTGAACCTTAAAATTCAAATGGAAAAAGCACTATGTGATAAGTTTTTAAGTTTAATAACTGTTAAAAGATCTAGAATGAACTCTGTAAATATGAAACAGGAATTCCTGGAAGATCGAGAAATGTTAGACTTTCACTATTAACAATGTTATTAAACAATTTCAAATGAACTTACTACGGTATACGCTGTGCTAACGTTATATTTTATTTATATAAGTACCGAGTATGATGGATCGCCAATATATGCATGGTTAGGTTTTAGAACCCAAGTTTTGTAAAGAATACCTTTCTCAGCCCAGAAATAACTACGTACCGTTCCGAAAAAGCAACTTCTGCTTACAACGTAAAATATACAGGACATGAGGGAAGGGTCTCTGCCGATGGAAGCAATAAAAAATGCAAATAAAAAAGAAAAAAATGGCTCTGTACCTAAATATGAAACAGGAATTCCTGGAAGATCGAGAAATGTTACATTTTCATGATAGATAAGTACTAAAACAATTTCAAATTAACTTACTGCGATAATCGCTGTGCAAGCGAATTTTTATTTATATACCGAGTGTGATGGATCGCCAATCTATGCATGGTTAGGTATTAGAACTCAAGTTTTGTAATGAATACCTTTCTCAGCCCAGAAATAACTACCGTTCCGAAAAAGCGACTTCTAGTGGCAACGTAAAATATGCTGGACATGAGAGAGGGGCCTCTGCCGATTGAAGCAATAAAAAAATGCAAATAAAAACAATGATGTTTAGGTACCTACCTATGTTATAAAACATTTTTAAAGATGTGTACCTATCTAGAAATTACACCTAACAGTGTAGGCTCCGCTCGCCCCTCGGATCTTGCCCCTTTCGACTAAAATGTTCCACTCGCCCCGTTTTTTATTATTTTGGTGTAGTGATTCGCCCCTTCCGAAGGGGCGAGTGGAAAATTGACATTTAATAATTATTTTGGTGTATCGATTGGCCTCTTGCGGCAATTCCTTTGAAATTTAATCAAAAAGGTACAGTCACACTGCGAAATGCACACATTATGAATAACGCGATGTTTGATACTTTAATAACTCATCTGTAATTTCACCATCTCGTGACACTAGTGATAGTTTTTGCTACCTGGCTTACCTATAATAACAAAAGGAATCTTTTTCAAAGGTCCAATAAACAAAACGGTTGGTAAAATATGTTACCCGTTGAGAGAGTAGAGTCGTATAAGAATGCTTTCTCTTTCTAAGTTCGTATTATAATATGGAAGGGATGCGTTTTGCGATATTTGCTAATTACCTAGTTTAGTACTTATCTCCAAGTGTAACTAAACGTAGTACTTTTTTTGTTAGATAAAAACTATTTGTGTGCTTTTCATCCAAATCTTATTAGGGCTGATTTAACCAAAGCCAGATAGTATCGTATACTCGGGGAATAAAATTGACATCAGACAGTTTTTGTATAGAAAATCTGTTAAAAATTTACTATTCGCTGAATTAGACTTATACTTTGGATAAAAGTTTGGCCGAATTCGCCCTTAGTGGTATAATACTATCTTGAATTCATGCAAGCCTAGTACTTTTTGTTAGGTTTTGAATGAAGTTTTTAAGAAAAAAAAGTTTTTCTTGGAAGTGCCTCCGCTGCCGGCGCTGCAGCTGGTTGCTGAAAGCGCCAGTTGCTAAATTGGCTGCCGGCACTGACTTCGGTTGTCAATTTGACTTAAGGAGTAGATAGGCGGGTTATGCATAATTTAACCCTTGAACCGAACTAGTTGGATTAGGTAGGTTAAATATTTTTACTCGCAAAAAAAGGTTAGGTTAGAACTGTGACCCCAAAAACGACTAGAATATATTGAAAAAAATATTTTTCTAAGGTTAGTTAGTTGGGGTTTTGAAAGGGTTTCCATAAACGCCGCGCCGGTGTCCATTGTGGAGCCGGCGGTGCCGGCAGCCGATGTTTTTAATCTGTGGCAGTAATGTCATTGCCGGTTCCCAATGCTGTTATTTTTGGGAGTCGGCGCCGGCAGCGGAGGCACTCCCTATTTATTTACATATTTAAAAACTTGAGTGCTGACAGTACTTAACTTACTAATAATCGGGGGTGACTTGGGGTATCTAATATTCAAAAGGGCGAGTAGATACACTTATGCAATTAGGGGCAAAATCCAAGGGTCGAGCTGAGCCCACACCAACCTAACTGTGTTGGATTTAACACAAGTACTTATCTCTAATAAAACGAATTCAATTAAATGTACTTATCAAAAATTTTAATATTCCTTTACCTTTTTCACTGTCACATTATAATAATAGTGTAGTCCTACAAACCAAATTTCGGCAATGGCGGTCAATATTAGTACCTATAGATTAGCCTTCGGCTGCGCGTCTTTTTTCGTTCGTTTATTTTTAAAACATTTATATAGTTGCCGGGGCTAAAAACCTGTTACACGGTACACGGTTGCCAACCGTATCTCAGACAGAGGTGAATTTGGTTGGCGACAGGCAGTGCTGTTTCAGCCACGTGATGCCATTCGACCTAATGGCGAATTTTTTGACCAATGCCTTATTGGCGTTTGGATCATCATTTTCCATTTAGGAACCAAACCCAGACTCATACTTTGACAGCCCATAGCTCCGGTATCCCACGGATTAGAATGTTGCAACTTAGATACGTTTATTGACCGAGCGAGCGTAGCGAGCGAAGCGTCCCTGGATCAAGTCTGGCAAAATCGGCAAGTTTGTCAGTTTGTACGAGTTCGTCTACAGGTCGTATGTTACAACCGATCTGGACGAAATTTGATGTACAGGTATAGCGAATTTTTTGTAATTCTTAGTCGTCGGGTATTTTTGATTGGAGGGCTACTTCCTCCAAAATGGGGTAAAAAGGGGGCCTACTGGATATCTGCGCCTAATGAGATCCGATAACGATGATTCTTTTTTTATTTGAAATGTAGTAACTTCAAGTAGGTCTGAAAAAAAATGGTGAAGATTTGATGAGGATCTTCGGCATGATGAGCAGAATAGCTTCTCAAAATGCAGTAAATGGCTCACTATTTGTTATTTTTTCTAGCTGGCCACAAATTTTTACTATAATGTTTATGGCTTTTATGGTTTTGTAGTAGTCAACAAGGAACCGATATAGTTTCGCCATGTCTGTATGTCAATCCGCGGCTTAGCTCAGAGAATCTTAGTACTAAGTAGAAAGCTGTAATTTGGCAGTGGGGTAAAATAAAATCATGCTAAATATTTTTTGTACGGTACCTCCCCTCTACACGTAAAGTGGGGATGATTTTTTTTCTCAACTGTCCCATGTGGGGATGTGGGTGGGTGTGTGAAAACCATTTTTTGATTCAGGGTGCCGTTTGCATAACATTAAGCTTTAAAGTGCTAATTTTTGTTACAGTCTTGACTCTAACAAAAATTAGCACTTTAAAGCTTAATTTTACAGCTTAATGTTTACTGAAAATGATAAATTATTTTATTTCTGTAAGTAGGTTTGTACAGACGCCAGCACATCAAGCTACCCGAAACTGTCAAACTTTCCCAATTAACCTTGAACCTAATGCTTTAGCGATAAGGTTTAAAATTTACTAAAGAAATTTGACAGGTTGTAGTAGCTTGATGTGCTAGCGACTGTACAAACACTTTTACACGTCAATCACATTTTGAAAACTAGATGAGGTCGGCGTTTCCTATCTGACTACTTTGAGAAGAAAGGCCGAAACAAACTCAGAGGTCACAGTCTCTTTTAAAGTTCAGACATAATCTTGGTCAGATTATGTGAAGACCATGTAGATTGGTGTCTGAAATGGTCTTTTGAGGAAAGAACCACACAGATTGATTGGACCTGTCCAGTCAGTGCACGCATTTGTCAGTAATCATGCAGCTCAACTCCGAATTTAAGGAGCTCGACGATTTGACGAACAATACCAAAGAAAGGACATTTATTTAGGCTTAGGCCACATTAACTACTCAAACTGCCAGACCATGATTAATCAAAACGAAGGAAAAAAAAAAAAAAAAAAAATAAAGTAATAAAAACTAAAACCCAACTACGACTAAAAAGGTATAGGTAAACAATACACCACAGACAGACAAATAAAAAAATCCGGAGTCACACGTAATCTGTTCGATTTATGCCCTAACACGTGTTTTAATTCAACAATTCAATTCGTGTTTTAACAATCGTTTTTTAATTCTTAATATATATATTTTTGAAATATGCTCGATAAGCCCTTTTATTTGATACCCAACATGGTACGATTAAACGATATTTTTTTTTAGTTCCTTACTTTATTTCCTCTAGAGGGCGCCATTTTTAATGTGACGTCACATAACCAGCGGACGATCAAGACGCTTCCAACGATATCTCATTTGTCAAATTGTGATGAGTGGTTTAGAAGATAGGAGGGAACAGATGAACATCCATACATTACATACATACATACCGGTCAAAATCATAACCCTCCTTTTTTTTCGCCGTAGTCGGGTAAAAAAGAAAGGAAAGCTCCACATAGTCTTCACATTCACAATAATTAAAATAATATAATACTTTACAAAGTAAATATTCATGTCATTGTAATAGAATTTAAAACAACCATTTATAAAATTTAAAACAACTCTTGTTCCCCTTTTTTTTTTTTTTGAGGGTGGGGTGAAATCATCCCATGACTTCTCCCGCTCTGGGTGGAGCGGAAGGGCGTGTCAGACTTTTACGGACTAAATCCCACCCGTGTTCCTTCAGTTGCCTGTTGCCAAGGTCCCGGTATCCCTTTCGGACTAACCCGCAACCCTGGCAGGCATCGGTCCTACCCCGCCAATTGTGCTGACATCTCTTTGAGGCGCGCGTGGAACACGACGCGCCATCGACCCGGGCCTGGTCCTGATCGGACGGCGAGCTACCCATTGCTCGCCGTCCGCAAGCCCGCGCCTATGGTGGCCGGGAATCCGCCTGGGATTCCCGACGCCCAGGGCGTCTCCAGCGGCGGCGGCGGTTAGGGGCGTGAGGGCGCAAACTTTGCCTCTCCCTCAAGCGTTCCGCCTCCTCCTTCGCGAGCATTACTGCTTCGCAGAAGGAGGTGACTGCTTCCCATGCCCTCTCGCTCCGTACCATGGCCTGGACCAGAGCCGGACGCGAGAGGTCACCGCCGCCAATCGCCTCCAAGAGGACACGGCGGGGCTCCGCCCAAGCGGGGCAGACCTCCACCGTATGCTCCACCGTGTCCTCCGGGCGATCCACACAGTGGTGACACCCGGGCGTTTCCTCCCGCCTTATACGAAACAAAACTCTTGTTCCCCTGCCATCTAAATGGTTGTTTTTGGTTAAGTGAAAAAAATCACGGCAGTATGACGAAGTTAAAAGGAAAACTATCACAGCTAAGTTTGCTTTCCAAGTTAACGAGTAATAATCGACCAACTTACATTAATTTGCAGTTGGAATGTATGGGAGAGCATTTTCAACTACAACGTTGAAAGTTTGTTCTTGGAATACATTTATCCCAACTACGGAACCCTTCATTGTGCGTGATCCACGCACTTGGTCAGTTTTTTTAATTTGAATTTGACGTATCGATATCGATGTCATATTTTTTGACAGGAAAAATTATGTAAGTCAAATCATGAAGAGCGTTGCTACAGAAAAATATTGTCGCGCTTAGACACGAAGACATGAATTTGTATGATACGTAAACGAACATCGGTGGTATAACGAATTGAGTGCGCACACTGAATACGTTTTTCTCCGTTAGGTAGTGTTCCGGTGATATCGCATTGAACGCACGAAAAATCCCAACAAGTTCGGACAAATTAATAGAAACGTTGTACCTACCAATAAAACGCTTATTAATTTACTTACCTTATTCGAAGCTTATGGTCAAACTCTGCCTGGTAATTAGACTCAATGAAATCAAAATGGCAAGCCTCGCTTCACAAGCCTCCTACCACTGCCAAGTGGAAGTGACGTATTAGAAAGAGATAGAAATATAGGAAAAGAAAGAAATAGCAAAGGCGGGAACCGTACAGCCTATCTCATTAAATAAACTTTGAATAAGGTAAGTAAATTAATAAGCGTTTTATTGGTAGGTAAAACAACGTTTATATTTACTTAGTACCCTTAGTAATAACAGCCGCGCGGGTCGATCCATCGGGTTAAGCTACAGATGGGGTTGGTCGGTGTATGGGTGACTATCTTTACATATCGAGACTCCTCCGTGCCTCGGAAAGCACGTTAAGCCGTTGGTCCCGGCTGTCATTCGTGGATCTTGGACAGTCGATACGGGTCTGACAACCAGTCTTACCAAGGGGTATCGAGGTTACCTAGTAACTAGGTTGTGGAGGTCAGATAGGCAGTCGCTCCATATAAAATACTGGTATTCAGCTGCATCCGGTTAGACTGGAAACCGACCGCAAACATAGTTGGGAAAAGGCTAGGCAGATAGAAAATAAAAAATAAACAAACGTTATGTGATGCTAAAACAAAGTAGGTAGGTACCTACTATATAATATTAAATATACAAAATAATTACATGAAAAATACACAATTTTTAATAGAAATATTGCTTTTGGTGTAGGTGCTCGGCGGCGACAGTTCATAATCTTAAGCACGAGATTAACTTCGGATTGTCGACGAAGGAAATGTGCAGAGTGAAAGCGCCATATTTTTTGACCAGCTCTAACATGCATGTAGGACTGGTTTTCACGATGAACTGTAACAATAACAAAATCGTTACTATCAGATAAACCGACGTGATAAAATCACATTAAAAATGTAAAGAAATGTTAATCTGTACCTGTACAACAGTTGCTCCTGGATGTTCTAATGTCGTTGAATTTACTGATCCTAACGACATAAAGCCGATACCAATCATCTGGGTTGTATCCTCGTCCCAGAGCGGGAAAAAAGGGAAAAAAGGTTTGTCGCAACCCAGGGTCTCAGTCATATTGTAGTAGTAGTGAAGACCTGGAACATACCGATGATTTATTGAGTACGGAACCCTAAAAATAGTTAAATCATGAATGAATGAATAACGTTTAACGTTATTCATTCATTAATTCATGATTTAACTATTTTTAGGGTTCCGTACTCAAAGGGTGCCAATGGGACCCTATTATACCCGTATCTCTATAAAACCCAACTACGACAAAAAAGTCAATCAACTAAAAAAGTATAAACAAGACACTACAGACAGACTAATTAAAAATCCGGAGTCACATGCGTTACGGCATAAATCGAACAGATTACGAGTGACTCCGGATTTTATTTTTGTTCTTGTTATAATATAAATATTTTTGAAATGTGCTAATTAAGCCCTTTCATTTGATACCCAACATGGGATGATTAAAATTTTTTTTTTTCTGTTCATGACTTTTTCTTCTAGAGGTCGCCATTTTTAATTTAATGTGACGTGCCATAGCTTCTAACCAGCGGACGATCAAGATGCATCCACCGATACCTTACATTTGTCAAATTGTGATGAGTCGTTCAGAAGATGTGAGGGAACAGATGAACATACATACATACCGCTCAAAATCATAACCCTCCTTTTTTCTTCGCCGTAGTCAGGTAAAAAGGGACCTAGGTTGCACTCTGTGTTGCTACATAAGTAACCTTTATGCATATGTAGCAACTAAGTAACCTTTATGCAGCAACACCGGCAGAATCTAATACATTGGTATACTTCCTTTATAAAACTCCATTTACACGGTGCGAGTTTCTTGCCTGTGGCTTATCATAAAATTGAAGGAACAAATTGATTACGCTGTCTAAACAACACGTACAATTGCTGCACGACACGATACAGGCAAGTTAGTTGCCGTTTCTAGTATAGGTCTAAACAGCACGTACAATAAAATTGCATTGAATTTTCATGCCGTAAATGAAAAATTCTATCATTTATACGTGAGCGAATGAAATATGACTTTCAATAAAATAAATTGGCAGCGCACATATGGGTAATACTTGAATTAATTTTATTGTACAAGGATGTGCAACTCTGTGTCTATACGAAGCAAAACTTGCATGCAATAATCGCGTGTAAACACTTGCATGCTATTCTTGAATAGCTATTGAACGTGCTTTATGGCATGCGATTATTGCTCTTGACCGTGTCAGAAACTTGCACTGTATTAATGGGGCTTTATGGCCCTAACTTGTGCTTGGCCGGTTTCTAAAGGTTCTAATCATGAAGATTTGAAAGAAACGAAAGAAAACTGGGTTTATTAGCATTTGAACGAAAAACATCTTAAAACTATAAATACAGAAAGAAAACGATTCATGAAATAAAATAGAATACTCTATAAAGTATGCAAGGGTAAACACCGTTGTCACTGAAACCATGGGCAGTTGACTTAATTATATAAAAATAAATGACCCAGTAACAACAAAAAAAAACCTTATTTTCATTAAAAGTTTTAAAAAGTAAATATCCGTCACTGTCCCGATATTCATGGATACGCGCTCGAAAGAGTTGCGAAACAGCTGACTGTAACGTCCCGCGCGCCCCGCCCGCCCCCGCCAACCGCCGCCTGCCGTGTTGAGACGCAAGTTCGTTGCCCTTGCGTATAGGGTGAAATATTCTTGTGGAAAAATGTAGATTTTCTTTAAAAAAAAAAATTGTTTTTTTCTATTGATTTTACGTTTTATAAATGAAACCAAACCACTGCTTTCAAGGATAACGGTGTTTACACTAACACCCTGTATGGAAAGGGCCTCAGCTCAGCATAATGTCAGATGCCAACACTATGTAACCACCGGACGCTGATTTTCACTCGGGCTGCAGGCAGTGGCGGATTTACACATTTTAAAGGTATTGTAGGCTGTAAAGTTTTTGCCGCCCTTGCATGTCCTTAATTATTTTACGCAATCCAACAATTTCGTTGAAATTGAACGTAAAATAATATTTGGGTAAGTATATTATTGAGCTCTTTCGTGCCTTATTTTCTTTTGTTTCGATGTTGTTTTCGTTTTTCGCCTCGATTACATGATATATTCATGATATATTGCAGACTTCTATTCGACATGGAGGATACTGTTCTAAAATCAATAATTAATCATTTAATAGTTAATTTCATGTTATCGTTAAAATCAGAAGTATCAAGTGATCAACTTAAAAAAAAACTACAACTTGTTTTGGTGTTCTTCTAATTGAAAACTAATTATACTATCAAATTCTATATTTATTTCATTTTTTATGAAATATAGTTCATCTTTGTCGGTTCTGGCCGAGTCTCGTAGGAACCCCTGGCATTCTCCTTTGCCGCCCAAAAAATCTGTCGCCCTAGACTCAAGCCTGCTCAGCCTGCTGGTAAATCCGCCACTGGCTGCAGGTTTCTCAATAAAAGTTTTTTCTTTCTGTCCTGAATCCATGAAATAAGTTATTTGAACTTCTTACCCATCAGGGGCACGCAGGCTTGCTTGGTCCAGATGCTGTCGAGATTTGTGAGATTGGTGGCTATTTTTGTCAGTTTACCATTGATACCTTCGACCACCATGTATTTGTCCCGAAGCACCAGAGATTCGTTATAAGAAGCTTTGCGAGTTTCTTCATCTTAAAAACAAACAATTAGTAGGGTTTGTATTTAGGTTAGCACTTCACGAGACCCATGATATTTCAGGCGAAATAAACTTTATTTGAATTTAGAACTTATCTAGATAATTTACCTACATTTCATTGCCACTTAGGTAGTGTAATTACCATTTGCAATAATAATAAAAAGGTCTTAAAAAAAGTACCTTCTGACACGAAGTATATACACCAGGTCCAATGCTCCTCTGTTTGTCCATCGACGTTGGTGTAGTTCCAGAGAGTGCCACCTTGTTCTGACATGTCATAATATGGAGTTAATCCAACGGAGGGGATCTGCAATATAGGTACCGGTTCAATCTTCAAGGAATCACAAATTGTGGGTTATGTCTCTTACATAACCCACAATTTGTAACACGTTCTAGACAGTTAATTGCATTGATTTGGTGTTGTACTGTGAGAACTACCTGCATCAGGAATGAAAATGTCCGTAGGTACATACATTACAGGAGCCTAGTCAGTAGAATCTAAGTATAGGTTGTATGTACATACTCGCGCTATAATCTACAAAAATTGCGTCTTTTGCAAGGCTTGCGTGTGACGCTATAGTTCAGGTAAAGCCTCAGAAATTCGGCTAATAAGGTGAGGTATCCTCAATATACCCTGTCTAGTGTGTACAGCGCCCTGTGCATTACTTGACCCCTCTTCCCTTCATCTTATTTGTAAGAGAGGTCAGGTGATGCAGGGCAGACAGGGTACATACCTATGTTAGTATGACATTAGTTTAAGGCGCACGAGGGTGGTCATATTTTTTATTATTGGTAGGGTACCTGCGTCCCTATTATTATAATTGTTATATTATAATTATTCACCCTATACTTTCGTACCTCGACACTCGCAAAGTTGTCAAATGTGCCTATGTTGCTGTTACAATTCTCCATGCATGATGAGTAATGACATCTCTCGAAGCTTTGACACGTTACCAGTGACCAAGGGCTCTCTCTTAGTCACTGTTAACGTGTCAAGAGCTCAAGATTCGTGGTAATTTTCCACAAATAGATGAAAAAGAAGTGCAGTGTACTCACAGCTATCTGCAAACCGGAGGTCTGTCCGTTTTCGTCGACGAATATGCCGAGGGTAAGGTCATTCGGATCTACCAACAGTTGAAGTACGTCAAAACCTGATGCGTTTGTCCTAGCGGGCCTCGTCGGCACCAACGTCCAGCCCTTTTCCTCGGCTTCTGAGATGTTGCGAGGCAGTGGATAGAAAGAGGGGAATTGATCTGAAAAATGAGAACGTTGCCGTGGCGTTTATCGCTTGCATGTATACTTTAAACCCTCTTTGCTTTAAACCTACTTCATCCCGAGAACGAAACAGCCGAAGTGGATTATCCAAATTGATACTTGTTGAAAAACCACTCGATCAAACTTAATTTTATGAACCACGTAATTATTAAACATTTGGTGGAGGAAACTCGCAAGGTTTCCTCTACCTACCAAATTTAAAATAAAAAATAATCATGTGATTCGGGTAAGGAATCTGGATGAAATGGTGAAAAACAAAAAGGAATAAGTATTCATATTAAGCCGGCGCCAGACATAGTCACATATTTGATCAAACATATTCGATAGACTTTGCACACACATATGAACACTTGTTTGCAGAGACCGGCCAGACATAGTCATATATTTGATCAAACACTTTGATAGACTTTGCTCACACATTTCACCACAGGCTAGAGGTGAGGCGTATATATATCGTAGGACGTACCAGATAAAAATAACAACTATCAATTTGTTCCTAAGAATATAAAATACCCGTATCTAATTAATTAATAACAGACTCTCAAGACTGTTACCGCGGCTGTTCCTGTTAAACATTATAACAATCCCCACACAAACTGTTACCACGGCTGTTACATACACACTGACACAAAGGAAGGAATATAGCAAGGTTATCAATTTCTCTCTCTTTCTCATTAAAGAATGGAAGATATTCAACTGAGATTTAAATACGTATTTATCGTCCGTACAAAAATCACAGGCTGTGATTTAATAACAGATATTTGGATCTGTTATTTTTTTGTCACAGTCACAGTGATCACAGATATCGTGTTTCACCTGTTACAACCCATCTCTACATTACAGCGTTTGTGATTGGCCGATGCAACAATGTCAGGACGAAAGTCCCAAACATAGTGAGGCACAAGTCAGTTTTGCAACAATAATATCGATATCGATAAAATCGACGTCGATTCGACGATTTCCTAATTGAACAATAATTAAATTGAATTTCACTTATAAGAATTTATTGTTCTATCCGAAAGGAAATGACATTGCTATTACTTATTTTTAATCTGCTGCAAAATGCCTTGAACAAACAACGCAATATTTATTTGGAATAAAAGTTTCTCTGTGAACTGCATTAATCCATTTTTCTTAAGGTTTAATATGGAGTTTATCATTTATCCTGATCCAGGCGTCATTTACCAAATTCCTATTTTATTTTGTTTTTTACTTTTAGGGTTCCATAAATACATGGTTCTCCTTCAAGCAACTCAATAAATTCTAGGGCACTTGTTGCTCCATTCCATCTTGCGATTGAGCAAAGTGACCGTTCCGGTCAGTTATTTACGAGGCACTGGGCTTGCAGGCTACGCACACATTTGAAATTCGAACGCGCTACGCACACATTTGAACTTTAAACGCTTTGATGTGCGCTCGAAAAACTGACTCCGAATGGAAAAGTTGATATAAATGGTCAAACTTTGATGAAATACCCAAACACCCCTCCAACACATGTGACAAACATGTGATCAAACATTTGATCAAATATTGTTGCTATGTCTGGCGCCGGCATTTATATGTGCTCACCATGTGCACACCATATGGCAATGTTGAAATATGTGATCAAACTTTGATGAAATACCCAAACACCCCTGCCACACATGTGTTCATACATGTGACCAAACATGTGATCAAATATTGTTGCTATGTCTGGCGCCATTATAGTTATCAAAAAAGCACTTACAGCTTAATCCGCTATTCCATGGTTCTGAAACAAAATTTAAAAAAATATAAGTAAAAACGTTTTTAATGTACTTATAAGGGTATTCCCAGGGCCACCTTCCGGCTCCATCATCAGACCTTGAACAACACCTAATGTCAAAGCACTTGTTAGTACATAACCAAAGAGTCCAAACACGATGGTGTTATCTTGTTTGATTGAAGAGTTCCTATGCCTAACTTCCGGCTCCATCATCAGACCAGTTCCATCGATTTATTTTTGCAAAATGTCTCGGTAGTTGTATAAGTATTAAGTATGCCAAGTTTCAGCTCAATCGGATGCCAGGAAGTGCTTGAAAAATTGATGACAAAAGAAGTAACCGGAAACACATACGAACAGAGCAAGCTAATATAAAGCTTGTAAAAAAGTACATATTGATCGTCAGAAACTCAGGATAAGCGCAAAACTAAACAAAATTGCTCTAATCTTCATAAAAGTACGTACTACCGCATTTACACATGCGTGCTCGTGATTCGCCTTGCCATTCGACGAATTATTTGGCGCGATATTCGTATGGCTTTAGAGGCTACACGAGTGACCATTTACACATTTGCGTCTACTGTTCATTTCTACTTCAGCTTGACGAAATGGACGACGTCTTAATTTTAGCGGTTTTGCATTTGCAAAGTCAATACCTACCTATAATTAAATAGAGGTGCTGCTACAAAAAAATATTAAAAGAAAACTGCAGATATACTAATCCAAGCATTGATACTTTCTGCTTAATCTTATGATGAGCATGCTTTGGATTCCAAATGACTACAGTTTGGTAAAGCTCCAAAACTTTAATGTTGGTCCAGTCCATTTTGTTATGTTGCTTGATAGGTATGCCGTTGACCCGGTTAGTACGAAATTAACTAGAAAGCGAATGTATAAACACTAGTTCGTCTCGCCACTCTTTTCACTAACTTGTGTCCAAAAACAGGGTCATGCTCCCCAGCAACCCCATCATCTGTTATTCCATTTTTAGGGTTCCGTACCCAAAGGGTAAAACGGGACCCTATTACTAAAGCTCCGCTGTCCGTCCGTCCGTCCGTCTGTCACCAGGCTGTATCTCATGAACCGTGATAGTTAGACAGTTGAAATTTTCACAGATAATGTATTTCTCTTGCCGCTACTTATAACAAAAAATACAAAAAAACAGAATAAAATAAAAATTTAAGGGGGCAAACGTGATTTTTTTGCCGTTTTTATACATGGAGGAACCCTTCGTGCGCGATTTCGACTCGCACTTGGCCGGTTTTTTTAAGTTGGTAATATTGTCACACTCAATTTTTACATACTAAAACCTAAATAGTTAAAAGAAATGAACCAATATTTCCCCATCGTGATGTTATTGAAATGAAATGAAATTGTTTATTCTGTAAATAGGATTTATACTTTTACACGTCATATAATAAAAAAATAAGCTAGATGAAGTCGGCGTTTCCTATATAACTACTCTGAGAAGAAAGGCCGAAACTCAGAGGTTTTCTTTTAAAGACCAGACATAATCTTGGTCAGGCCATATGAGGACCATGTAGATTAATGTCTGAAATAGTCTTTTGAGGAAAGAACAGATTTGAGTGGACCTGTCCCGTCAGTGCAAGCATTTGTCAGTAACCGAAGAGCTCAACTCACTTACGATAGGATTAGGATTATAGTCTAAAAACAGCACTGCCTAATGTAAGTAGGTAGGCAGTTCTCTTAAACAGGAAACCAGAAAGGTCCCATTCAAACGAAGTCTTTTCGAAAGTTTACGTGATGCGTCTAAAGTTCCAAGACATTAAAAAAAAAAGTATTTAACAAAAAAAAACGACTTCCAAAAAAAACACTAAAAAGTGAAAAATATCTTTTATTTCGGAAGTCGGTGGCAAATAACGAAAATTGAAAAGCAAAGACACCGAAATTGTTGTGTTTTCTTTGGTAGTCGTTTTTTTTTTGTAAAAGCTTTTTATTGTTCACTTTTTAGTTTTGGTACCTATAGGTACCTCACACTCATTCGAATACTACCTGCTATGTAAATACGTAACAGTGAAGGAGTAAATGAAGATGTCTAGATAAACTAAGTGGGACAAATACGTAATATTGAAGCTAACTCAAAAACTACGCAAACAAAGTTAATAAAATTATATGGGACCACATGGGAAGCACCAGCTTTCAAATAAAAAAAGAATCATCAAAATCGGTTCACCCAATCGAAAGATCAGGGGTAACAAACATTAAAAAAAAAATACAGACCATTAACAACCTCCTCTTTTTTTTTAAGTCGGTTAATAAAAAAAAAAAAAGTTATAAAAACTAAAACCCAACTACGACTAAAAAGGTATAAACAAGACACCACAGACACAAATTAAAAATCCGGAGTCACACGTGTTATTTGGGCATAAATCGAACAGATTCCGTGTGACTCCGAATTTTTAATTTGTCTGTCTGTGGTGTCTTGTTTATACCTTTTTATTTAATATGACGACACATAGCCTATAACCAGCGGACGATCAAGACGCTTCCAACGATATCTCATTTGTCAAATTGTGATGAGTGATTTAGAAGATAGGAGGAACAGATGAACATCCATACATACATACATACCGGCCAAAATCATAACCCTCCTTTTTTTTCGCCGTAGTCGGGTAAATAGGGTGGCAATGGCATTATTTAGTAAAGGTAGGTACTTATCTACTTACTGTGACTGAAGAGGTCGAAGGAGGCAGCGAAGCCAACGAGGCCCAGGAGGACGACTGTTCGGATCATGGCGGTAGCGAGATGCGCTGCTTCTACAGTTAATTTGCAATATGTACAAGGAGTACTCTACCAAGCCTATTTATATGCTTCTCGCATCTGGCATGCCGTTTAATTAAGCGAAAGAATGAACAGGTGCCTTTTTTGGGTTATATTATTAGGTTGGGATAATTGGCTCGCCATTTTTTTCTCCATAATTTTATACTTATCCTATCTTTTACGTGTCAGTACGTGTCAATTTTGTGCTTCTATCTATTCTTCTAATTCTTCTTATTCTATTCTTCTTCTGAGGTAAAACAATAGAATAGAATAGAATATTTTTATTTTGCATAAAATATGGTACACAGATCAAGCTATACATTTCCAGTTTATGCTGTTTATGCAGAGCTCATTGTATAGGATTTCCGTACAATGCGAGGTCAGCTTATACTGGAAATGTATAGTTTGATGTGTAGCCGTGTGTACATAAAAGGTCTTAAATGTAAGAAAAAAGTATCAAGTATAGAAAAAAGTATCTGCGAGTGTGCTTTATTCAGTGCTCTCATGCGCGTTGTGGATACTTACCTACTCAAATTGGAACCTCAACATAATATATTCAAATTACTATATTTAATAGCTAGAAAGGAAAAAACAGTCGTAATTTGTGGCAGCACAAATGACAGCCGGGACCAACGGCATACCGTGCTTTCCGAGGCACGGAGGAGTCTCGGTATCACAGACTAACTTAAAGATGGTCAGCTATCTACGGACCAAACCCGGCAAGCATAGCTTAACCTGATAGATCGACCCGTGCGGCTGTTATTACTGAGCCACGAGCTCTAAGCTACGAGCTCCACTAACCATGCTGCACCGAGTGTTGAATGAACCAACAGCGCATTTTTCACCTGTGCGCGTCACCTGGTGTTACTGAAAACTGGCATAAGTAGTATAGATACTTGTTGCTGAGACGTAGTCGAGGCTTTAGACGTTCAGGCTACCATGCAGCGGGGTAATAGCGTAACACACATAAAATGGCAATCGATCGCAATGCCTCTCAGTTCAACTATGACAGTTCAGCCAAGTTAATTGAGTTATTTAGGATTTTTTCATTGTAGTATGTGAGTTACGTAATTACTCCGCTGGTAGCCAGCACCGATTTAAATAGCTTTGCCATATACAGAGCTTTTCACATTAACAACAATTTATTTCAAGTAAAGGCTCGTATAAACTAGCGCGACATCGCGGGCGCGACAGGTAGCGTGACCCTTGTCGCGCCCGCGATATCGCGCTAATTTGCACTAGGTTTAAAGGGTATTTTGAGGAATGACTCGGTGATGATGATTATGTTGATTCGGCTACATCCTTGAAAATATATGAATTGTTGGCTTGACGGTTGGTTGACAACCATCATCTGCTTATAGCCTTTTCCCAACTCTACCCCAAAAGTAAATATTGCAGAAACATTATCGAATAAACATCATATTATAATATCAGTAATTTTCCATTTCATTGAAACGTCTGTATTTGCTTTCGAACTTTGAAGCACTTGTGATAATAAAGAATTCTTTGTAATTTAAATTTCATCTTTCCATATCAAATTATCCGAAAAAGAACCGAAGTTAGGTACTGACATAGCTTGCAGAGTAAGCAAGCTGGAGTTGCAGTGGGCTGGCCATGATTCTTGGAAGACCGATGGCCGGTGGAGCAGACGAATCTTGGAGTGGAGACCGAAAGCGTAGTGTGGGCCGCCCGCGCCCCCCTGCTAGATGGACTGGCGGGGCCAGCCTGGATGCGGAAGGCGGAGAACAGGTTGTCGCGCAGCCTGTGAGAGGCTATGTCCAGTGAACTGCGATAGGCTGAGTTGATTGACTTTGTCAGCGACTTCGAGCTCGAAGATTTAAAACACCAAACAAACTTTCGAGAAGAATTTTTGAAAAAATGTTACCGTAAGCCCAAATACGCATTGATTTTGCATATTGCAACATTCCTTTCTTAGTATTTCGTACCACGTTTACTACAAATAATAATAGCCACCGCGGTGGGCTCATGAATGGGTGACCATCTATTACATAGACACCTCGATCGAGTTATTTTTAAAAACGCAGGTGGCTTACTTTTCTGTCTGCTCCCTATACCACATACCTACAGTCATGGCCAAGTAACTATACTCCATTTATTATAGCATTAGAAAAAAGAGGCTTGTAGAAGCAGGAATGCAAAACCTTTTATTTCAAAGTTAATTTATAACTCTTTTAGATAAATCTAAGACAGTCTACTAAATAATTAGATAAACGAAATCAAAGTCATTTTATTTTAAATTATGCTTTATTGCATCTTCATACATTACAACAAAACGAATAAATGTAACAACCAATCACATGGTGATTTAAGTTTAATTAAGAATAAAGGAAATACTAAATGCGTCCTTTTCGGAGTGGTTGGTAATCTCCATCACCTTTCTTTGCATCAAATATCAAAGCAGCATCCGTTAAAAACCCTTCAGTTGATCCTGTGAAATACAATAATTAAAGTCAAATTTTCCGTACCCATATAATTTCACTGCTAGAAATAGGTCTTATATATACTATAATAGAGTAGCAACAACATTTATAACTTTTAGTTCGCTTTGCATATGTTACTTCCTAAAACAATAATATTACTTAATTAATAGTCAATGACAATGGGTGTTCATTTTTTAATGGTGAGGACAGTCAACAAAATGTATTAAAAGCAAAAGCAAGTAAATCAAGTACATACCAATATGAACAATGATAAGCCGCCTTCCTTTTCCCGTTGTATTCTTTAAACCAGTGGATAGACCTGTCCGATGTGCTTCTTTTGAGGACTTTATAGTGATGTCATGCCATATTAAACTTGTTGTGTGACCTGTATGAATGATTAAAGGTTATTAATTTAAATACAATATTCACAAAACAAATTAATGAAATTATGTTGTACTTTTTTATTTAACTGTACTAAATCATAATACTACTGAATGCACGAGGGGCATTGACTGCTTGGTGCATAAAAAATTGTTAAGAAATATTAGAAGTACTGTACCTTCATTTAAAGTCTCATCTGAATAATATATTTTCCTTCCTTAATTCCTTAGCCTTTTTATTTTATGAAGATATTTTAGTCTCCATAGGACGATCTTGTCTATGTACACTTTTTCTGCTCCATTTGATATAAGTGAACTTTAATGTTTCTTTACAAACTGCTTCTCTTGAAATCTGGCAGAGACTCATCACATCACTATTAACTGCTTCCAATATCTTATCCAAGGTGTGCAACTATGAATTTTCTTGCGTATTCCACTAAATGTCATATCGGCAAAATCATTATGTTTCATGTGCTTCCGTTGGCGGGGGCAGGTTGCAGGCGACCTTCTTTGTTGTACACTTTGAGTATATTGTACACAGATACACCTATAAATAAGAAAATATTATAATATAAATGTTTTATCACAATGCACATTAATTTCAAACATTTTTATAGTGATAATTTTAGTAATCATCCTTACCGGCAACTTCTGCGGTTTTCTTTATCATCTCAGTCTTATAACAAGGAGTTCCTGCAGGCCAGGACTCCTTAAATAGCTTAAAAATATTGATAGCAGTTTGCTTTTCTACAGCACGAATTGGAGTTTGCTTCATTCTCTTTTTCTTGGGAGACATTAAGATCAAACATAGGAAAAACAGTACCTAATAAATAACAACTTAATCACGAAAATTCGACATTAACAAAACACAAGGGTTAACATTCACAATTATTCACAAGCGAATGACATTAATGACATGACAATCACAGAACATTTACGTCAATTTCACAGACGACATAAACCGGTAAAATTAAAAATACCCGGCTGTCACAGCTTATGAAGGGATTATGTGACCTTTTAGATTTGGTAGAATTATAGTGAAACGAAAAACGTTCCCGGTATTGTTCACTCCTGCTTCTTTTAGGTTTTTAGGATTGACACTTTAATTTTAAATTGGAATGAACTAATATATTTAAATGAGAGCCACTTAATTTCATAAGATAAATAGTTAAAATGATTATAATGAAGTGTGACAGCTGGTATACAAAGAGATTTGAATTAATTTGGCGTCAATTGTTACTGTAACAAGTTTATTGTACTTTTTTTACAAAGTGTACATTAAAAAGAACCTTTTTTAACTTTTGTCTAATGCTATTGTAAATGGAGTTATAGGTAGGTAAGGTAGGTACAGTCACGGACTTTAATTGATGAGCCACCTTCAAACTTTTCAATTTTGCAGTTTCATACATTCACGAGATTACACGATTAAACAAGAACTCAAATCGCAAGCTCGTAAACAAGATGACAAATAAATTACTTTCATACATTCACGAGATTACACGATTAAACACAAACTCAAATCGCAAGCTCGTAAACAAGATTACAAATAAATCATTTGGAGGTCGGTATCAAATAGATTGGATACAATCTATTTGATACCTCCTTTGAATCATAGCTCATTAACTCGATAATTATGAAAACATAACTGAAGACAGTGACAGTTGAAATATCAAGATGACAAATAAATTACTTATAATCGGAAATCGGTCTTATCCATAGAGGTTGACTAATAAGTTCTTAATGATAAAAATAAATACAATGTTGCATTAAGTTTATCCAATCTATTTGATACTGACCTCCTTTGAATCATAGCTCATTAACTCAATAATTCTGAAAACTTAACTGAAGACAGTGACAGTTGAAATATCGATGTCAGAGAATTTCCCCGTACGCTAACGTTACTATCGCAACAGTAACTTAGCAACAATTGTTTATCGTTGCTAGGTTACTGTTGCTAGACCTGCAATTGGTTGACTTTGAGTAGCCACTCTGCTGTCAAGTTTGTAGTTCTGGCTCTCAGGTTAGCCAACCGGTAAAGACATGAAATATAATTTTCTTCTTCTAATACGAAGACATATGACTTTGCATGTCGGGAACCGAATAAACCCGATTTGCATTACACGACTAAAATACGAACAGTGCCAGGTGGCTCGTCAATTAAAGTCCGTGACTGTACTTTTGAAAATGAAATACTTAATTGAAAAACTGCAAATATTAATTCAACACGTGTCTACATTTGCCGAACCACTACATTTTCTCGGAAAATACTTTCGATTAGAGGCGGTATAGCACTTGGGTAAATACATTAATTATTAATTAAATTATCTTTTTGACTCGACTACGGCGAAGAAAAAAGGAGGGTTATGATTTTGACCGGTATGTATGTGTGTTCCTATCTTCTGAACCAATGAGGTGTCGTTGGATGGGTCTTGATCGTCCGCTGGTTATAGCTTAAAATGGCGCCCTTTATAGGACATAAAGTCAGGAACTAAAAAAAAAAATGTTTAATCGTACCAAATTGGGTACCTATCAAATGAAACGGCATGAGCACATTTCTAAAAATATATATATAACAAAAACCCAGAGCAAAAAAAAAAATTAAAGTAATCTATCTATCTATCTTCTATATATAAAATAAATCTGTAGAGAGGTCAATTCTGTACATGAAATATATTTCCAAAATAACTATCAGGGGGTGATTAGGGATCGACACTGATGCCAAAAATGCAATCAGTAACATTTTTGTCTGTCTGTCTGTATAACCGTTATAGAAACAAAAACTACTCGACGGATTTTAACGAAACTTGGTACAATTATTTTTCATACTCCTGAGCTGGTTATAGTATACTTTTCATCACGCTACAATCAATAGGAGCAGAGCAGTGAAGGGAAATGTTGGGAAACGGGAGAAGTTACTCCATTTCTTAAGCTTCCGTCGCGTGTGCAACCTTAATGGTTAAAGCTACACAGAAATCATGTATGACGGAAATGTTCTCCTTAAAATTATATAAAAAATATCCCACGACAGCTGAAGAGTTTGTTTGTTTGTTTGAACGCGCTAATCTCAGGTACCTACTACTGGTTGGAATTGAAAAATTCTTTTTTTGTTGGATAGTCCATTTATCGAGGATGGCTATAGGCTATATAAAATCACGCTACGACCAATAGGAGCGGAGCATAAATGAAATATGTTGCAAAAACGGGAAAAAATATTCCTTTTTGAGAGCTTTAGTTGCGTGCGCTGCGTAAACGGTTTATGTTACGTAAATATTAGGTCTTTACCTATGAAATTGCCGTTTTGTATGAAAAAATTTAAACGAATTTTTTTCATGTATTTTTTATTTGTATTAATCGAAGTAATCACCCATGCAATCAATGCATCTTTGCCAACGCAGTGGCAGTTTATTGAAATCAGCTGGACGGGAGGCAACAAATTCATCAAAGGCATTTTGTACTGCCTCTCGGGTATTGAATTTTTTTCCCGTCAAGAAGTTATCCAAATTCTAGAAAAAGTAGTAGTCTGTAGGCGCAAGGTCTGGTGAGTAGGGCGGATGACGGAGAGCTTCCAATCCCAGTTCTTGCAACTTGGAGACCATCTGCTGTGCAGTATGAGGTCGCGCGTTGTCGTGCAGGAGCAGCGGAGACGAGCGATTGACCAATGCTGGTTGGAGATGTGCCAGCTTCTCCATCATTGTGTTCAGTTCTTCACAGTACACATCTGCAGTAATGCTCACCCCGTTTGGTAAGAAGCTGTGATGAATCACACCGGCGCTAGACCACCAAACAGTGACCATCACTTTTCTAGGGGTAAGTTTTCGTTTAGAGCATTGTTTAGGTACTGAACCAGGATCCAACCAACTTGCTGAGCGCTTGCGGTTATCAAACAGAATCCATTTTTCATCGCAGGTAACAATGCGGTTCAAAATTCCTTCATTTGTGTGTCTGTTGAGCAGTGCAAGGCTCGCCTCGACGCGTACTTCGCGCTGGCGATCATTGAGTTCGTGGGGCACCCATTTGTCAAGCTTTTTTACCTTGCCAATTTGACGCAAATGGACCAATATTGTTTTGACGCTAACGTCGAAAGCTGCTGCTAATTCAGCCGTAGATTGTGTATCATCAGCTTCCACAATCGCCTTTAATTCGTCATTGTCGACCAAAGTCTTCGGACGACCGCGAGGTCAGGACCATTTTTCAGGTCGAAATTTCCAGAACGGAAGCGAGCAAACCAATAACAGGTGGTGCATTGGTTTGTAGTGTTAGCTCCGTAAACGTCGTTGATGTTGCGTGCCGCTTGTGCCGCGTTGCTGCCACGACGGTACTCATATTCCATAATTACTCGAATTTTTAACGTATCCATGATGACGAAAATGTAACACTAATCATTAAACAAATGGCTTCTTTTGAAAAAAGAATTCCATGTTTTTAAAATAAAATTAATTTGAAATTAGAATTCTTAGCCAAACAAAAAATATTTTGATTTGAAATGGCCAGTACTGCAGAACGGCAATTTCATAGGTAAAGACCTAATATCATGTACTAGCTGTGCCCCGCGGTTTCACCCGCGTAGGTCTCGATCCCGTGGGAATATAGGGATAAAACGGATCCTATGTCCTATTCCAGTTCATGGTCTACCCGTGTGCCCATCCTCTCCTCTCTAGAGTAGGGAACGTCGCGCCGGCGTCGAACGGTTCGCGTATTGCATTTTTATATTCATGATTACTTCGAAATTAAATTACGTCTAAAACTAATAGGCAGATACGCATATCTGCCTATTAGTTTTAGACGTCAAATAGCATGGCTATTAGCTTTTAATATAAACTCAGACATAAGTAGTATGTCGAAGTCTTATGTAATTAGCACCACAAAAATTAGTAATAATACTAATATTATTTTAAACTAGTCAGTAAGACAACAGAAGGTACCAGTAACAATGTAGTTAATCTCACCATCAACATGGTATCTTCTAGCATTCAATTAGTTAATTGAAAAAAAGGGGCTAAGCAGAATACCTTGAAATTATTTCATCAAAATATTCAAGGTTTTTCTTCCAAACAATTGGAAATTGAATTGTTTTTAGAAAAAACAATGTTTGATATTATCTGCATAACTGAACACTGGTTGAAAGACTATGAAATGCGAATGAGAATTATAGGGTGAGCAGTTGTTTTAACCGAAAATCCATGCTGCGTGGAGGTTCACTAATCTTAATTAAAAATTGTATAAAATCTAAGACTCGTAAAGACATAGTTGAACTATCGGTGGAACATAGCATTGAACTGTCCTGTGTTGAAATCAAAAAAATCAAAATCAAAATATTTTATTTCACATAAACCTACATGGGCACTTATGAAACGTCAGAAGCTAGGTGCACGGTTCCAATTGGTCGTTTCCTATGGAGAAGAGCCGGCAAGAAACTCCATGGTTACTCTTTTAAAAATAATTGGCTTTTACAATACTTTCAAATTACAGTGTTGGTAGGCATGGGGGGACAATGTAGGCCTTTCAACAAGTAAGTACTTAACAAAAATAGAAGATGTTCAATAAATCTACAGTCCAATAAGCCTACAATGTTCTCACATTCACAAAATAGAAAATAATCTATCTAAAAGACTAATGATAATAAAATTAGAATTCATATAAAAATAAAAACCTATTTAAACCAATTGACGTGATTGCTATTACAACTGTAACAAATTGAATAATTATAATCCTGTCCACAAAAGCCACTAAGAGTTGAAATTAATTGGAGGTATATAATGTCAAATACAATGATTATATGGATGAATGTAAAGAAAATAAACATGGTAATTTGGGAGCAGTTAATAGACTTACATAGGTAAATATGCCGTTAATGAGGTACCAGGGAAGCCACATGTGCAGAAGGAATTATTGCCAAACTTCCTTGTCTTCAACGTAGTCTTTAATTTTATAATATGCTTTTTTGATAAGGACTCGTTTGATGTGGGTTTTGAACTTTCCATCGCTAAGTTCTGTAACCGACTTTGGCAACTTGTTATAGAAGCGGATACTGTTTATTAGAAATGACTTGCTTGTTTTAGTTAATCTAAATTTGGGTATGACAATTTCATCTCTACTACGTGTATTTATATTATGGAAATCGCTTCTTATTTTGAAAAGTCCTAAGTTTTTGCGAACATACAAAATACTTTCAAAGATATAGAGGGAAAACAGAGTCAGTATATCAATTTCTTTGAATTTGTTTCTAAGGGACTCGCGAGGACCCATTTTATAGATCGCGCGGATTGCCCTCTTCTGTAAAATTAAAATTGAATCTACGTCAGCTGCCGATCCCCACAGCAGAACGCCGTAAGACATAATACTGTGGAAATAAGCAAAGTACACTAACCTAGCTGTGGCTATATCAGTCAACTGCCTTATTTTTCTTACTGCATATGCAGCTGAACTTAGTCTACCTGAAAGAGTTCTGATGTGGGCGCCCCATTGTAATTTTGAATCTATGGTAATTCCTAAAAATAAAGTTTCCGTGATTGCATCTAGTTTCTTGCCATCAAGTTTTAGATTTAGACCCACTTGAGGTACATTTGGTAATGAGAACCTAATACATTTAGTTTTGTTCGCATTAAGTAAAAGATTATTGGCTGCGAACCATTCCGAAAGCATAGCCAGGCTATCGTTGACATGTGAGACATCTGTATCTTTTCTATCTATTTTAAAGATAAGAGAAGTGTCGTCAGCGAATAGTATTATATCCGATAAGTTAGCCATCATGTAAGGAAGGTCATTTATATAAACTAGAAATAAGAATGGGCCGAGAATTGAACCTTGAGGCACGCCCATTTTAACTAGAGACCCCGAGGACGTCGCCCCGTTAACATTTACTTTTTGCTGCCTGTTTGATAGATAAGAAAGAACAAGATCAGCAGCTTGTCCACGAACTCCGTAGTGATGTAATTTACAGATCAGTGTATTGTGGTCAACGCAGTCAAACGCTTTTGAGAGGTCACAGAAGATGCCAATTGCATCCTGGGACTTCTCCCAGGATTCTAAAATGTGACTGAAACCAAACTGGTGACTATGTAAAATCCTATTTGAGTTAAAATGTGACAACATCTGGTCTAGCATGATTTTTTCATAGATTTTGCTCAATGCTGGTAATACAGATATTGGTCTATAATTAGAGGGATCGCTTTTACTACCTGATTTGAAAATTGGTACAACTTTACTATGTTTCATTAAATCAGGAAACGTACCCGTGTCCAAACATTGATTAAATATGCCTGTTAGGACAGGGGCGATAGTTTCAATGATATCTCCCAGAACCTTAACAGAGATGCCCCATAAATCTTCAGTATTTTTTGAGTTAAGACTTATGAATGCTTTTTTAATAGTGGTAATAGAAATAGGCTTGAATGCAAAACTTGGAATGACTTTAGTAAAGTTTTCTTTGAGAAGAGAATCTGCTAATAAAGATGAAGAGGGAAGAGATTTCGTAACCTCTATAGGGATGTTAGTAAAGAAATTTTCTAGTGTCTCAGCAACTTTTAACTTATCTGAAATGGTTTCATCATTAATTTTTAGAGACAATTCATTCGGATCACGTTGTTTTGCATTCCCAGTTTCTTTGTTAATTACCTGCCACACAGTTTTTATTTTATTATTAGAATTATCAATTTTGTTACTTATTAATTTAGATTTAGCTTGGGCGCAGACTCTTTTAAATATCTTAGAGTAGTTCCTTACATAGTTATGAACAACTTGATCAGAAGTCAATGATTTTTCGTTATATAAATTATATAAAATGTCTCTGCTTTTTCTAATGCCAGCAGTGGCCCATTCACTAAATTTTGGCTTAATATTGAGTGTTACTTTTTTAACAGGACATGCTTTATTGAATTCTTTGCATACTGTAGAAAATAATGTACCATAGTTTACATTGGGGTCTTGAGAATCAAAACTAGCTGCTGAAAGATTGCTAAGTACATTATTATTAAACACTTTCAATTTATTTTTAGTAAGGGGTCTTAACTCAATGGTTTTATCTAAACATAACTTTTTATATGATTCAAAGGATATAAGTTGACCTGTATGGTCAGACCTGACGCCGCTAATTAGAGACGAGTCTTTTATTTTACAATTAGTAAATACATTGTCTATGCATGTAGCTGACGTTGCTGTTACTCGAGTTGCTTCATTAAATATACATTTTAAATTGAACGATTTAAACAATGAGATAAGCTTACATTTTTCCAGTGAATTTACTAGTAGATTAATATTTAGGTCACCACTGACAAAAACTATTTTATTATCTCTAAAAAGTTTAGTTAGTATTTCTTCCATCACAATTAAAAATGATGACAAGTTTGAGGCTGGTGGCCTATAAACACATAAGAAGTATGGCCTTCAACCTCTGCACATGCTACCTCACATAAGCGATCAACAGAGCAAGCAGTGATATCCTTCCTTTCCTTATATCTGAAACTACTATTACATAATATCAAGGTACCACCCCCTATTGAAGACCTGTTGTACGCACTGGCAACTGAAAAATGATTTACACTAAACATCATCCTATCTGGTTTTAACCAGGTTTCGCAAAAACATAAGATATCCATATGATATTTATCTATTAACATTTCCACGTCTAGCACGTTGAGCTAGATAAGCATTATATAGTGTGCGTATACCGACCTCCTAATTATCAAAACTACTCTATATTTGAGTCAGTAATGGAAGATGTTTTGGCAAAACTTGCAACGGGTAATAAATCAGTAATCATTTGTGGTGACTTTAATATTAATATTTTGGAAAATAATTCAAATAGCAGTAGATTATTAAGTCTCTTCAAATCATTCAATCTGTCAAATGTGTTTTTGGAACCAACGCGAATTACTACGACTACTGCTACATGTATTGATAATGTTTTTTGTAGCTGCGACTATTTAGATAAAGTCATTGTAAATTATCTCCCTTCTGATCACAGCGGTCAAACCGTTAATTTTGAGTCCAACACACCACTTCAAAAAGTGCAGATACAAACTAGACCAATAACATCGGGTAATTTAAATAGGTTTAATAGCACTTTAATTAGTAAGTTAAGTACTCAGGGCCTAAATATAAACAATGGTAATATTGTATGAAGAATTCTTTTCATTAGTGCAAACAGAGTTTAATAACTCTTTTAAGAAAAAAACGAAATCTATTTGCCCTAAGTTTTTATTCAGTGACTGGGCAACTAAAGGCATCAGGAAAAGTAGGGAAAGATTATTTGAACTGTATGGCCTTAAGCCGTATATTACACGGAAACTTTTAATAAGTATGTTGCTTCTTACTCTAAAACTTTTAAAATAGTGTGCAAAGTAGCTAAAGCTTCTTTCATTAGCAACAAGGTTAAATCAGCAGACAATAAAATAAAGACAGTTTGGAAAATTATTAACAATGAAACTAATAAGAGCAAAAGACATAATACTGATTACACACTGGACACTTCCCGTGGTCTCATTAGCGCTAACATCGATGTTGCTCAGGAATTTGCAACTTTCTTTACCAATATTCCAATTAAAACTACGGAAACTTTAAATTTCTTGCCGTCACTTGCTATTGATATATTAAGAGCGAATGTTTCAGCCTGTCCTGTGGAATTTAAATTTAAACATATAAACCCTGTGGTCGTTGTAAAAGCTTTTAAGCAACTCAAGATCAAAATTACCGAAGATCTGTGCGGCATGTCTACTAAAGTTTGTCAATCCATTATTGAGACAATTGCACCCTACTTAGCTTTAATATTTAATTTGTGTGTGGATCAAGGGGTATTCCCAGATTTAATGAAGTACAGTAAAGTTCTTCCACTTTTCAAATCCGGGGACAGCAAAGACACTAATAATTATAGACCCGTATCAGTTTTGCTGGTTTTCAGCAAGGTGTTTGAAAAAGTAATGTTAAATCAAATGCTCAATCATTTTAATCGTAATAACATCCTACACGATCAACAGTATGGTTTCACCAAAGGACGTTGCACAACTGACGCCGGTGTCACCTTTTTAAAACACATCTTTAAGGCATGGGGAGAGGCACAAGATGCAATAGGCATCTTTTGCGACCTATCTAAGGCTTTTGATTGCGTGAATCACGAAACACTGCTCTTGAAACTTGAGCATTACGGACTGGGTAAACTTGCGCTTAGCTTAGTAAAATCATATTTGAATGATAGAATGCAGCAAATTCAAATAAACGGTGTGAACTCATTGGGTTTAAAAGTTAGAATGGGTGTACCACAGGGCTCGATATTGGGTCCATTCCTCTTCTTAGTATATATAAATGATTTACCTCAACTACTGAAAAATCGACCACAAATGGTGTTATTTGCTGATGACACATCACTGATTTTTAAAGTAAATAGACATGCACTGGAGCTAATGACGTAAATAACGCTATGTTCAAGGTTCATAATTGGTTTACTATAAATAATTTGGTATTAAATGAGAAGAAAACTAAATGCATAAGATTCACGTTACCGAATGTAAGAAGTAGTGAATGTCATGTTGTACTGAACAGGGAGATACTAGAATTCGTCGAAAAGACAGTTTTCCTGGGGATCACGCTTGATTCAAAACTACAGTGGGGTCCTCACATAACATCACTTGCAGGGCGACTAAGTTCAGCCGCTTACGCTGTTTGGAAAATCCGCCAACTAACAAACGTGGATACCGCGAGACTGGTCTATTTTAGTTAATTTCATAGCATCATGTCTTACGGTTTTTTGCTGTGGGGACGGGCTGCAGATATTGATTCTATCTTTATTTTGCAAAAGAGGGCTGTCCGAGCCATCTACAACCTCCACAGACGCGTAATATCTATATCCATTTTTAAAAGAGTGTCCTTGGAGTTTCTTGCCCGTTCTTCTCCATAGAGATCTACGATTTAGAATGGGCAACTAGCTTCAATTTTTTGACTACCTAACTGACCGATTCTTTGACAATTCAAAAGTGCCTGTAATGGTTTAATTGAAATAAATGCTTTGAGTTTGAGTTTGAGTTCGACAGTGTTATTGGTTTTTAATCTCTCCTCCTTTTTGGTTTTTAAACATCGTATCTAATTGCGATAAAATATTTAGCCGGATGCAAGATGATGATGAATTTGACAACATAGATTCATTCCACTCCTTCTCATAGAGAGAAGGCCTGACCTCATGCTCAACAGTAGCGCTGCGCTTGCGCCACTAGACCAACCTAGGCGTATAACCTAGGTACGTAATCTACGATTTATACTCTGTGCAATTCATTTTATGTTGTATCATTTCTCTGTCTAACTTTTGTCTGCCCGATTTTGAGATCAATATAAAATAAATGTGTTGATTATAAGTGTGCTTTGTCTTGTTTACGCATCGCCTTAGGATGTTAATAATAATATATTCTTTAAACAATTTCTGTCGCAACTTGCGAATATAATGCTACCATGGTACTAGGCTTAATACCCTTCGTATCACCGGAACGTGGTTCCACGCGAGACACAATGGCTTTTTAATGGTTTCTGTAATTAGCCGCGAAAAGGCTAAGCCCGTAGACATAACTATGGTTAAATTGCGTTATATAGGTACGATCAATCAGAATTGGAATCGGTTCGAAACAAACGTCTTATCCATTAAGTTATGCTGTTGAGCATATTTTCGAAGTTATGAAGCAATTGATTAGACATTTGTTTCAAACCAATTCCAATTTTGACCGATCGCGATCGTGCATTACGCAATTATGACGATGTTCAGTAACCTTCTGATAAATTAAATGCATAAACAGTGTGATTCCTTATAATATGCCAATTGAGGGAAACTATACTTATTTTATCGACGGCAAAAATATTAAAAAAAATCTAAATATTTTTATTATTGTGTTATGGAATTTTTTTAAATTTGTTCACCCTGTGTAAACAAAACGGTGTAACTTTTCAACTAAATGATCTATCACGATGAAAAAATAATTGGAAGTAATGAGAATCCGTAATGATTGGAAGTAATTAGGCGCCCTCATAAAACGAAAATTGTGGAAAAAAAACTGCCCTCAATTAAACATGTTTTTTTAGCAAAAATCGTTTATTTTTTTATCAATTTTAACTATATTGTTGTATCGTGAGAGTTCAGAGTTGCTGTAGGTATGCCTTTTTTTTTTTTTGTGTTTCGGAAATCATCCAATAACTTATCCCGCTCTGGGCGGAGCGGAAGGGCGTGTCAGACTTTTACTGACTAAAACCCGCAACCCTGGCAGGCATCGGTCCTAGCGGACCCCGCCAATTGTGCTGACTCATCTCTTTCGAGGCCCGCGTGGAACACGACGCGCCATCGACCCGGGCCTAGTCCTAATCGGACGGCGAGCTACCCATTGCTCGTCGTCCGCAAGCCCGCGCCTATGGTGGCCGAGAATCCGCCTGGGATTCCCGACGCCCAGGGCGTCTCCAACGGTGGCGGTTAGGGGCGTGAGGGCGCAAACTTTGCCTCTCCCTGACGCATTCCGCCTCCTCCTTCGCGAGAATTACTGCTTTGCAGAAGGAGGTGACTGCTCTCCATGCCCTCTCGCTCCATACCATGGCCTGGACCAGGGCCGGACGCGTGTGGTCACCGCCGCCAATAGCCTCCAAGAGGACACGGCGGGGCTCCGTCCAAGCAATAGACTTGGCCCCCTGGTCTGGGTTATTTTTTTTTTTTTTAATTGAGAAACTTCATGTTTTGTTCTATATAATACATACCTACAATGAGCATTACACGTGCTCGAACTTGTATCTACCCATTACCTACCTATCTAGTGATGAGTAACAACCATCTATCCATATCCTACCAAAATTATAGAAGCATCCGTGCTAAATTACACACGCTTATTACATGAACATTCTGAATGGTAACCAAGATGTCATCATATATATATAACAAAATTAAAAAGAAAAAATAAAGGGGAGGGGCTCATTGAGCATCAAAGAATTCGACCGCATCGCTGTCAATGGGAAAGGTGCCCAAAAGGCTGGCAGCATTGCCACGTTGAATGGCAATGCTGATTCTTTGAAATTATATGTACCTAATTGTTTTTTAGTTAATTTAGTACCTATAATAAGTTACCCAATGTATATATTTCACCAATTGAAAAATAAATATTGACAGATGTCATCATTATGAACGTGTATTCGTGGTAATTTGTTGGGATGGTTCATTTCGTAGTTTCGTACAACACTCACCGTTGTCAACGAGTTTATATTTCCGAATGCCCACTCTCATGATACTCGGGTTATAACTGGTGTCCCGCAATGCTCTATTCTCGGTTCTCTTTTATTCATTATTATTTATTTAGTTATTTTATTTTAAAGAAGGCTTACAGACTAACAAACCAATGATATAAGAAAGTAATATTTAAAAAAAAATGCTATTAACAAGCTTCCACTTAGGTACCTATAGATAAAGAAAAAGTAGATAAAAAGACATAAAAAAAGTACATACAAGTTAATATAATTAGTTAATATTAATTAATCTTATTATTAGTCTTTATAAATGATATTGGTAACTGTTTTCATCACTTATTTTTTTTTAAATAAGATGATTATTGATGATCTCAAACGTTACAGAGCTATTCGTAGCAGTCAGGATTGCTCCAAGAGGACTTGGATCGACTGATGGACTATTGCTATACTAGCAAGCACCATCTGAGCATTTCCAAGTGTACCAATACAAACATCATAAGGTTTTCATACTCATTGTTTAATGTTTTGACTTGATGAGGATATACTCTTGAAATATTACGCTACTCAAAACTCTGCTTGGATTTATTTTATATATTTATATTAGTAGTATATATTATTGGTGAAACACCAACAACCTCTTAAGGAGTCATTGTACTCATCATTATGAACAACTTTTACTATGGGAACAATAATAATAACTAAACAAGAACTTTTTTTCGCGATTTTATCGCGAAAAAAAGATGCGAACATAAATGTACGGAACAGCTGTTTTTTTTTCGCGATTTCATATTTGTTCCCATAGTAAAAGTTGTTCATAATGATGAGTACAATGACTCCTTAAGAGGTTATTGGTGTTTTACTAATAACCCTGTATATGATGTACGGATTTATAATGAGATCCAAGCGGACCTTTCGTATCTCGTCTGCCTGTATAAGGCTTAGCGTATGCTGAGACGCAGGACCACGCAGCGCAGGGCAGAGCAGATTTTGTAATGCATGAAGATACTGACAGCTGGTCGTCACTTGTTTTTGAGATCCAGGTAACGTAGCAGATTCGGAATCTGAAACTGACAGCTGGTCGTCACTTGTTTTTGAGATCCAGGTAACGAGGCAGATTCGAAATCTGAATCTGCTACTGGATCGGCATATGTTTTGTAAACATCTCCGATACAAAACTTAAAACATCGTAGTTATAATCTCAAATGATCCCATTCGGGTATCGGGTTACATACCACCCAGAAGTAGCCCTGCCATCTGTGCGAAAAGCGTCCGCGCGCGGCGCAGCAATCGAGAGGATATATCGAATAACCCAGTAGGTACCTACATTCGGCGGTCTCCACCGAGGGTAGGGTTATTCAAGTTATCATAAGGATTTTTTCAGTAGGTATTATGGATAGGTTACCCTACAGTACGTCTTGTAATCCGGTAGTAAAATAGAGATGGTGGGAAATGATCGTGGAGCTCCTGCGCACACAGTACGAACTTCGAACGATTATAGTTTTTGTTTAGTATCAAACAAGTTACGCGTATCAAACAAGTTTTTTGCAAATTTCTTCAAAAGTACAGAGGTAATTGAAAAAAAAAACCGGTACGTATACGCGAGTACATTGCATTGGTGCACACCTAAATCGCAAATTTCGGGGGGCCGTGCGGGGCAAACGTACATGTTTAATTAAATAGGTAAGTTAACTGTTGAGGAACAAGTTTGCGATAAGAACAGTTACAACTAGTTAGGTATTTAAAAAATTGGTGCCGATTCTCTTGTACACCGAACTAAACTAACTAAACTATCACTAAAATTCCTTACTTTTTATTATGAGAATCTTAGAGCTATTCTGCCAAAAAAAATCTCCAAATTTAAAAATTATTTTGACACAACTAAAATCGAATTTGACAATCGCGAATCCACTTGGTACCTACTTATTTGCCTACCACGTGATTTTTTTTGAGCCGGAGAGGCGCGCAATGTCTCGAAGTATTTTTATATGGAATTTTGCATTTTTTGGAAGAAAAAAAAAAAAATATTACCAACATGTTGAGTATTACGGGTTTGTGAGTTGCAAAGGGGGTCAAAATTTTCATTATTTTTGCGATAGGACACATCATTTCCGAGACAAGCAAAAGAAAATTTAAAAAAAGATACAGTACCGTTTTGCAACTGAATTCGAGGTGTTGGTTTGAATTTTAGTTCATGACATCAAATTTTATTCCACACATTTTTAATCGTGATTAAAAATAGTCAGAGTTAGTTAGAGGATTTTGGATATAGAACAAAAATTTTGGTTAAAACGTCAAATTCAGAATACTTAGCATTTTCTCTAAATTAAAACTCAGTGCCATCTTAGTGCTGTCAAACTAAATTATAGTTAAGTTGTGTCACTTTAGTCTATTTTCAGAATGGGAAATCGTCGTTTGACAGGAATAAACAAAATTTTAGTGATTTTAAGTTTAGTTTAGAGAATTTGTGACAAGAGAATCGGCACCATTGATTAATAGATTACACATATAGGTCAAAGACGTTGATTCGTCATTAAGTCGTTAAGTTAGTTTAAATTATTAACTTCACGTCTGTTTTTTCCTTATTATACCTACTTACTTAGTTTAGTACACTCTCATATAACGCCATAATGTGTGAAAGTCACTTGCCATAGAAGCCTTTTGCCATCAACCGGGCATAGATCCAGACTACGAGCTGGTATAAAAAATCTCCTGATGGAGAGACCCAACACTGCCTAACCTAGAATATTTTTGTCAGACTATACTTCTGCCCGCGACTTCCGTTCGCGAGGACGTCTGCCATAAAACATTATATTATGACTATTAAGACACTGGACAATTAATAGTGTAGATTTCTGAGTTTCTATCTGAGAAAGGATTTTTTAATTTACTCGGATCAGCCGCTCCATCACCCTCATCGGCCTGATAAACAGTCAGTGATAATCAGATCCATGATAGGATTGAACTACTTCCGAGTTAATTATATATACATTCTGTGGCATCCATTGATATAAATACGCAGTAATATATAATGTCAATAGTGGCATCTGTAGATCTTTTTGTGTTATGTACACCAATCTTTTCTGTTAACATGTCACCGTGAAAACTAAGGTAGACTAGTTGAAGTGAGCTGTCATTCCACCTGAGATTGACACTATTGGCAGCTCACTCTAAGTTTGCACGGTGATATTTTTACAGAGTAGATCGCCTGTACTTCCAGAGATTAGGTATCTCTTACTATCTTCCGCCAGCGGGTTCGCCCGCGTGATATCTCTATTAATTATAGCCTATGTTACTCACTGACAATAAAGCATTCTACTGCACGCGTAGCATGACCATAGAAATGGGTTTTGTCGACGGAAGAATAGACAAAATGACAGATTGCGATTGTTTATTTGCCATTTTGTCTATTCTTCCGTAGAAAAAACCATTTCTACAGTGGTCATGCTACGCTGGTGAAAGAATTTTTTAAATCGTTTTAGAAAAAAGCACAAATCTTCTCTCTTTGTAAGATTAGTTTAGGTAGAAGATCATCGATCACTAATAAATAACTTACAGTGATCGATGGTGTAGATATTATCTTACAAACAAACAATTAATTTTACCACTTTATAATATTACTTTAGATTGAGGACAACCGACAAAGGATTGTATTTCATCTTGTTGTGCAGTTTAAACATTGTGGTTTAACGCGGCGGATGTCGCTGGCAATCATTGTGGAGCCAACCCAGACTATATGCAGAGAGTCAACTGCAAACAACATTTAATAAGAGGATTAGATAGAAAATACTACTAATACAAGTTTTTTTAAGTGAAACCTTCTGTAGGCGCGTTGAGCGATTTTTGGTAGCGGATAAACACAAGGATTCGTCCCACCGACATGCTCGTGCCGTAGTGCTGTACTATAGAATATACTCGGACACGAATACCGTAGGTATCGTCCCTAGGGAATTAAAATTACTGCTATGAACTATATGCTATTATATTATAGAGTAGTCTGAAATGAGCTTTAAGATCGAGCAAAAAAACGCCGCAAAAAACATGTTTCTTGTATTTATTATTTTTTGATAAAGCGGCAATGCAACAAATACACTATCAGGGAAAATTTAAACGGTCTACCTATTAGGGCTCCTGAGATACAGCCTGCTGTCAAACGGACGGACAGCGGAGGCTGAGTAATAGAGTAGTTTGGCACTCTTCGGGTACGGAACCCTAAAAACTGTAACTATTCTTTAGTTTTTTTCCTTATTTAAACCTGTATCTAATCCGTTATTTCGCGTTGACCTACTGTTTACAGTTTTTTTGTTTGCTAATCTTTTATAACACATCCCATTGAATCCAACGACGTATCAGTCACATATCGTATGCGTTCGCGTTCAGACGGAACGCTCGTAAAATTCGTCTGGGATTACCTTTATAAACGATAGAAAATGGAAAAATTAGTTGTGTTTCTGTCCCTTGCCGCAGCTGTTTGCTGTAAGTATTTTGTGAAATATTTCAACCAACTCAGCATATCGCAGTCCACTGCAAGACATAGGATTCTCTCAGGCCAATCCACAATACTCTGTCCTCCGCCTTCCGCATCCAGTCTGTCCTGGCCACCTTTTTAAGGTCGTCGGCAGAGCTGAAGTGGCAGTCTACCAAGATCCATGGCCAGTTGAGTAGACGAGTCCTGGAGTGGAGACCATGAATCGGCAAGCGTAGTGTGGGGCGCCGGTCAACTATATTATTGAAATAAATATAATTTGAAATTCGTCATATCGAAATTCGAAAAATATTAGTCCACCATTTAATAAATAAAATAAATAAATAATAAACCATTTATTGCAGGCGACACAGGCCCTTAGAAAAATACTTTAACCTAAACATACATATTCTATAAACAAAAGTTGTGTTAATAAATAAGGCTTAGGACTATGTTAGTAGTAGTAAAAGAAGGGTGCTAGTAGTAGTGTTAATGGAACATTAGACGAAATGTGGTGTTCCATGCACCTCTGCATGGAACACCACGAGGCGTGAATGCGTGATGTTATGTTTCTACTATGTTTTTGTTGCGTTTGTTATGTTTGTGTAATGTTTGTGTTATGTGTAGAAATTTATTAACGCGTATCTTGTTTCAGGTATCCAATATGATGGGCTCAGAGGTATGTTCAATATGGTTTCTTTTGTAATAAATAATACAATCAAAAATTCCCCAAGTCAGATTAGGGAAAACTTGTTAAAAAAAAATCTTTATGTTGTCCTCCAGAATTCCCTAGGCCTATCCTTTTCAGACATAAAGATTCTAAAAGTTTTCAAGATTTAGATTGAATTTTGGTATGCATCATTTAATTTTCACATTATTTTGCTTTCTTGAAGGCTCCCGCAGACAGGCCCGTCGCGTCTGTCTGTGGGAGCCTTAAAACTTTATCAAATAAAACGTTGCCGCCTACCAAGATTTTTTTCAGAATTTTTCGTGTATCGTGGTTGAGTTGTTTAAAGGTACCTATTATTTACTCTTTGGTATGTTCCATCTCCAGTCAAATTCGGCTGGTCGGACGCCCTGGCCGACATGGAGTACTTCTTCTCGATTCCTCGCACCATCAGCGACGTGGAGAACGAAGCCTGGCAGAGGACGGAGAGGCCTCCAGGACCTCTGCCGGAGCTGAGGATGTACTGTCCTCCAGGGAGGATCGTCTGCCCTCTGTACGATACTGCTGGTTTCGTAGCCGGACTTATGGTTGCTGTAAGAAGATTTTTAATATTCAGAAAAGTCGATCTATTCAGTGAAAATCTCACCGGACACTGAGGTGAAGTGAGCTCGAAGTGTGCTGTCATTAGTGTCAATCCCTAGCAACAGGTGGAATGGCAGGTGATATCTACAAATTTTTGATTGATTTTTGATTGTTGATTGATTATGTTTCACCTTATATTAGAAAAAGTGAAGTCTTCTCAAACTGAGTATCTAGGTAGTTTCAGGAGTTCGTTAATGTATATATACTAAGCAACTTTATCAATCAAGAATTGAAATCGATTCTTGAAGAGTCAGTAGTCAATTCTAACATCTGACTGTAGATAACTCCGGTCTATTCTGTAAAAATCTCACCGTAAAAACTGACGAGAAGTGATGTTTAAGTGTGCTGTCATTGCAGCGATTGACACTATTGACAGCTCACTTCAAACTCACTTCGCCTAAGTTTTCACAGTGAGAATTTACAAAATAAGTAGATCGGCAGTTGTAGCATCACTTTGTGGGCTAACGTCAAAAGTACAACGTTTCATGACGAATCAATCGTTCTGTAAACATTGTTAAGCTAAATGAATCAACAATCGTCACAAAACATTTTAAATCAATTAAACACACACACAGCCCTAGAGGTGGGCAAACTGTTTTTATCAATATATCTCAAACGCTGGAGAGAGGGTTCGAAAAAATCGTAGATCCGGGGCTGCACACATAGTAGCTAATATTGGTGCGTGACCTCGCGAATTTATCTACGACACTGGTAACAATGCGCAGTCAATTCAGACGGTGAGTGTTGTTCATTCGCGGCGTTTATCTAATTTATTTGAATGAACAAGATCAATCGCGGAGGGTTTCGACCCACGCTTGTTGATGCTTCAATGGAACCACTTAATGCACGTAACGTTCTGGAATGATACATATTAGGAGGAGAAGAAAGGAATCCACATGGAATTAAAATAGACTTTTTCGTGTGCCTGCTTGACCAACATGTGAACTTAATTATTATGACATGCAGGGAGATGAGATGTGCGGTCGGGGACCCCGTCACGAACGAAGTTCCTGCTCACGTTTGATTTGAAACAAAAACAAAAATTTTGCATTCCATTTGACCACACCAATAACTTTCGCATCCTCGAAAACTATGAAAACGACACCCATGACGAAAAATGTGAAAATTTTCGCAGCCGCCATCATGGATTTTCATTTTGACGAAATTCATACTTTCTCTCTCTCGCTCTATCAAGAAAGAGCAATAATTAGCAGGCAAATCTATTTTTTTTTCAATTTTCACATTTTGATTTTATCGTTACCTCCTAACGAAAGTGATACAATCTTAGTCATCTATTAAAATGTTACATTTGTGACATGGGTGCGCCTATATAAGCAAATAAGTCCCAACTCAACAAGAAGTTATGTCACATTCACATGTCAATTTTATAGCTTCCAGTGGATGAGTTCGACTCCCCGGGCAAGCCTGAGAAGAAGTTCATCAAATGGTCTGCGCCGGCGGCGGAGGGCGAGCCTGCTAGGGAGTACTGGACTGCTACCCAGTACTTCGTGTCTGCAGGTAAATGTTCAGCTAGGTTGCTGGTCTTTGGTGTACTTATGTGGAGTAAGGGTTGAAGAAGAAATGCCACATGCATAACAAAGCTCTTCTAAAGACGTATATGCACGAACGAACAAGAAAATGTTGAACACGAAAAATCAGCCACGAATATCAAACACTTTATTTCAAAGTCAAAGTCAAAGTCAACAATTGCTTGTTGCACTTACAGTAAATACCAAAGCGTGCAGCAAGCCAACAACATAACATTAACTTTGCTTGGCGCGCACAAGCTACCAAATTGAAAAAGAATTTTCAAAATCAGTCCACATTTCGTATCACATCACATCGAAGGACATAATATATAAAAAAGACATACAGACAAAGATAGAACCTCCTCCATTTTGGGGAGGTCGGTAAAAAAAAAAGTTTGTGTGGTGGAAATTGTGAGAAATAACTAAGTAAGTAGTCAGAAATTAATTAAAAGAATCATTCCTAGTCACAAAGACTTTCTTATAACCGCACATTGTTCTCGATACATACATGTGTACTCATCGAGACCCTAGAAATGGTAGTTGAAATGTAACCGATATGTGCGCATTGTGTTCGGGAGCCATTACACTTCGAGCAGTCAAGGGGAACATAAAACCATCCCATACCTACATAGTTTTGAACTATAACGTTGAACTAGATCGAAACTGTACAGGGTCAAATTAAATTAGGTAACAAAACTCCGCAAACGGAGATATCAGGTTTTGAGATTAATAGTCTCCGAAAGAGCAGTTTCACCTTAATCGCCATAAAAGGCCTGAACTGTAGCGTACAACCACTTGCTAAAACCAATTCTGAATGATCGAAAGATTTTTTTGACAAAACTTTGTACCATGGCATTTATCTTTTTACTAAAATACTTTTTTTTTGTATTTTCCATAGAGTCACTGAAGGCAGGCGCAGGCCCACAAGTGGAGAACGGAGCAACGCTCCAAGATGGCGGCGTGTGGGTGGCTGGTCATGACAAAAGATTGATGCGCGTGCCCAGCACCGAAGCAGAGCTCAACAGCACCGCATTTAAGAAACAAAACTGTATACCTAATATGGGTAAATTTTATGGACATAAAAACTGAAATACCAAGTCTATTTCGTCGAAACATTTTTTTTTGAGTTGGTTAATTTCCACTAATCAAGTGTCGAAAACGGATGGGCCCAAAATGGTGCCTCGAGGCACTCCTTTTTACATAATTGATAGTTCACATGTTCACCCTCCTTCTAATGTGCATAATGCTATGACTCAAAAGGTGCCAAGTGAAAGCACTGATTTTAATTTAGTCTGCACTTTATTTTGATTAATCAAAGTCGTTCAGAACGCACGTATAGTTCACATCGAATAGATAGAAAAGGAGTCAAACACCTTTGCAAGATCTAAAAAATATAAGACTCTTTTTTTCATTTAGTAAAACTAATCAGTGCAAATGTTTCCAGGAACCCACTACTACTACAATATGACCCAGGACTTGAAGTGCGAGGACTTGCTGCCGTGGTTCGCGCTGACCACAGGGGGTGACCTGGTCGGCACCGGCTTCCAGGTTATCGGCAGACTGCCCAAACAGAAAAGGAGGGACTGGTTCGAAGCTATACCCAACCCCAAACAAGGCATACAGGTGAGGAACAGCACGGTCCTGTAGACTTAAAAATCATTAATAGTGCTCCATTTGAATGGCAATAATTACAAAAGACAGCTCCCAAAACGGTTCGACCATCACCATTTCCTAGGGATGGGAAAAAGATGATGTTGACGTTGGGAATATGCGTTGGGTTTACGAAGTAAGATACATAGTGGGGAATCAATTAATACTTCTCAAGTTGTAGCCGTAATAATAGGGTCATCAACACCGTTTAGCCAAAAGACGGGCACTACTGGACAAAGGGTTCCCCAAATATCGCCTCACCGACTAGGTCTGTGTTTTCTGCATCCATCGAACGAATAGGTCATATTATGATTTCCGAAATGTCAAGAAACAGATATTCAGTGTGGTGGTGGGTATATAATTTTTTTTGTATATTCGAACCATCTCCTAATGAAATTCTAAAAAAGTTGCCATATAATAGTCTATATTTCAGGTGACGGTGCCATACGCGCCAGATTGTCTGGGTGAGTGGGCGGATAAGTACGGAATCGTGTCCATGCACATCTATTTCGTGAACGATCCTTGGAACATACAGTGCAAGTAAGTTTAAAATTAATATGACGTTTGTATACTTATTTGTAATGAAATACTTAACGGGCGTAATGTTAAGTTAAGATAATGTTCTAAAAGAGACGAGGATTTTATAAAGCTTTTTATCTAAACCTCGTGGATGTATATGACTAGATCATAGATCTATGAATTAGATCAAGTCGGTAAAATCAATAAAAATAGGGGAAGACATTCGGGGAAGACTAAAGAAACGGTGGATGGATTGGGAGAAAGACGATATTATGGCTAGAAAGTGGCTGACTAGTGTGACTACTGAGATAACGACAATTTTTATGAAGACGAAAGGAAAAAGACATGCTGCACCAAATAAATTGGAATAAGAGGGAGAGGACGAGGATGATGTATTATATCAAGTCGCAAATTGTTTTATTGAAAAGCTACTGCCTTGTTGGAGTCGTGTTTGCAAGGACGACTACAAGGGGTCCTGGTTTCAGTTTTCGTTTAGAAAATTCTCAGTAGCAGCTTGGAATCTAGATTTTTACGCGATTAGTGACAACAAGCTCGCCCTGGTAAAATATGGGTGGACATCTCTGCCCTTTCGGGGAATCCAGGAGTGTTTATAAAAGTGATTGTTAAAAATTTCTAGGAATGGTGACTCCATCAAGCTTGCGCCTGCGCTCGACCGCATCGTTCTCAACGGATACAGATACGCCACTAAGATATCAGATGAATTCACCAAGCTGTTTAGCGGATAAATTATATTTAGTTTTTTTATAGAATTATTTAATATTAGGTATTAATATAACTATGTGAAAGTAAATAATCAGATTAGATAGGTAGGTACAAGAGATTGTTAAAGTTAGAAAATGCAACAAATATTTATTTTTTAAAACCGCTATTAAAGTTTGAATTCAAATAATGTCTGAAAAAAAGTATTTTATTGTAAGAGTAACCATGACTTTATTAATATAATGGTAGACTTTATTTTAAGTAGGTACCTACTCTATATTTAATATCTAATTCTAGTGTCAACAAACGATTGTTTCAGAATTACTTAGAATTATTAAAATTGTCAATTTTGACAGGGTGCAATTAACAACCTCTACACTACAAGTGAGGATACGAAAAGTCAGGCGATCCTCCTGCCAGGGAAGCGGGAAAGTCCGAAAGGGATATCGGGACCTTGGCAATAGGCAACTGAAGGAACACGGGTGGGTTTTAGTCAGTAAAAGTCACCCCCTCCCGCTCCGCCCAGAGCGGGAGAAGTCATATGATAAATTCCTACCCTCAGAAGAAAAGTTCATATTCTGACGCTTTCTTTACTGCTAAGTCATAGTGCGGTCTATGGATCCTGTCCTAAGGAGTAAGCGGGACGTAATGTCAGTTGACAAAATAAAATTAATTCTAGTTTCCAGTAAATACCTAACTAAAGGCTTTACAGCTGCCAGTAAAAGTTACGCGAGCAACATAAAACGAAATACTTTGTAAATGTCAAAGTTAAATTATAGTACAACACGGTTTTTAGGACGCTCCGTTTCGTGAAGGTTCGGTAGTAACTTTCACGATTTAGCTCCTGTAGAGTAGAAGGTACTTTGTATCTACTATGTAAATGTAGAACTGCGAAATTATATTACACATCTGCGCTCTAGCTTTGCCGGTTGCCCAAAGTATTGCAGCATCTTACAGAATCAATTATACAGGGTGAAAATGAATGCATCGCTATCCTCTTAGGGTATCATTGTACACAGGCTAAGTGTATAGCCTGATGTATAGCCGTGTGTAATCATTATTATGAACAAGTTTCACTATGGGACCAACCCACAAATCGCGAAAACAAAATCAGCTGTTCCCTACATTTTGACAAGATATATGCGAACATAAATGTAGGGATCAGCTTTTTTTTTCGTGATTTCGGGTTAATTCTCATAGTGAAAGTTGTTCATAATTATGAGTACACATTTGTTTTGTTCATAATTATGAGTCTGTATGTAGTTTTTCGGTGTGTGTAGGAATTATAAATACCGATTTAACTGCGCTTCGAAAATAAACGTTGTGTTCATAAATAACCAGCTAGAAAATTCACCTGACATCACTTAAATGACGTATCACCAGCTTATATAAGCACTAAAATATAGGTATTTCATTTCTTCGATTAGCATTCCAAGCGCCTACTAGAAAGACATTGGCAACGCATAAATCGTCGAATAAAATCTTTGGCGCCGGCCAGGCGTTGTCATTTCAACGGCAAAATGTTGGCGCATGGCCCACTGGGCACTGATAACCTACACTCTAATGCCGACATCTAATTGATTTGTTATAATTTGTGATGGTAGAATTAAATTATATTGGCAAGGAAATAAATTCTTGCTCTCTCAATCTTTAGCCTACTTTTCTTCCACCTGCTCCTTTTCATTCCATGGGATATAATTACTCGACAGCAGCAGAAGGAATAATGTTTTTCGAGAGTATGTGTGTATGTCTTCTTCGACTAGCTAGACCATCGTAGAAACGGGTTTTGTCGACGGAAGTATAAACAAAATGACAGATTGTGATTGTTATATATGCCAGGCACTCACCCTAACTAGGCTATTTTTTTCGGCACACCTTAATGTGTTGGATGTAGATACATAACTACTTAATCAGTAGATAAATAATTTAGGAAGTTTTAAGGGGTTGCTTGCCAAGTGTTCCATGAGCAATTAATGGTAAGATTGGTAAGTAATAAAACAAGATGGACCGCGTGTTACTCGTCATATTATTTGAGGAGATTCGAACAATTCACAACAAAAACTTACGGTCCGGAACAAATAGTCTTTCTAATGATTCATTAATTGAGAATAATTAATTTATTAGAATTTAGAATGCCATCAACCTGCTAACCGACCTTTGACGTACTTATATTTGAAGATACATTCTGTATTACATAAATTGAGGTCCATGTTGCGAGAGTGTTGGTACCGTGCGTCAATATAAATGTTTATGCAATGAAAGAAACGTAGATACTTACCTATACAAAGTTGTAAGTGCGGTTGCAAAACTATTGTTTGCATCTTTAGCCTCTAGTTTTAAAGTCTAAATTGTTGTGTTTCGTATGTTTGTTTTTGGTAAAACTAAAACTATTACAATAGGTTCTATTATTCTGTACGCTTGGGTACCCCATATCCGGTATCTGCCTTTGGGAATTATTCCTCAGTCGTGGTGCGGTTATGAAATGTATTGGTATTATTGTTTGTAGGAGTTATTGTGCTTTCGATACGTTTGGTCTGTTGCAGGCTTGCAGGATGTTGGTCGTTGTTATTTGTTTGGCAATGTTTTGTTGGTTTGAAAAATGAGATTTAATTCAATTTCCAAGATAATATTACATAATTTAAAAACTAACAAAGACTTATAATATCTATAATAATAATTATGTACAAGGGAAAATTATCAAAGGGCATCAAAAAATTCGTCCGCATCGCTGTCAACAGGAAAAGTGCCCAAAAGGCTGGCAGCATTGCCACGTTGTATGGCAATGCTGATTCTTTGCCCAAAAAATAGGCCAGCCCTCCGGTCACGTGAAGAGTCGACCAAGCGTTTGGCGATGTCTTGAAAAACCAAGTGGGCACTCGGACCCCATGGCCCTAGGGTTTCAACCCCAAACGGCTCGAACATATACGTCCCGATAAGATTGGAGTATTTGCGCCGTTTGAGGTTTTCTGCACCTGCAGCAGCAGCTCCAGCACAGCCCGCCGTGCTGGGAAGATGGGATGGCGCAAGGGTGTCGACACACGTTGCATCCCACACCAAAGGCCTACCTACCTTCCAAGGCATTATGGTCATTCCGTCTGGTCTCCTCCCATCGTCGCGTGCCAAGCCATTGGGTTCTAGAACAGCTGGCACCCCAGCGGTGGCAAGAGCACGACGGATGATGTCATTGATGCTGGCGTGCCGTGCTATCCGACCTGCGCTTCTACTGCAGGATAGGCTATGGTGACCGAGGCAGTCGACACCTTCACCGCATTGGCAGCGATGCGGAGCCACGCAAGGAGCGCCCAGACGCAGACAGGTAGCGAGGCGGAAGGTGGTGTCACCCAGCATAGTCCCTACGTTGGGTGGCGGTAGTGCCTGAAGCCAGAGGCCCGATTCCCATTCACCAACAGCCAGCAGGCGGGCACGCTCAGCAGTATTGGTGGACGTATTAATAAAATTATTCCGTACCAACCTGCAGAGCGGCTCATCCCACTGCCTCTGGGAAAATGTTTTGTTGACTGAAATTCAGGGAAAACCTATCGCGCGATTCTGTTCTTTATAAAAACTCTAATTAAACAAAGTTGCACTAAGAATTTCTCTTGTCTCGACTTCTCGAGTCGTCGTGGTGATAACTTTAGCAAATATCTCACATGCCAAATCCACATCCAAATCTGTTCGCTAGAATAAGTATACCTATTAGATAGTATCGAAGAAGCCATTACTCAGCCATAATGCAAACCCAGTTATTCAAATATGGAAGGAAACTTTAAAAAAATACCGTGCTGTTACAAGCTTATTCAAATTCAAGGAAAAATCCAAGCCTCTTCTAGCAATCGAACATTAGGCAATCCAGACGTCACATTAACGAACCCCGAAGGTTGCCAGACGGATACATTCCTCTTGACACTTCCATAGAATCACCAGCTGTTTGGGAATGCCCGCGCCGCCGCCCGCCATCATTCGGCACAAGGCTTGCATAGTAAATCGTGACACAGATTGGTATCCGTCGGGTTGCCCGTTGTTGCTCAAGTGTCTAGTTTGAATGCTTTTTGTTCAGCGATCTTTAATTGTTTGAAAGTGAAGGTTGTTGTTTGGAATTCCCATAATATTTAAATGATTGAAAACGCACATTATATTCTTGTTACAGTGTTTTAGCCAATCTTGACGTAAAATAGTTTCTTGCGGAAAATTTCACCAATAAATTGCGTTCAGAAGGTTTTTCAGTGTGACTATTCTACAACAATGATGACACTGACAGCTGTTGAACACGGTTTCGTTTTGCTGATCAAGTTCACTTTTATTGGTGAAATTCGCCTTTACTCTTTAACTTAAGACTTCAATCAACTCAGCCTATCGCAGTCCATAGGCCTTCCGCATCCAGTCTGTTCCAGCCATCTTTTTAAGGGTCTTCAGTCCATCTAGCTGGGGGGCGTCGCACGCTATGCCGATATGCCATCTAAATTCCAAGATTCGTCTGCTCCGCCGGCTACCGGTCCTTCGACAAACATGGCCAGCCCACTGCCACTTCAGCTTGCTTACTCTGCAAGCTATATGTCGGTAACTCCGGGTCTACTCCGATAATTTCATTCCTGATTTTATCCTTCAAAAAAACTCCGAGGATAGCCCGCTCCATAGCGCGCTGAGCGACCTTAAATTTGTGGACCAGCCCGACTGCAGTGTCCACGTTTCGGCACCGTATGTCATGCTTTATATGCCATACCTTAAACCTTTTCGTTATGGAAAGGAAATAAATTATCAGGCCTATCTCCACAGTCATTGCTAATCGTCGGCACAGTATCGATAATCAAACGTAAAGGATTGAAACTTTACATAAAAACAATACAAACTTATAAAATTGTAATTATTATGTCATGATGACCCACTGGTTTTCAGGCCCCGTCTCTCATGCACGAGGTGGGTTCAAATCTGGGAAAGTGCCAATATGATTTTTTCTAATCATAATGTATACTTTCTAAGTTTATCTTGGTGGACAAAACCCCTCCGTATCAAAACGTTCTAAAAGCAAATGGTCTGACATCGGTGAGGGTAAAACATCGTGAAGAAACTTGGACTTTAAGTCAATATAAGTAAATCTCAAATCACCAATCCGTCTTGAGCAAGTGAGGTGATAAATGCTCATGATCATGTATGACAATTTAAGAGGCCTTTGCGCAGTGGGGCAATGATGGGCTGGTATTATTATGTAATGTTTTGACATTGGGGACTACCTGAATGATTGAGCAACGCGACATTTTAGTCACAGCAACAGCACAAACAATGCAGTGTGCTAATCACCCAATTGATTGAAAACAAACAATAATTATTGCACGGGCCTATTAGTAATGGAGCCATTCAAACTGATTGTAGGTATACCATACCTACTTATCTATGTCATAGTATACTTAAATAAGTAGGTACTCTTCAGGCTGATGGGATTAGAATTAAACATTTAACGCTAAAGACATTAACATTCAGTTATTAAGTTATTAACTTATAACCAATGTTAAATGTAAACACTTCATTAATATGAATACAAAATATTTTTCTTTGTTCACAAATTATAGATATTATTCATCGTCCATGGCCAGCATGTCGCACTTGTTCACACAATCGCCCATGTATGTATACAGTCAGCTTCAAAAAATTATATAAATGTAAGTAAAAATTGTACACGATTAAATATTGAATTCTTATTGATGTACAGGTACAACTTCCTGAGGCTTTGTCACAGATGAATACAGATTGTTCAGTCCGTATAATCATTTAAATAAAAAGCGACTCTTGCTACGACCAATAAAGTGCAATTCAGGTCGCACAGCGCTAATTAGGTACCTAGAAGTTGCATCTCTTTCTATCGCGTAACTTTTATATCATCTGACTACGCAACTCTCACTAAATTGGCCCGACAAGACGGGCCCGACATGTACCTTCATACCTAAAAAGCGGGGTGGTGAGCCATCTGTATTCATCTGTGGCTGAGTGTACCTAACTAAAATATCAGTGTATTCAGCTGCTCAATACTGATGATGCGGGTCTAATGAAGGTTTAGGTAATATTTAGGTGCCTATTAACCGGTAAAAGGTTGTATAAACAGTTGTTTTTGTAAAGGACGGCGTTATTGTATTTTATTATTGTCTGTGCTAAGGTTTCAAAGGTTTTGAGGTGTTTTATAAATCGTTGTAGGCATTGTTCGCTTGTCTTGTTTGATTAATGAAAGGGAAAATAAGAAAATGTGGTTTTAGTGAGATCGTGATCGCTACTTGGGCAGATGTGTAGGTACTATTGATATTGGGCGACAGGCGAAATTGATGATGCTCAAAATCTAGTAGGTAAGTATTAGTTTAAGTGACACTTGTAAAGTCTGTTTCAAGTGATTGTTCTTTGTTTTTCAATTTGAAGTTTGACATTTGCACCTGTCAAATTATGTATACGAGAATAAAAAAAGTTTTGTATGTATTTGAACGATCACTCGGAATTTTTATTATTGAAATGATTATTTTGAATATTTCATAATGTATTCTATGATGTATTATCTACTCCTCAATAAATTATTACTAACACGTAATAATTAGCCAGATTTTGTATAGAATATCTTTTTAAAATTTAGAGTTTGTTCACCGATTTATATCGCTGAATCGCTGACCAATTGACCATATTAACTATTGAGATCAGTCAACAGAGTTTGTTTCTTTAATTCAATTTGAAAGATGGTAATGGAATAGGTTCAGCAGTAGCATATACAAAGCCCTCCATAAACCCTCCTTTACAAAGTTTAAGTTTATTTATTTCTCAACAGGTTATAACAAATTCGTTGTAGAGGTCTTCTTTTAAGTATAGGATATAACTGTACCAGAAGACCTCAAAAATTACATTGTAGGTGTTTTTGAAATTACATATAAGTACAATTGAACACTTAGGTACGTAGCACTCTGCACAGAAATGAGGAAAAAACAGGCACTGACTTGGCAACAAAAACCAAGAAGTAATCTAATTTTACCCTAATAAGACCTCCAACACGTACCCAGTTAATGTTTAAATCACCAAACATTACCTCTTAAATTCTGATTATAAAGGTTCCACTAAGTAGTTACGCAACTCAGGGGACTATAAATAGGTAAATGGGTTAGGTAATTACCTGTACGCTCAATAGGGGATGAGTCGGCACTAAGGGGTTGAGTCGTGAGTCTGACCTAACGCAAACATGGTTTACTTAGGGCTGGCAAGAGACAGGATGATATGTAACGATATTACAAGGAAATTGGATTTGGCCCTATATTACATGAGACTTGAAACATAACTGGCGAAATGTGGGTGTACTATACGTACACCTCTGCCCAAACCTTCTGGGAAACAGTAGGTATGGGTGATGTTATGTTATGTTGAAGGAAATATGTGTACAGTGCTATATCAAGTATGTACTTCATCTTATTAGCAGTCGTGAGACATAGAGTAAATAAATTCAGCGAGAAATTTACTGCATCAAGAAATTAGAAAATGCATTCTCCGTTGAATAATAGTAATATAATAGAATAGTTTTGTTTTACAGACAAGTTGACTACATTCAAGTTCAAACAAATTACAAAGGCTCCAATGTAATATAACATCACGCCTGTATTCCCCGAAGGCTTTGCCACAGGTATAGTATAGTATAGGTATTGTAGACCTAAGTACATATAACCAGTTATGTTTATGTCCCATATAAATATCTACAATACCATACAAAATTATTTTTAAAACTGGTTTGAAAACAATCTTATAAATAAAAGGAAAACTCGACCTAAGTCTAAATTCAAATAAGTAATTGGCGCCCAACTAGTCCCACGTTGGGCGCCATCCTTACCTCTTTGTGTTTACGGCCATACGTTACCATATTATACCCCATTTCATACTCCTGAAATATTAAATATGTTTCGGCACAAGTTTACTGAACTAAGGTGTTAAGTGGAATTACCTACCTACTACGTCAACGGATAGTGTAAGTAAGGATTTATAACGCCTACGCCTACCTACTCTGCTACGTAGGTAATAATTTTCAGTTTGCTCATAATTAGTTCACTATGTTGATGTGAATATATTTTTATTCTACCTTTACTTAATGAAACCCTGAAGATGTATATCTAACAACATGTTTAATTGTCTGGAATGCTTAGCGTAGTGTATAGCTATATCTTAATCTTTAAGAAGCATCTAACCAGAGGGCCTATAAGACAAGGGACAATCGCTTTCAAAGCGTTTCGCATTTCTACGATTTTCAATAGGATTGACACAAGCTTTTCGGTGGCTTATGTCAGTCCCATAAATACATTTATGACTTTCCATCATCTTGGGCGAATACGGAAGATGTGATGAGTGATGACCCATGATAAGATATGAATTTCTAATGCATGCAGTTCTAACAATTACAATAAAAACAACCGACTTCTAAAAAAAATACAAAAATAACGGAAAATTCCGAAATTCGGTGTCTTTGGTTTAGAATTTTCGTTTTTTTGGTAGGTACCGACTTCCGAAATTAAAGAAATTTTTCCATCTTTAGTGTTTTTTATGGAAGTCGGTTGTTTTTTTTTTGTAAAAAGATTTAATTTTTTACTTTTTACTTGCGGTACCTACCCCACACAAATTCAAATACCTGTTAAGTAAATAACAGTGACGGGAACTTAAAAGATCATACATACAGGGTGTTAGGGTGAACACCGTTAACCTTGCAACCAGTGGTTTGGTTTCATTTATGGAACGTAAAATCAATGGAAAATTACAACTTTTTTTTTCTCTTTTTTATATCTACATTTTACCACAAGAGACGCAAGTGCGACCTCTCCGTCAGTCAGTCAGCTGTTTCGCTAGAGAGCACAGCGTTTTTTTTTTGTTGTGTTGGGTCATTTTTTTTATATTTAAGTCAACTGCCCATGGTTTGAATGACAAGAGTGTTTGCACTTACAGCCTGTATAGGCTAAGTGGAAAAAATACGTATTATTGAAGCTAACTCAATAACTACGCAAGCAAAGTTAATAAAATTTATAAGGGAACACCTCTGAAGCATGACCTACCAAGCAAAAAAAGAATCATCAAAATCAAGTCATAATTGGCGGAGTTTTCGCGTAACAAACACAAAAAAAACGGTCGATTTGAGAACCTCCTCTTTTTTGAAGTCGGTTAAAACTCCTTCTCGACCTGAAAACACAAAAACAAAAGCGTATTATTTAAGTTTCGAACAAATACCTACTACTTGGTTCCGTTCGAAGGTCGATCAGCCGCTCCATCACGCTTGTCGGCCTGAGGGCCTGACAGTCAGATACGAGATAAGATTGAACCACTTCCGAGCTACTTACATAAATTCTATGGCATTCCGTAGATTCTCGTTCTTTCGTTTTCAGTGAGTTGAGGCGGTGTATTCTGTAAAAATATCACGGTAAAAAATTTGGTGAAGTGAGCTGTCATTCCATCTGATGCTAAAAGGATTGATACTATATTGATAGATCACTTTAAGGAGGATTCGCTGTGGTAGCCCGCGAAATTAGAGGTCGGTCAGTGTCGCGTTGTATCTTGATCAAAATATGATTAGCGACCATAACAAATAAAATGTATTTAAAGAATTATAATCATTAGAATGATTAATACATTTACAGACTTATCCAAGGCGATGTTACCTATAAGTCACATTGTCTACACAATAACCTGTAGTCAGTCAGTATCCTGGGGGCCAAGTCTACTAATTTGCAAACGTGTCAGTGGTCTCGCAATGATGAGTTTTTGACAAATTTTGTATGGCTTATCTGTGACACGTTTGTAAATTAGTAGAGTTGGCTCCCTGTATAGTTGTTTTTATGAGTACTCCACTCCCTCGTATAACCAAACACACAGTATTTTTCACAGTGAACTTCGAAATCCTGACAGCAAAAAATAAACTAGGTGCATTTTAAACTCGTAAGCTCGCTCTGACAGTTCACCACGATCCGTAAATCTCTGGATTATGGTTAAGTTCAGGAACTAAAGGAAAACTGGACAAAAAACATGTCTGAAACTTTAACACCGCACCTATCTTATATTTATTATATTTTTTATTCTGAAGATTTCTCTTGATCGTTAGTACGAAAGGAGCAAACTCAAAACTCAAACTCAAAGCATTTATTTCAATTAAACCATTTACAGGCACTTTTGAATTGTCAAGGAGTCGGTCAGTCAGAAATATGAAGCTAGTTGCCCATTCCAAAGCGTAGTAGGTACCTATGGAGAAGAACGGGCAAGAAACTCCACGGACACTCTTTTAAATCAAAATATTGTTACAAAATATTGGTTACATAATTTATGTTGAAATTATACATGTGAGAACAATGTAGAAAGCACGTTAAAAGCGTCCGCAATTATAACAAACAAATCAAAAATTAAAATAAGCCATGGCAGCTAAGAGATGACCAGTCACAACTGACGGCGCCCGTTCACGAACATGACGCATGGATCAGCACCATTCAGCTCAACCATTTTGAAGGGAGCTAAATGATCCAACACACGCGCCACCATCAGCGAGACATTTGAGTGAGCATGACATTCCCAGCCGCCAGGGCACATTCAAGTCAATTAAAGACAAATTACCCGGTAAATGGCTCTATAGTACATAGTACTCACACCTGTGCTATGCAGTTATATAATACAAAGGAAATTGAGTTTATACAATGCAAAGATGGTCTTACAATCTTCAGCAGCTCCAACATTATTTTCGAATGTTAATTAGTTAGTTGTGGTTGTGGAGCAGGACCAGCATTAAGCCAAGCATTTTTATCAGAAATGTAATCCTCCAACTTATAATATGCCTGCCTGCATAGTGTGCGTTTTATACAAGTTTTGAATTTCGTCTCGTTCAGTTGAAGTATGTGGGGAGGAATTTTATTGTAACATTTTAAACAGTACCCCATGAAAGATGAGTCTACTTTAGCCAGTCTGAAACCTGGTTGAACTAATAGGTCCCTATTTCTAGTACTATAGTTATGTCTATCACCTCTTTTACTAAAAAGATGTAAATTTTTTCTTACGTGCATGATGTTTTCATAGATATATTGGCAAGCTACCGTCATGATGTTAATATCCTTAAACAGTTCCCGTAAAGAATCGCGCCTGCGGAGATTATAAATGGCTCTAATCGCTCTTTTCTGCAGAATAAAGATAGACTCGATGTCTGCAGCCCGTCCCCATAGTAAAATACCGTAAGACATGATGCTATGAAAGTAACTAAAATAGACTAGCCTTGCGGTATCTACATCAGTAAATTGACGGATTTTTCTGACAGCATATGCTGCTGAACTTAGCCGTCCTGCAAGAGATGTTAAATGAGAACCCCATTGTAGCCTTGAGTCGAGCGTGATCCCTAGGAAAACAGTTTTATCGACGAATTCTAGTTTCTCTTGATTCAATATAATCACACAATCCCTACTTTTGACATTTGGTAAAGAAAATTTTATGCACTTAGTTTTTTTTTCCATTTAATACTAAATTATTAGCAGTGAACCAATTTTGGACCTGCAGTAAGGCGTTATTTACTTCGTCAAAATTTGTAGCACGTCTATCTACCTTAAAAATTAAGGAAGTATCGTCAGCAAATAACACCATGTGTGGCTGATTTTTTAATAAATGTAGTAGATCATTAATGTACACTAAAAAGAGGAAAGGACCCAAAATCGAGCCTTGTGGAACACCCATTTTTACTTTTAAACCTAGTTTAGAGCTACAGAGCTTTAAGTGTGAGTGATTAAATTATTGTAATTCTGGTATTTCGTCAATTAAATAACTTTTAATGATTCAGTGCCCTGCAAACATCAACTTTGAAGCCTATAAGCGACCATTTTAAAACATTGGTCTCCAAAAGATGCCATTTTAGGAATAATGTTTTTAAGAGTCGGTCGACCGGACACATCGTTAAGCCTGACGCGTACCCCAATAGAGTTGAGATATATGCCAATGGAAAGATCTCGTCAAGGCTAATATTTTGTGATAGGACGCTTCTCTCGATTTTTAGTACGAAAGGAGCTACAGAGCTCTAAATGTGACTAATTAAGCATTAGTGAAAGTCAGGTATTTAGACAATGAAATAACTTTTACTAACTTTGAGCCTTGCAAACATGATCTTGCAAACTTATAAACGGACATTTTAAAACGTTGGCTTCCTAGATGCCGTTTTGGGAACAATGTGTTTAAGAGTCGATCGGCCGTACAAATCGTTAAGCCTTCGTTAAGCCTGCCGCATCCCCCAATAGAGTTAAGATATATGCCAATGGAAAGATCCCTTCAAAGGAAATATTTCGTGATATGACGTTTCTCTCGATTGTTAGTACGAAAGGAGCTACAGAGCTCTAAATATGAGTAATTAAGCATTATTGAAATTCATCACCTATTTAGGTCATTAACTCTGCACTGACTAATAATAGGCAAAAGTCGTGTTTGTAGCAAAGGTTATACCTAAAAAGCTCTTTTCAGTGGTATATATCTTATGGCTATTGGACGCCAAGAATTGCTTCGGTGCGCAATTTATTACCTATTTAGGTCATTAACTCCGAACTGACTAACAATATGCAAAAGTCGTGTTCGTAGCAAAGGGTCTCCTTGGAAAGTTCTTTATATTGGTGTATATCTTATGGCTATTGGATCAAGAACATTCTTTAACTTCGGTGCCCCAGTGGTCACCTATTTATGCCATTAACTCCGAACTGACTAATAATTGGCAATAGTCATGTTAATATCAAAGGTTCCCCTCAAAAACCTAAAGCCGTTGACGTATATCTTTTGGCTATTGGGCCAAGAATATTCCGTAACTTCGATGCCCAAGTATTCACCCCAAAGAAAATCCTAAGTAACCGCACCACTGAAGATTAAACGAGAAATACGGACATTTTCCTTAGTAGATGTAGAGGTGCACTTATATCATATTTATCGATATAATCGTGCTCGTGAGTTGAGCACGATTGAGCATCCTTAATAGGATGCGACGAGGTCTGGAGCAGGCTTTACAAGAAGACTGTACATCTGAACTTACTCGCAACAAAGCCTCAAGAATCGAATAAAGTAAAGCATAAGCGACTGACACAATAATACGTGTCCTTGATACAAAATTCTTTGTCAGTTAAAATAAGGGACAGACCGTCAACAAAAGATGGACAATTGATCGAATTTGTCAGCTCAGTTACAATCTGTTGAAGTGAACACATTAGAGGGAGATTGGAAGGAATAAAGTGCTATTGCTCGCTTGATTTACGGGATAGATACCGGAGAATGTTTGATTGTGTGAGAATATGAAAGCCCGATTTATTAGTAGCTCATTCATTCTTTATTAAAGACATCCATATGAGATTAAGTAATTGTTTATTAGGTAAAATCTCAAACATCTTTTTACCCGACTACGGCGAAGAAAAAAGGAGGGTTATGATTTTGACCGGTTTGTATGTATGTATGTATGTATGTATGTAGGTATGTATGTATGTATGTATGTATGTTCATCTGTTCCCTCCTATCTTCCAAACCACTTATCACAATTTGACAAATGAGGTATCGTTAGAAGCGTCGTGATTGTCCGCTGGTTAAAGGCTATGTGAAGTCACATTAAATTAAAAATGGCGCCCTCTAGAGGACATAAAGTGAGGAACTTAAAAAAAAATATGGTTTAATCGTACCATGTTGGGTATCAAATTTCAAAAAAATATATATTATAACCCCAAAAGAATTTAAAAAAAAATCAAGTAATAAAAACTAAAATCCAACTACGACTTAAAAAGTATAAACAAGACACCACAGACAAACAAATTAAAAATCCGGAGTCAGACGTAATCTGTTCGATTTATGCCCTAACATGTGTGACTCCGGATTTTTAATTTGTCTGTCTGTGGGGTCTTGTTTATACCTTTTAAGTCGTAGTTGGGTTTTAGTTTTTATTACTTGATTTTTTTTTACACTATTACCTACAGTCAGATTTTTTTGCTGGCCCGTAGTAATGCAGCGGTTTCATTGCGGAACACACAAACTGGAAGTGGCATTCATTTTGTCAGTTCAACTACATTCATTGCGTTTTTTACGTTGCCAAGCAGACGAATTTTTCAATCATATGAAGCAATAGATTATGAAATTTCTTTTAAATTTTTCCGATTAGAATTGAAACTGTTTTGGGGTGCAGATTGTTGTCAATCAAAGGATGTCATAAATAAGACTGTTAAACTGCCAGATGTTTCGCACATTTTGCACCTTTCCAAAGTAAATGCAATGTAGGTACTAACAAAAATCCTCTTATATAAAAAGGTTTTTGATAATAAAATACTACTTTAGTTCGGTCAATAGACGAACAGTAGGTACCTAAAAACATAGGTCCCTAGATAGACAACAAGCGTTCGCAAAAAAATTGATACAAAGGTTAGGAGATGCCGCGACGGAGCGCGGGCGACACGACGACGTTGAGTGATCGCGAGGTCCTCCTTCGATGCTACACGATTACTCGCGTCCTCCATCAATCTCCTGCTCGAAACGAGTAATCGATTACAATGAGGACTTACTACGAGTGGAACTCGATTTGTTACCATCGTTTGTGAAGACCTTTTATGAGAAAATTGGTTGGAGACAAAATGAATTGTAAAATCTTTTTTAAATATGAATTTCAAACTTCTAAAGGAGCTCACTATTCAGTGCAGGGACATAGGACTGGTTAGCAGACTTAAGAATATTTTATTTAAGTATGTTTACTTAATTAAGAACTCGGATGAAAGCCAGCAAAAGGCTGGTCGAACAATAGAGTAAAGGTAAGGTAACTTTTTGAATTCTTCCTCAAATTCATCCCTTTTATATTAATTCGCAAGCATGACTTAAGATGACCCAGAAAAAGATGAAACACAAGTCGGTCAGTGGGCCCACTGACCGACATGTGTTTCTCCTTTTTGCATTAAATATTCAATTTCATAACAGTTTATATGTTTCAGTGGGCCCACTGACCGACATGTGTTTCATCTTTTTTTAATTAAATATTCAATTTCATAACAGTTTATATGTTTCAGTGATATAAGAAAAAATATGTTGAAAGATTGCTGATCCGTTGATTTGTAGAATTTATTTCTCTTGATAGATTAACATAAATGTTTTGAGGTAAAAATAATAAATAATTGTTTCTAACAATCTATAAGTGGATCGATTAGTTCATCAGCATCAAACAAAGTTGATTGTTCTTTATTATTTATGTTAATTTTAACAACTTAACACCTTCATTATCCTGCCAGCCATTGTAAATAATTATAATGTTGTAAACTTGTAATTTCCATGTCTTTTCTTTACGGTTATTGTGTAAAACGGAAGGTTTGAGATAATAACGCTTTAACACTTTGAGGGACACTAAACGTCTCTAGTCGTCGTTATAATAATAAAATTTCTGTTGGTTCTCCTTGAATGCGTGAATATTTGGAAGGCTATAATTTTACTGTTCATAGCCCGTTTTAAAAGTCCGGTGCACTTACTGCCTGGGCATGGGACATTCGCTGCAGCGAATTTTCGCGCGATGCGAACGGGGACGCGTCTTGTGACTTCTGACTAGTAAATGTACCAGTCATGGCAACCTATAGTTGTAAATTTTTTTTTTTTTTTTAAACTCCTTTTTTTTAATGCAATCTGTCCTGGGACATTCAGCAATAGGTATATGATGGTTCCTGGTCTTGCACGGTATGAAGCCACTGCCTCATCCGATCGATACTACAACTTATTCATGCTGGGTGTGAGTAAGTCTTGGGGTGCCCTTCTTTTCAGTCTTGTGAAGGTAACTGGATTTGACATCAGTTTCATTGCCAATTGATTTGGGTGAACTTTTAATCTGGTGGAATATGTGTTAATATTAGCTTTGATTTCCTCTTTGACAGTTTTTATCTTTAGGTCCTTGTGAATTATCTCGTTTGTGACATACCAAGGAGCATTTACTATTTGTCGCAGTGTTTTTGATTGAAACCTTTGAAGGATTTCGATATTTGACTTTGCTGCAGTTCCCCAAAGCTGGATACCATAGCACCAAATAGGCTTGAGAATGCATTTGTAAAGAAGTAGTTTGCTCTCCAGAGACATTTGGGACTTTTTGTTGAGCATCCAATGTAAGCTACGGAGTTTATGCCCTAGGCCTTTCCGTTTGGTAAATATGTGGTGTCTCCACGTAAGGCGTCTGTCAAGGTGTATTCCTAGGTATCGTGTGACCTCTGCTTGTGGTACTTCTATGTCATTTAAGGTCACAGGTGGGCATGTTTCTTTGCGTGTAGTGAAAGTCACCTGAACTGACTTTGCCTCGTTGGCTTTTATCTTCCAATCTTTAAGCCATTCAGAGATCAGCTTGAGGCTGTTTTGCAGTTTTGCAGAGGCCTTTCTTGGGCAGACATCAGTGGCCAGTATGGCCGTATCATCGGCAAATGTGCCTGTTAGGATATTTCTTTCTAGCGGCAGGTCGGCAGTAAATAACAGGTACAGGATGGGGCCCAAGACACTGCCCTGGGGCACGCCGGCCTGAATCGCACGTAGATCTGTGACCTCGTTTCCCTGCTTCACCAGGAAGAATCTCCTGCTGAGGTAGGAGCGCAGAAACAGGTAGAAATTTGTTGGGAGAGTCGTTTTTAGTTTGGTCTTTAGACCCTGGTGCCACACACGATCGAAAGCCTGCGAAATGTCCAAAAAGACGGCAGAGCAGTACTCCTTTTTTTCAAATGAGTTGTTAATTTTTTTCCACCAGTCTATGTACCTGTTCTATAGTACCGTGGCCCTTCCTGAATCCAAATTGGTGTTCAGGAATAAGGTCTCTTTCCACTAGGATCGGCATAAGTCGCTTAAGAAATAGTGTTTCCAGCAACTTCGAAGCAATTGGTAACAGGCTGATTGGACGATAAGATGTGACGTCATTTTCAGGTTTGCCAGGCTTTAAAATCATGATGATCTGCGCGACCTTCCACTGTTTGGGGACATATGTTCGCTGCAGTATAGCATTAAAAAGGTAGGTGAGGAATGTAACAGCGACTTCCGGTAACTGTTTAAGAACGGACGCGGTTATTAGGTCGTACCCTGGAGCCTTGTGGTTTCTCAATTTATTGATGGCATATTTAACTTCGCTGGGAGAACATTTTCTCAATGGTGGGTCTAGTTGGTGGACAAATGATAGTGTGTCATTGACATAGTCTAATTTGCTTGAACCTTCGTTGGGGTGAGAAGTAAATACATTTCCAAGGTGGTTAGCAAAAACTTCAGCCTTTTCAACATCACTGTTGGCCCATGTACCATCAAGCCTTCTGATTGGAGGTTGGTGCAGTTGAGGTCTTTTAAGCTTTTGTGTGGCTTTCCACAGAGAGTAGTTAGAACTTGCAGTCCCATCTAATTTTTCCCGGTGTCTCTGTACTCCTGCATTTCTGTTTTCTTCCAGCGCCTGCTTTAGCTTTTTTATGTGTGCATTCAGTTTTTTTTTGACACTGGGATACCTATTCGCTTGCCAGTTCCTTCTTAATTCGCGTTTCTCAGCAAGCAGTTCCTGGACCGAAGCAGGGCAATCGGTGCTGCTTTTACCACTTCTGTTCATTGGGGTAGCTTCCCATGCACTTTGTTGTGTAATTTTATTAAAGTGTTCCACACCTCCTTCAATGTCTTGGTCACTTGAGATCGGTAAGTTTAAGTTGATTTTTTCAGCCACAAGGTGTTTGAACATATCCCAGTCTGTTTTGTCATTGCATAATTGGCATGGCGGTAAGGTCTGTGGAATATTTGAATTGAGATACAAAAACACTGGAGAATGGTCAGAAGAAAGTTCCAAGCTAGTTTTACATACAAGGTTTTGAATATTTACGCTTTTTGTGATAAAGAAATCTATCAAGTCAGGGGTCTTATTTCTGTCCGTAGGCCAGTAAGTTGGTTCACCGGAGGATATTGGTCTGAGGTTGAGAGATTCCACTGCCAGGTGCATTTGGCGACCTTTAGTAGATGTAGTTCTTGAACCCCAGAAAGTGTGCTTGGCATTATAGTCTCCGCCTGCGATGAACCTAGCTCCCAGTGTAGAAAATAGTTTCACATAGTCGTCCTTATTGGGTTTGTGTTTGGGAGGGCTGTAGATGGCAGAAACTACAATAGGGCTTTGGTGGTCTTCAATCACAATATTTGTCGCTTGAAACATAGCTGTGCAGATTGGCTGCATTTCATGATGCTGGATGTTATCTCTGATCAACACAGCACTGCCACCGTGTGCAGTTCCATCTGGATGCATAGTTTGGTAAAACTTGTATTTTGCTATGTTAAAGTGGTTTTTTATGGTAAAGTGAGTTTCAGAAATGAGTAATATATCAACGTTATGTAAGTCAAGAAAAGCCTTCACCTCTAGGGTGTGTTGTGTCAGCCCATTGGCATTCCATAGAACAATTGTTAATTGTTTGAATGTTGTGGAGTGGACATCATCTGAAGTAGTAGGTTTGTCATAGCACTTAGTTGTTGCATGATTTGTTGCATCATTATAAGCATTTCTTTCAGTTCACCTGGATGGGGAATATTGTTATTCTGGCTCGGTTCTTTTTGTATTGGCTGAGGTTCAGCAGAACCAGTTACGATTTTAGCGTAGGTGGGTACAGTGTTTGTTTTTGTATGATATGACATTTTAGGTTCAGCAGGCAGCTGGGCAGTAGGTGTATTATCGCTGGGTTGAGTCGCTTTGTCAGATAATGTTCTCTTTCTCATAGGTGGGAACTTAGAGTTTTGTAGGTCTTTATAGACTTGGCAGCCCTTGTAATTGGCAGGATGATTGCCTTCACATAAAGCACACTTCACATTGTCTAGTCTCCCTTTTACTGGGCATTCTGCCGAGGGGTGGTTTTGCGCACATTTAATACACTTTGGCCGTCGGCGACAGTATCTTTTTGTATGACCGTATCCTTGACAGTTCGCGCATTGTGGGATTTCACGTTTGGGTTGTGGTTCCTCAAAAGCGACACAGCAGTGAAGCAGGTCCTTTATTTTATAGATATCCTTATTGTTATTGTTCGCCTGTAATTCAATGACAAATATTGGCAGGGGCCGTTTGGTCATTCTGTCCTTGATGTTCCAGATATTTGTAGTAATATGTCCTTGATCGGCTAGTGCTTCTTTAATATCATCAGTACAAGTGGATGGGTGAATTTTCTTAAGAACGACTTTGTAACTTCTTTCTTGCTTAGGTTTGTAAGTATAAAATTCAGTTTCTTTAATTTCCAGTTGTTTAACAATGTTGATATACGCTTCAGATATTTTTGGTTGGATTTTGACGCGATCGTTTCGTAAAACTTTGACAGTGTAGTTGTCTTGTGCATGTTCGTCAAGTAACTTGATTAGTGGTTTAATAGTGCCTACTTTATCAATGAATATTGGAGGTGGCCTGGCTATTTTTTGATTATTAGGTTGATTTTCACTAGGACTCTGGTCTTTCTCCTCCTCTAGTCCTGTGAAGCTGTTTATTAGATCGATAGGTTGGCTGAGCCAATATGAATCTAATTTAGATTGTTTGTTTTGATTTTCCTTATTTTCCGGGCTGGCAAGGGGACGTTTTTTGTTGAGTACTGTGGTCCATTGCTGGTTATTACTGTTATTTATTATGTTTGAGTTGTTTGAGTTGCTTCCAGCATTCAATTCGCCATCAGAAAGAGTACGCGGACGGGTGATGAATAGCCCTTTGTGCAGGGCTTGCTGAACCATTGGCTTATCCTTTTGTGGCATTTTGTTTCACTCGAGTAACAGTAACATTTTGACTGGATTAATATATTGGTGGCAGGTTGTTAAAGCGAACAGGCCCGAAATGCTCGAGATGTTTGTATCGCACAAGGTGGAGCTGGAACGCTGCGTTGTCTTTGTAAGGTTTGCACTACTGAGTTTTGTTTTGATGGCAGTTAGATTTTTAGGTTATAACCGGTACCGTAATCACTAGTGTTTTCTAATGTTCAGAAGCACTTTCCAACAAAACAAATATCACTAAGGCGAATCCATAACACTGATCTTAAGGTTTAACAATATTTTAAGACACTATTTATGGATTTGACAGATATTGTGAATAAATAAAGTTGGAGCACTTTTCGTAGGTCTGACTTAAATGACAGCTGTCAGATGATTTTGATTAGTTGTAAATAAACCGTTGTAAACCAATTCAAAACGATTTTTAAACCTCGGATTTTGGCCACGTCCGCCGCACAGACATATATATTCATTTTATTCGAGATTTCTTCATGATGTTTTTTAAACCGATGTCAGTGATGTCCAAACTTAGAAAGTCGCCTGCCCCTCGCGGAGCCTGTTCGCGGCTCTACCTGTGCGTACCCGTGCTTGATATGCTCCCACAACCCAGGCGATCAATCTGCTGAGCGCCCTGATTGCTCAGGAGCAGGATGTTGACATATTTATGTGTAGCAATAAATGCATGTTTGCATTCAATTTTTTAGTTAAATGTTATGCTGTGGGCTTGCTGCACGCTTTGGTATTTACTGTAAGTGCAAGCAATTGTTAAATAAATAATATTAATTGAAAAAGCCACATTGGTACTGGACCGGATTTGAAGCCACCACATCGTGCATGAGAGGCGATCCGTAACGACTGTCAAAGATCTACGAATGACAGCCGCTACTATCATACTTTCCGAGACACGGAGGAGGGGTCTCGATATTCACGAACCGACCGCAGCAACCTTCAATCGACTCGTGCGACGAGCTCCCATATTACAGCATTTTTTATCTCTCCCAATAAATCCTTGAGTTACTTATTCCTCGTACGTATCTGCCTATGACAAAAATACCCACCTTTTAAATGTATATTTAAAAGAATGTTAAACATTTGTTTGCAATAATGACATAGCTACTTATGCCAGACATCTGGGTTGAGGTTAAAATAATACAACATAATTAGTTAGGACACATTATTATTTTGCAACTTACAGCTGGGGTTTTCCAAAGGCGGATGCAAATGAAGCTCCAAGGTCTGACCATGAAGGAGAAAGAAAAGAAGGATATGGTAGAAAACAGAATGCGAAGGAATACAAGAGACATCCCGAAACTGAAGCCCTTTCATTTGATAGTTGATACTCAACATGGCATGACATTTTTTACCCGACTACGGCGAAGAAAAAAGGAGGGTTATGATTTTGACCGGTATGTATGTATGTTCATCTGTTCCCTCCTATCTTCCAAACCACTTATCACAATTTGACAAATGAGGTATCGTTAGAAGCGTCGTGATTGTCCGCTGGTTATAGGCTATGTAAAGTCACTTAAATTAAAAATGGCGCCCTCTAGAGGACATAAAGTGAGGAACTTAAAAAAAAATATGGTTTAATCGTACCATGTTGGGTATCAAATGAAAGGGCTTAATGAGCACATTTCAAAAATATATATATTATAACCCCAAAAGAATTAAAAAAAAAATCAAGTAATAAAAACTATAACCCAACTACGACTTAAAAGGTATAAACAAGACCCCACAGACAGACAAATTAAAAATCCGGAGTCACACGTAGTCTGTTCGATTTATGCCCTAACACGTGTGACTCCGGATTTTTAATTTGTCTGTCTGTGGGGTCTTGTTTATACCTTTTAAGTCGTAGTTGGGTTTTAGTTTTTATTACTTGATTTTTTAATTGATGACTTTATGTCCTCTAGTGGGCGCCGTATTTAATTAAATGTGACGCCACATATAACCAGCGGACGACCAAGACGCTTCCAACGATACCTCATTTGTCAAATAGTGATGAGGAGTTTAGAAGAGACGAGGGAACAGATGAACATACATACATACAAAATCATAAACCTACTTTTTGCTTCGCCGTAGTTGGGTAATGATGTCGTTCTCCCATCATTTTACTCTTTTATACAACGTGCCGCTACAATGGTGACATTAATTTCACACACGTATACGATTTCGCGTATTCGTTTTATGAAAATATTTGAATTTCATTCAAAATTCTTATTTATTGATTTATTTACAATTTTCTTAATTACCATCCTGGAGCAACCTGTACTTAAAGAACTGTAGCGAAGAGGTCATTTGCTGGGGTCACGGATCATATGTAGGCGAATAAAAGGAAAGCCGCGCAATTTCTTAGAAATTATGCCGACAAAGGAACTTACCGATAAACGTAAGCCAGCTGGTAGGTAGCTTCCTGAATGAATCTTTTACACAGAGTGATCTCAATTTTCGTTATGTTTTTATTATTTAGTTTGTTTGAAAATTTAAATTTTTCAATTTACGGATTACTTTATTTTATTATAATTTTTATGTTTACTGGCCACTAGCCCTACCCGTGTGTTAAATTAATGTCACCATTGTAGCGGCACGTAGTATAAAAAAAAACTGCTATTCCTAGATAACTCAAACTTCTTCAAATAAAATCCATTTACTTTCGAATTCTGAACGAGAAAAAAGTAAAGAGGTTGGGGAAAAAAGGTTGTGTAGTAGTTTAGTTGTAGGTATTATACCAATCTTGTTACCTCTATATCTGAGGAAGATAAATGAGTTCCGATAGGATTACAGAGGGAACTCCTTGCGTACTCTTGTATTACTTAAATTGTATTTATCAAAGGACAGCCGTGTGTCGGATTGGATTTCTCATGGACGTAAATTACAAACATTATTTAATCCCTTCGAAAAATCCTTCCGTATTCGTAAAATTCCCTAAATAACGAAAGCGAGCACTCACTGGTTATAATTCCCGATTTAGGTTGTGCATCGCCTGAAGTAGATTTTAATTATAGCTAACAATGGTGCCGATTCTCTTGTACTCCGAACTAAACTATCACTAAAATTCCTTACTTTTTACTATGAGAATCTTAGAGCTATTCTGCCAAAAAGAATCTCTAAATTTAAAAATTATTTTGACACAACTAAAATCGAATTTGACAATCGCGACTCCACTTGGCACCTACTTATTTGCCTACCACGTGATTTTTTTTGAGCCGGAGAGGCGCGCAATGTGGCCGTCTCGACGTATTTTTATATGGATTTTTTCACTTTTTGGAAGAAAACAAAAAAATAAAATTACCAACATGTTGAGTATTACGGGTTTAATTACCAACATGTTGAGTATTACGGGTTTAATTACCAACATGTTGAGTATTACGGGTTTAATTACCAACATGTTGAGTATTACGGGTTTGCGGGTTGCAAAGGGGGTCAACATTTTCATTATTTTTGCGATAGGACACACCATTTTCGAGATATAGCATAAGCAAAAGAAAATTTAAAAAAAGATTTTGCAACTGAATTCGAGGTGTTGGTTTGAATTTTAGTTCATGACATCTAATTTTATTCCACACATTTTTAATCGTGATTAAAAATAGTCAGAGTTAGTTAGAGGATTTTAGATATAGAACAAAAATGTTGGTTAAAACGTCAAATTCAGAATAGCATTTTGACTAAATTAAAACTCAGTGCCATCTTAGTGCTGTCAAACTAAATTATAGTTAAGTTGTGTCACTTTTGTCTATTTTCAGAATGGGAAATCGTCGTTTGACAGGAATAAACTAAATTTAAGTGGTTTTTAGTTTAGTTTAGAGAATTTGTGACACGAGAATCGGCACCATTGTCAATTCAAACCATCATTACCAACTTGCACCTATAATAAGCATATTTTAGTTTTATTTTATTTTTAGGCACTATTATTGTTTGTGTAATCTTACTGTTGACTAAATGTACATCATTTGTAAACGTTTTTATTCAACAAATATATTTATATTTTATTTATTACTAAAAAAACTTATTCCTTAAACAATGTTGGTAAAGAATCAGGATAGATTGCTTGCTAGCCAGTTATAATGAGTGGATTAGAACCTTGGCGAGTGGATATCAGGAAGAGATGAACGAAATGACAGGTGTCAGATGGATTACTTGCATAGAAGCGCTCACGGAAAACGGGGAAGCCTCTCTCATCCGATTTGTGCAGATCATTATGGATTGGTAATAAGTTCCGGAAAATAATAATGGACGCTGGCTCATTATCATTTTCAATTTAGTGCAGCTGTTTCTGTTCGAAGGCTAGTGCTAGACGATAGCATTGTTATCAATTATGTTTTTATTGCTGTGCGGATTCTAACGCGTGCTCCGCTCGACTCATATTTGATTCGAGTGCGATGATGGTCCGACTTATAAGCTGAAGCGATGACTGAATATTACACATTGGAGGATTTAAATTTAAATGTGGGTGTAGGTAGGTACCGCGGGCAGAGGGGATACCTGCGCGACAGCAGTCGACAGCTCGAGAAGTCAGGGTATGACTGGCAGCTGCTTGACCACACGATGTAGTGCACGATGCAGTCGCAGCTTGAAGCAGTCGATCCCGACTGCTTCAGGCTACCAGTGTATGGACGCTCTATGTTAGGGGTTTGGTTTCAGCAGTTAGTAAACTGTTTTCCTGGGGATCACGCTCGACTCAAGGCTACAATGGGGTTCTCATTTAACATCTCTTGCAGGACAGCTAAGTTCAGCAGCATATGCTGTCAGAAAAATCCGTTAATTTACTGATGTAGATACCGCGAGGCTAGTCTATTTTAGTTACTTTCATAGCATCATGTCTTACGGTATTTAACTATGGGGACGGGCTGCAGACATCGAGTCTATCTTTATTCTGCAGAAAAGAGCGATTAGAGCCATTTATAATCTCCGCAGGCGCGATTCTTTAAGGGAACTGTTTAAGGTTATTAACATCATGACGGTAGCTTGCCAATATATCTATGAAAACATCATGCACGTAAGAAAAAATTTACATCTTTTTAGTAAAAGATGTGATAGACATAACTATAGTACTAGAAATAGGGACCTATTAGTTCAACCAGGTTTCAGACTGGCTAAAGTAGACTCATCTTTCATGGGGTACTGTTTAAAATGTTACAATAAAATTCCTCCCCACATACTTCAACTGAACGAGACGAAATTCAAAACTTGTATAAAACGCATACTATGCAGGCAGGCATATTATAAGTTGGAGGATTACATTTCTGATAAAAATGCTTGGCTTAATGCTGGTCCTGCTCCACTACCACAACTAACTAATTAACATTCGAAAATAATGTTGGAGCTGCTGAAGATTGTAAGACCATCTTTGCATTGTATAAACTCAATTTCCTTTGTATTATATAATTGCATAGCACAGGGGGCCTATTACGAACTTTTAAAAAACCTGGCAAGTTCCAGGCAATTCATATCCCTGCATGGTTAAATTTCGTATTATGACATTCATGATTCTGACCGACTTCACGCTGGGTAGTTTGTCTATGGCTGGCTTGTAATTCTCTGCCGTATCATTCAGAAACACAATGACATAATTTATCGGTAAGTTACGATTTTATTTAAATCACGAATCACGTGAAAAATACTAAATAAAAATAATTCTAGTTACTAAAAGTAGGTGAAAATATGAACGCAATGTTATTGTGCTACTTATACTCGTATAATTAATTCATTTAATAATTTTTTGTGTTTGCAAATTGTAACGCGAGATTAAGTTTCCGAACGTGAAATTCAGCTGGGAATTTGACAACTTCATGGACGTTTTTTGTTGTCATTGTTGCATAAAGAAATTATTTTTATTTAATTTTAAGTACCTACTAGATTCGAAGTATAAACAAAAATATGGCTAGGGATGGATATGGTGTTGGATGAATATACTTACACCACACAACCGTGTGGTGGTTTTCAAGTGTTTCATCATAATAGATGATAATATTATAATAGAGGCAGTTGTTGACATGTGGAATATGAGCTCGGCTATCATTGCATTGTGCCGATTGTCGGAACGGCCAATGGCCTGGCTGATGGCCGAAAGCCTCGGCCAGCAGCTCTAGAGGCTCTCGTTAGGCAGTTGGATCAAGGGCCCTGATTCAGAAGGCAGATAAGCCTCGCATTGTGAGGAGGTTGCTATCTCTGCAAGTCTGCAACCATAACCACTGGTAGCTTGGACCCTGCTCCCGATACCGGCGGACCTATTTTTATATTTTCAAATGATGTTTTTAATGACTTTTACAAAATATTTAATTAAGTATGAAAATAAATAAACGAGATATTAAAAGGCAGTTGTAATTATTATACATAGTTCAGTGGATGAGAGTTTTCGCCCTCGTCGGCGCCTAACTTATGTTCTGTTGGAAAAGTTGTGGGAGTTTTACAATTTTATCGTTTTTTCGATGTTTTTATCAGTCAGAAGTGCTACTTTAGAGTTTCCAGAAACTCAAACGGTATATATTAGTCACACCTGATTTTTGTTTTATCTTAACTGGATAACGCTCGAATAATTTCAACAAATAAGTCTAAAACAATTCACAATCCATTCAATAAAAGCTGCTTCAGAGGAGCTTATATTGAATGGATTGAGAGGCTACTTATTAACAGTTTTAATATGTCAAGAAATGTCAAACGAACGTTCGTAGTACGGTATTGCTAGGCAATATTCGGGCAGAAGGCGGCCAGGGTGTCACGTGACCGCTGACTGGCTGGTTTTGACGATTCATAATACGAAATTGCAAGGCAGTTCTCTTTACGCCGTAAACTGCCTGGAAATAAGAGTTCATAATAGGGCCCCAGGTGTGAGTACTATGTACTATAGAGTCATTTACCGGGTAATTTGTCTTTAATTGACTTGAATGTGCCCTGGCGGCTGGGAATGTCATGCTCACTCAAATGTCTCGCTGATGGTGGCGCGTGTGTTGGATCATTTAGCTCCCTTCAAAATGGTTGAGCTGAATGGTGCTGATCCATGCGTCATGTTCGTGAACGGGCGCCGTCAGTTGTGACTGGTCATCTCTTAGCTGCCATGGCTTATTTTAATTTTTGATTCGTTTTTATGTTATAATTGCGGACGCTTTTAACGTGCTTTTTACATTGTTCTGACATGTATAATTTCAACATGAATGATGTAACCAATATTTTGTAACAATATTTTGATTTAAAAGAGTGTCCGTGGAGTTTCTTGCCCGTTCTTCTCCATAGGTACCTACTACGCTTTGGAATGGGCAACTAGCTTCATATTTCTGACTGACCGACTCCTTGACAATTCAAAAGTGCCTGTAAATGGTTTAATTGAAATAAATGCTTTGAGTTTGAGTTTGAGTCCCAAAGGTGGACCATTGTGCGTGATGGCCGCTCTATATAAGGACATAAGGGTGAAAAGTGGTCGTACACCATTGTCCGCGGTTTTACGTATACTTTTTATAATGATTCTTGTTTCTTATTTTTATGAGAGGTTTGCAGTCATCTGGAGTTTAGAAAAGCTTCACTTCTTTATTAGTTTTTGATGAAGAAATTCTGATTTATCAGTAAATACTTATAAGTATTTTCTAAAGTAGGTAGTTGGAGACTACTCTAATACCAACTTGGCAGAATGAGTACCAGTGATCTTGACTACGCAATTCAATAAATCAGCCTGATGCGAAAGAGGACCGCAACAATGTGTACAAAAAGTTATCACCATGTTGTAGCGCAATTATATTATTATAAATCATCTTTTTGTGACCGACCTAACTCGACCATTTTGGCATATGATGCGTAATAGAAAATTACAATAGACTTGCGTCACGAATTTCATCAGATCCCTCATAGGTTCGACGAAATCCCGATTATCTTGGGCAATCTGCTACATCGTATATTCAAATCGCGACATCTCACACCTCAGGCTGCTCTCGACAATGACCCCATTCCGCACCGGCCGGACACAACAAAACAAAAATTCACAACCGGATTTTAAACATTCTCTCAAGCACTCTGACCTCCGTATTTTCACTAATAAACATAGTCATACGCACTGCGGTCCCATTACTCATGCAGTTTCTAAATGACGTAGAAACATCGATAAATCTTGCGTAAGCGGACCTACACCAACCGACTAACCTTTACACAACTGTATTGGAAACTGGTGTAACCAGATCCGATATGGTTAGACTGTAGGCTGGTTAGGCTCTTTATTACTGAACTCCTTATCAAAATTCTGTAGCCGACTGCAGGCAGCAGCAGCAGGCGACGTGTCACCGCGACACTACTGGTTTCTATGTATTTCTATGAAATACCTTCCGCAGCTGCCAGCTAGGGACGTCGATAGACAGATTGACAGTAAAGGTACAATTCCGGAATTGTACCTCGAAAATCTCGGAATGATCACCTTGTTCTTCCCCTCGTATCGTTACCTAGATGAGGTAGGTAAAAAGACATAGGTCAGATTGGTAGCAAGACTGACAGCCCACCAGTTTTGGAGGGGGGACTAAAGCATCATCGTGGACAGTCTTGCATGTGTCCCTGTGCAGTTTGTACCCACACCGATAAAATCGAGTTTTTGTTCAGCCCCTAATGGCTAATATGTATCCACAAGAATGTACAGAATTGTACCGTCGGTAAATCAACGCCACTGAATAACAATGATAAATACTTCGTTGCCGTAAAGTTTGAATTGTTATGCGTGATTATGAAATAAGTACCTGAGTGGGTATAATTTGAGCAACAATCATTTTGTGATTAAATAACAGAATGCGAGACGTAACGCAGCGATGGAATGTTTTTTTTAGGTTACAGTAAGTACTTAGTGTCTCCTTACAGAGAAACCAGCGGGTTAGACACAATTCATAAATAGTAAAAGACCAATCTGCCTAGCCTTTTCCAACTATGTTGGGGTCAGCTTCCAGTCTAACCGGATGTAGTATGTTACATGGAGCGACTGCTTACGTGACCTCCACAACCCAGTAACTGGGTATAATACGATACCTCTTGGGTAAGACTGGTTGTCAGAGTTTCAGCTTCTGACGTCCCGTAACGACTACCAAAGATCCACGAGTAACAGCCGGGAGCAAAGGCTTAACGTGCTTTCTGAGACATGGAGGAGTAAAGATGGTCACCTATCCACGGACCAACCCCGTCAAGGGTCGTTCTATTCTATTCTATTCTAAGCGTAGCTTAACCAGATGGATCGACCCGTGCGGCTGTTATAACTTAGCCACGAGCTCCTCCTAAATAGTAAAAGACCAAATAAAAAAAACAAAGGCTTACGCGTGCGGGTATCTATCTAGTACTTAGTTAAAGGAATCATCTCTACGATATATCACTCATATCTGTTTACCCAATATAGCTAGTCATATACATGGTTAAATTTTAATCGTTTTAATCCGCTTACGAGGTCATTGTACCCGTCATTATCAACAACTTTCAGTACGTACGGGACGAACAATGAAATCGCGAAAAAAAAATCTGCTGTTCCCTATATTTTGACGAGTTATGAGAACATAAATGTAGGGAACAGCAGATTTTTTTACACCTACGTATATAGGAAGTAGGTATGCCTGCTGAAGTACTGAAAAGATCTTAATGAAATAAAGGAAAATAGCTTGGTATTCAAAAGGAAAGGATATAAATCAAGTAGTTGTCATCCCAAAACTAAACGCTGTATCCGGGAGGAGCCGCAGAGACATTTAAGTATGAAATAATTCAAATGGAAGATATTCTCAAGAATAATAATAATGATGCAAATTATATCTTTTCAGTTCTCACAATTAGCATAATTACGGAGTTTAAAGAGTGGATGTTGTTTACTGGGTCGTTCCCATTTTTTGTGTTGAATATTTTGGAGTCATTGCAAGGATGACCTGACTCAGTGACCACGTCATCGTAATATTTGTTTATTTAGACAACTAAGCAGCAAACTCAAAGCCTTTATGCCAAACTAGCTTTTGCCCGTGGTTTCGCACGCTTGGATATCGGAAAATATCCCACGGTTACGCACTTTTTTTTCCCTAGCCTAAGCTGTCCCTATCCTGGGCAAAGACCTCCAGTCCTTCCATTTCGCGAGCCCGCGCGTCTTCCTTCCAGTTTTGATGAAACCTATCCAGCTCGTCCCGCCATCTCCTACGTGGTCTGCCGCGAACCCGCCTCACTGTCTCAGGGCAACAGTTCTATGCTATTTGGGCCCACAGTTTGTCAGACGTGTCCGGGATTAAAAGTACCCTATGTTTCCCTTCCAGGTTATAAACTATCTGTGTGCCAAACAATCCGTTCAGCCGTTTTTGCGCCCAATCTGGAACATACATCCAGACAAACAGACAAGCCGACAATACATCTAAAAACTTTATTTCCGGCATCAGACTCGTTCTAACCTCGTACAAATACTGTCTACATCGTTGGTCTAGTGGTCGCAAGCGCTACTACTGAGCACGAGGTCCATTGGTTCGATTCGTAGATCGGGCAAAGTATTATTGGGTTTTTCCATCTGGAATTTCTCAGTAGCAGCCCGGAGTCTGACTTTATGCGCGGTTGATGGTTATAGGCTCGCCTCCTATTACTTAGGACCTAAATATAACTGCCGAAATGTGGGTGTAAGGTGCACCTCTGCCTAACCTTTCGGGGAATACAGGCGTGTGTATGTCTGGTTGATTGTGAATGAAATTAGTGCAAAAGGTCAATGAGACTAATTAAGACTATCAATCAGTGTAAACCAAGTGTAAACGTATCCATTCATTTCATTCATTCGCTAACAAATAATAATACTAAATGTTTTATATATTTTTTTATTCTAATATTTAAAAATATAATTTATAAGTATGAAAAATGAAATAAAGGAAAATAATACTAAAATCAATCAATTCTACTTTTCGTTCACAGGATACTTTGATAATAAATAACGTGTAATTTCGGAGAGATCGAATTAACAAGGGCCCTAATAGATTTACCCACGTCTCAATAGTTGGGAGGGGGTTCCCTCCCCCCTCTTCAATTCCTAGTCTCGCCACAGAATAGGTAATACAGATGATTCACTCCGCAAAATCAATTAAATAAAAAGCAACTTTTGCTATGACACAATAAAGTGCAATTCAGGTCGCACAGCGCTAATTACCTAGTCATATTCACGTAGAAGTTGCCTCTCTTTCTATCGCGTAACTCTTATTTCTTCTGACAACGTTACGCTCACTGAATTGGCCTGACAAACCGAGCCCGCTGCGTACTTGTAGCTTCATACCTAAAATGCGGAGTGCGCCTTCTGAACTACTCTGTGATCTCGTCTGCAAAGGGTCAATGTACTAAATCCAACCATTGTCCTGTCAGTATGAAAATCGTTTGCTATAAAGTTTAGAACAAAAACTGCAAAATAAAACGTATTCTATATGTTCAGATTGTGGCATCTCAATTTTCTTATTTCATGTTTCTTACTAGTATTTGCAAAAGGTTTGCTCAAACAAATGGAAAAGAAATCAATGTATAAGTATGTTTTGTTTAGCACACACTACCTTTTAAATTATCTAGCGAAACTCCACAGTTGTCATGGGTATCGATATCTACACGTGATAAAATGATAAATAAGTTAATTTGATGAGTTTTTTTTGGGGTCATCAACCGCAGATAGTCACTTGAATTATCAGTTTGTTTAAATCAGACTAGAATATATGGTATGGTTTATATGTAGGTACAATAAGCATCAATACAGGGTGTAAGGGACAGCCCTCCGCAGACTGACGGGATTAATTGAGTATATTATCATACTAAGACGACCGGTACATGACATTATTTCAGGAACGCTAAGGGAATCCGATAAACCTGAATTTTTGTTTTACCTCACACGCAATGTATCGTTACCGTGGCACAAGCACAACCCACGTAGCCGCACTCCCCGTGGCAGGGGGCGCACTCGCATCACGTGATTTATCCATGTAAATTCTGAACTTCACATGACGTTCGCTATAGTATTTCAATATCCATTGCTGATTTTTTTTATTTTAGCTGGAGTGCTGCGTACAGAGTATTTAATTTTTCATTGAAATAAAGGAATAGTAACGAAACAAAAAAAAAAAAAATCCTGGGACCGGTGGAATATGATTCAAAATAGCACTGAGGGCTGGCCCATAAACCCTGTATAATAGGAGACCTATATTCGAGAAATTAATAAATAAAAATGATGGACATAAAACAAAACAGACAAAAGGCATCACATGCCTTGAAAATTAATCAAAGCACATAATTTGGCGAGGTATTAGGGGAAAAGAGAATTTATATTTCCCTTGTTTCTGACAGGTAATTCAAGAGCTCAAGTCAAAATTAATTACGGTTATTGTTATTCCGGGCTTCCAATCACAGCTGCTAATATAATATTTGTTTGGAGGTGCAAATTCAATCTATACTAAAACAAAGTCCGTCTGTCTGTTCGCGAAAAACTCGAAAACTACAGCACCGATTTTCATGCTGTTTTCACCAATGGATAGAGTGGTTCTCAAGGAAGATTTTAACCGACATACACGCGGGCATCAGCTAGTAATATTATAAAGAGGTATTTGTGAGTTTTTATGTAGGGGGTAATCTTCGGAACTAGGTACTGATCCGATTCCGAAAATTCTTTCACTGACAGCTACGCTATTGCTGAGTGTGATAGGATATTGTTTTGTGTTAAAACACGTGGGTGACGCCGCGCGCAGAAGCTATAGCCTAAACTAATAATACAAAGATATTTTTTTGATTGATTTTTTGTATGTTTGTTTGTTACGCTTTCACGGCTAAACGGTTGAACCCATTTTGATGAAATTTGTTATGGGGATAATTTGAAAGGACATAGGCTACTTTTTATCGACATAACACGCCCGAAGGTATAAAATAATTGCAACATACATTTTCTAAAAAATATTGAATGCAGCTTAGAGAAAGCTGTCAGTAATTCACAAAAGATAAGAACAAGAGACATTTGAAACCACAATAGCAAGCTGGCGTATTGTGAAATTATTAAGCATTCCATACAAGGCACTGCAATCGCAATACTGGCTTTGACGTTCAAACGAACATTAGCAAATGCCTTCAAATGTCAAATGATAGAGATTGCTGGTTATAATGACACGGAATTAGTGAGTGCAATTGTATTTTTAAATAGGAGTGTATTGAAGTGTGAATATAAATGGAGCATTACTGCAGATAGCGGTTATCTAATATGTTTTCTATCAAATGAGGTGGAACGCTCGTGCCATTATGGGATTAGAGACCGTTCTCTATTAGTTGTTGTCGGTCGATAGCAAACAATTGCATGTTTTCTAAACGATTCCGTTGAGAAGCAATCGTATAGTCGTAATAATAACATAAACCGCATATGTGTTCTAGTGGTAAGACCTGTCTCAAATCCAGAGGTCCAAACATTTACATTCTCTTTTGTTTCAGACTTTTCTGTGAAAGTCGACAGTTACTTAACTCCTATATAAGTATTGATTTTCAAAGAAAACCTTACCTAAAAAAGGCGGGTTCATAAAATTTTCGAGCTCGCTTCGCTCGCTTAGCTCGCTTTTGCATTCTACGTTCCCAAACTATTCTGTAAAGATTGAAAAAAATATTCCTATTTCAGTAGAAATACCATTCAAATGAAAATGTACCCTATCCAGATGGCAAAAAATTTCGCATTGCGAAATGTGAGTTTACAAGGGGTACTTTAGGTACATCTTTGCCTAACCCGTCGGGGAATACAGGCATGATATTATGGTTATGGTTATGAGTCATTCACTTTCATAGGTTGTATAACAATTATAATTGTATTTTCGTAAACAGAAAATAAAATAAACAATTACTAAACAAATGAAACAGCATCTTTGAAAACAGCTGAACGCGATAGAACCGTGTTTTGTTATCATTTGTTCTCTAAACACTTCATTAATGAAAGAACAACTAATAAGATGAGAAAACGTTCGCTATTTACATTAAAAACATAATGAAATACATAGATGTATTCTGTTTATCCAAAACACTTACAATTGTCTCAACGGATAGCAATCTGCCTAGTCTTTTCCCAACTATATTGGGTTTGGCTTCCAGTCTAACCGGGTGTAGGTGCATACCAGTATTTTCCATGGAGCGACTGCCTATCTGATCTCCACAACCCAGTTAGCTACTGGGTAACACTATAGCCCTTGGTAAGATTGGTTGTCAGACTTTTGGGCTTCTGATCACCCGTAACAACGTCAAAGATTTACGAATGACAACCGGGACCAACGGCTTAACGTGCTTTCCGAGGCACGAAGGAGTCTTGGTATATAAAGATGATCACCCATCCACAGACCAACCCTGGCAAACGTAGCTTAACCTCATGGATCGACTCGAGCGGCTGTTATTACTTAGCCACGTGCAATCCACACATAATCGTCCAGCGTACCCTGGGCAATCAGATCCGCTACCACCATGCAGACTGCCATGACAAATGAAATGGGGAGATAGTTCATGCAACAAAGCCATGAACTTCTTCCCATTTCATTTGTTCCGTTCGCGTTGAAGAGATCTGTAAAGACGTTGCATCCTCATCATGAGTATTGACCTGTTCAGTATGAAGATAGATCCATCCTTGAAAATGAAAAACGCAAGATGGCATGTCAATAATAAATAACCGGCCAAGTGCGTGTCAGACCACGCACAATGATTGGTTCCGTAGCGTAGTTGGGATGAACAAGAAGTTTAACATTGTAGTTGAAAAACATGCACAATATTAATAATATTTTTTTCATGTAAATGACTGCAAAAGTGCCTTTTAAATGCCTAATTCAATTGTTATTTATTCAAATGTATACACTGATAAACTGCATAATCTACATAAACTATACTAACTATAATTTGTAAAGTTAATTTTACTCAGTAATTTAATTTAATTTAATCATTAGATTTTTTACTTTGACTACATAAACGTAATGGAGAATCCATCCTTCAAAATGGGGAATTATACCTAAAGCTAAAATTCAAGGTGGCATTTCAATAATGAAAAAAAAGAAACTACGATCGCCAAATAACTAAGTCCAGAGACGATAAAAATATTTCTGTGCAAGGAATAGTCATTGGAAAACATAAGAATAAGGAAGTCTATTATGAATTTGGGATAAACACCTCACTAAAACTCGCACTCATTTTTATTTTACTTGCTTTATCCATTTAGAGTTTTAAAAGGAATTTTAAATAACTAATGGGACAATTTTGTAGAATGTGATGCAATTTCAAGAGAATTTGATCTCATTTTACTACGTTGAAAAGGTTCCATGTCATTATTGGGAAACACTACTTGCAACCCGCTTGTGAATATCAGTCTTAATATTATTTTCAAAATAGTACCTCTACCTCTAGTGAAGAAATAATGTTTTTACAAGCTTTATATTAGCTTGCTCTGTTCCTATGTTTCCGGTTACTCCAATTGTCATCCATCAAGCACTTCCTGGCATCCGATTGAGCTGAAACTTGGCATACTAATCTAACTACCGAGATATTTTGAAAAAATGATACCATGGAACTGGTCTAATGATGGAGCCGGAAGTTATGGCCATAGGAACTCCTCAATCAAACAATATGCACCATCGTGTTTGGAATCATTGGCTATGTATTAACAAGAGCTTTGACACTAGGTGGTGTTCAAGGTCTGATAATGGAGATGGGAGCTGGCCATGGGAAAATCGTTTTTAGTTCAATAAAAGCTTGTTTAAAAAAATATTTTTACTTAAATTTTATTTTATGAATAACATCGTTCTTCATTCTTATAATGAAATTGTTTAAAAATAATTAAAGTTAGATAATCAACCACAATCTAATTAGCTTCTGCCCGTGTTAAATTTCTTGATACTTGCAATACTGTAGCTTTCCATTAATTAAAGAATTTTCGGAATGGGATCAGTAGTTCCGAAGATTACCCGGAACATACACCGGAATACGGAACACACTACCTCCTTACCTATTACTTACAAGATTTTTTAACATTTCCAAAATTCTACTCGATGCAATACACAAGTCACAGCCAAAGTCAAAGAGAAGATCTTTGACTTTGGCTGTGACTTGCGTACACTTAGCTGTAAAAATAAGATTCTCCATAAGATATAATATTCATTGATAGTGTGCCAGCAGATCCAAGAACTGGCTTTCATTGTGATCCAATTTATCTCATGCATTCAAATGCAAAACTGTTCTCTTTGAGTAAGGCAACTGTAGGATCAATTTTGATTGCACATATTATTTGCTCCTGTATTCATTCCATTCCCGGTAACTGTCTTTGTGTATTTTGCCAACGTTCATTTGTCTAATGGAGCTTCCCCATCTTGTGTTTCGTGAATTGAATTAATTATATAACTTGAGCTTGAGTAACATAAACAAGATAGAACGAACTTGTCAAAACTATTCCGGTGCAGTGAGTAGCTGCCAACTTTTAATTAACAGCTTTGTATAATTTATGTAGCACTTCGCTGGCACGTTGCGTTTTTTCTTCTTGTTCCAGTAACTTAAATAATAAATGTTTTATGAAAGATAAATTGGGATCCGCAATATAATTAGTTAGAAACAGTTAGAAAGTAAGTTTTTACAACGTTTACTTCTAAACTATTCTTTCCCGGAATCTCGTTTATACCCTTCCATAATTAATCGCATGAATTCCAAAAGTTGCTTCAACCTCGTTATCGTGAGGCGCGTTGCTTTGAACTTTTTCTTTTTCAATAACAGATTTGGCGCCTCCAAAACCGGTTGTTTCACTTTCCATGGCTGCATGTCCATCGAGCGATGCAGACAAGCGAATCATCTCAACGAATGAGTCAGAACGATCAATTTTTTGGGTGCTTTCTCCCACACCTGCCCGAAAGGGGCACGGATCACGGATACGAACACTTTCCACTGGGGGAAATGGGAGCAGCGTTTTGCATGGCCTTGATTCGAGAAGGCGAGCGGCGGTGCCGCTTCGAACCGCCAGCACGCGATCAGTCTTTGTTGAGCGTTCGTACACAGTAACCGCGTCGAGCGAAACTTAGTTCGGCGAGAGCGATCGGCGCGAGTGTCACACAGTGCTACAAGTGACCAAACAAAGTGTGCAGTGATTTTACCATTCGGAGGATACCCACGAGCAAATCTGGAGCGATACGTTAACTTGAGGAGGTGTGTTCCATTCAGTTTTACTGTTTATTCTTTTCGCTCGCGCGATTCGATTGTTTATGTTTGTTTTGTGAATGAGCGTCGCGTCCATTGAGCTATTTGATTATATTTTTATGGCTCCGTAGGGTTTCTCGTTCTGTGGCCATTTCTTAGTTACGATAGCGTCCACGCGAATCGCAAAAAATGTGAAAGTAATTTGACGTGTGGCTGTAGCCGCGTAAGATAGTGTGCGTTTTTATCGTGATGTTGTCACGGTTGTCTGCTGCTCGCTTATTTATTGTTTCGAACAACTAATATCTTGGAATGAAAATTAATTTTCGACTTTTCCCATTGTAGTTCTCGCAAGCTCCATAAATTTTCAGTGAACGCAATTAAGATTTAAATAATAGTTTTCTTTTGTTCGCGTTCCCACTTTATTTTTTTTTAATCTAATTTGCATACGAAGTCAAATACCTTGGCTTGATAAAGATATTAACTTGAATTATTCATGACATTAATCATTTAGGGAAATTCATGATGACGAAAGACCTTCGCTGGAGAAATTCTCAGCTGTTATGAATATTAGAGAGATAATTAAGTAGATACGGTCTTAACGTAAGTATTAAGAGACTAATTGACCTCCAAGATTCGCTAACGAAGATCGCATGAGAAATAGATACCTCAATGTATTGAGAAAAAAAGAATGCAAAGCAAAACAAAAAGGAAAAAACGATAAGTTTAAGAGTCCACAAATTTCCAGTCGTCAATGAAACTACGGATATTATCAGCGAATCAAAAGCCACAACGGAAGAGAAGCTTAGGTTGGTACATACTTAATTGTTCTTCACAATAGGTGCTATCGGTGTCTAACAGACACGACACGATACACCTACACTGACTTACATAGGCATATCAATTAACTTTGTAAACAGATAGAAATATCTAAACAGAATACCTATGATATTGTTCCTTCCAAAACTGAAACCGGTAACCATTTTTGATAAAACCGCACAAAAAGAAAATGATCTAGAAAATGAAAATGACAATGATCGTAAGGAAAAGGAAATTGATAAAGAAGCCACGGAAGCTCCTTATGCTCCCTTGGAGCTACAATCGTTTGAAATTTAACAAATACTTTTTTCAAATATTTTGTTGTTATTTTATTTTTATTTAACTTTAAGCCCTCAAAAGTATAGAGGCGGACTTAATTCCATAGGCATTCTCTACCGAACAACCTTTTGGCTGATGCAGCGACAACCAGTGTTTGGTGAAATACGAAAATCAGTTCAGTTATGAGATATCTTGTCACAATACATTATATAATGTATTATGATAAAAGCCTTTGAGCAAATATTTTGAAGAAGCCCAACTGTTCCCCTGTATATACAGACATTCTATGAAAGTAAATTTATCTAAAAATAGCCAGTTTTTTTTAGAAACGTTTACAAATTTTTAAACACAAATATTATTTAAAACTTACCCACCTACTGACACTGTTCAGTCAAATGACGCATTAGCTCAAAATATATGAATGCTCAATCCAGACAAACATTTGAATGACCTCCTATTTGTAATAACAATGTTATAATTATTCTAACAACGAAAACAGATTTAGTAAAGAAACATACCTACTATGCGACATAATAAATAATATCATAACGTAAATGAAACTGTAACACCATCAGAGGAGAATTTAGCAGACAATTGTATTAAAAGAAATTAAATTATGAATCCCTTTGTTTTGGCGCTACGCACGAATAATATAATGTTTGTCATTACATTACGCAGTGGGACGTATGTGGTTTGCGTATGTGGGACAAATAAAATAGGCCTGGCTAATAGAGTTTACGTAATTGCGTTTTGTCAAAAGCTTTTGATAGGGTGATAAAGTTAACTGTCTAATTACGTATTTGCTTTATTGCCATTGCCTACATTTTGTACGGATTGTACTACCTCTCCTCAATTATCATTATAATCATTGCCGTTATTAAAGGCAGCTTCATCATCATCGTCATCATCATATTCGTCCATTGTATCGCCACAATGGCCTAAATCCAGGGTAACTTTGTGTACGAGTCATGTATCGTACATGGTACGCGCGCATTGCATAGATCAGCACTTTTCCGTCGCCTTACACAAATCATAGTGTAACGCGACAGTACACAATCAGCGTTCACAGTCACCTGTACTCATTCAAACAACATTCGTATAGCAATAGTTACTTGATAGTTAAATATATTCAGTAAACCATCATCTTTGGCTATCCGTGACCTATCATTTCAAGCTATCACCCAAGGTGTGTGCGACCCATTCAGCAGCACATACACTTTGCGTGAGCGTCAAAATAAAAAAGAAATACCTACAGAAGATAAAGAAAACGATCATGTCATTTCAAAGGCTCACACAATTAACACTAAAAAACACAAGAGAATACAATAAACCAATTTTCCAAACTACACTTACCAAATGAACATTTCAAAACATGAGAATATTCCAACAAAGTTTTAAGTGTACCTAGAACCGACTCCAGTAGCGGCCGATCAAATTATCGCAATAGCTAATTACTTTATATCGAACACTACACCGACATGAGAATATTGTAAACACGGCCAGCTACGGCTAATTGCCTAGCCCTAATTGGCAGAAGCCGTTTTGGCGGAGAATTCGTACTAAAATAGCTCTCTCATTAACAATCTGAGTTTAAGTGTCGGTGTATGGCCGGTAGCATTGCCGAATTTAATTAAAGAAAGTAATTTACTTTATAGGTTTTGAAAACAGGTCAATTTCATTTCATTAACTGGGCTTTCTGTGATTGGGCACTAAAGAAGATAAGTCCGTGAATTTCTTGATATAAAACTAGATTCTTTCGCTATTGCAAATTGTTTGCAGAAGGTGCTAAAACAATTGAGAATTTGTATAGATTCGACTGTGGTTGTACTAGGTACATTACTCGTAACTTCGTAAGTTACCACACAAAGGTAAAGAATCCATACAAGTAGCATACAAAAACCACCTTGCGGTGATATCCGAACTAGGAAACCAGGCTAAGGTTGTAACTAACAAATATTACGAGTTAAACAAAGCTTGTTGTCGTATTCTGTGACCCCATGTGCGTGCGTCCTGTAGTAAAGTTTCGTCCAATTTGTACTATTAGGGGCAACGCGAAATTAACGTTGACAGTTGGCAAACAACCCAACACTTGTTATGCTAATGTGAATGTTAATCCAGGCGATAAATAAGCAAGCATTATGAAATGCAAAAATATGGAGATGGAAATTATTTTGATACTGCCATCTTGCCAGTAAAGACTTGCTTGAAACGACTCTTCTCTTCGTTCTTTTCCATACTATCCATTACTGAATACCTACTTGTTATAAATGCAAAATTAACTCGGTTATCTGTTACTTTTCACGCCACCACTGAACCGATCATTATGAAATTTGACAGATAGGACATTAGCCAGCTGGGGATGATACAGGCCACTTTTAAATCTGGATTTTTTAAATAAAATAATAATATAATACAAGATAGAATGAATCAGGTAGTAACAAATCTAATCTAACTTCTAACTAATGTTATAAACGCGAATGTTTGTAAGTATGGATGGATGAATGGATGGATGTTTGTTACTCTTTCACGTAAAAACTACTGAATGGATTTGGATGAAATTTGGCAAACAGATAGTTTATAACCTGGATTAACACATATGATACTTTTCATCCCGATATTCTCACGGGATCGAGACTTACGCGGGTGAAACCGCGGGGCGCAGCTAGTATCCTATAAAGTACTATACTTAATTAATCTAAATTAAAAGTCCAGCACTAGAAGTACCTACCTAATAATATAGGAAAGAAAACGATTAATAGCTCATCAATTACCATGCCGACAGTTTTCTTTCCTGACTGTTTCTCTTTTACAACACCACATAAACTTTCTCCATATCTTCATAATAGCTTAATGATTTATCATTACCTACCTCTTCTATTTGTCTTTGTATAATTACTTGGATTTTATCTGTCTGTACACTCTTGTTTATATCCTGTTCTATTGTAATAGCCATTTTTTGCGAACGAAATCCGCAATCTAACAAAACATTTTTGAAACGGAGATACATATCTCTGACGGACAAATAGACACGTCACCAATCTAACTTGGAATGTTATAGTGGCGTTGCTTGCAAAAGCAAACGCCAGCTGTTTGTCAAATTCTATATTTAAATATAGTTCCATTTTTCGCCATGGGTCAAGTTAAACTGGGGGGCTAACAAAGGCATTGTTGACTTTGTTTTTCGTCTGAATCCGTGTTTTTCTTTCATCTGTGTGAACAGTTGAAAGGGTGTAACAATGACGCCGCGAGCGCACATGGTTCCCTTTTTTAGTTCACGTACTCTTGACTTGGAAATTGTAAGATTGTTTTTTCTTCTTTTTAGGGTTCCGTACTCAAAGGGTAAAACGGGACCCTATTACTAAGGCTCCGCTGTCTGTCTGTCTGTCTATCCGTCCGTCTGTCACCAGGCTGTATCTTATGAACCGTGATAGCTAGACAGTTGAATATTTTCACAGATGATGTTTATCTGTTGCCGCTATAACAACAAATACAAAAAAAAAACAGAATAAAATAAATATTTAAGGGGGCTGACATACAACAAACGTGATTTTTTTGCTCGTTTTTTTTTTCGATATTGAAAACGACATCAGGTAGACGCTTGAAATATTCACAGAATTAGTTACATACTTATTCACTTTAAGAATAAATAATAAAACTAAAATAAAACAGATATTTAATCCCATACAACAAACGTGATATTTTTGTCGTTTTTATAGATAATGGTACGGAACTTCGTGCGCGAGTCCGAGTCGCACTTGGCCGGTTTTTTATTTTAATATGTCCTTGTTAGGGTTATTCTTTATCTACGGCAAGTGGTACTTACATAATGCCTAAGTGCCTACGTGATTAAGTGACTAAATGAATTTCTAAAAGTTATGGTGATTGATGATTCGGATATGACTGACATTTACTTGTATTTTCTATTTACGTATATGAATTATCGGTGTACAATAAAACATAATCCATCCATCTACTATCTACTTTCAAAATTACCAATAAATCCCGAAACTCAATCAATTAAGCTGAAATATTTCAGTACATTTATTCGAGGAAGCTACGTTTATTTCTGATATAAATATCGGTTCTGCGAAAAGAGAATTCAGAGCTCAAAATATCGTACAAACGGTATAATTCCGTACAAGCGATGTTCACAAATGGGTGTATGTTCAGAATAGGGTGAAAAGTGCTCAGTCAGAGGCTTTGAGATACGTTCATTGTGGAAGGTAGAAATAACCTTTTTAGGTTGATTTACCATCCCTGATATAATATTACGTGAACCTTTTTTGTAAGATATATTGTGTCGTATGTATTTAAGGTTGTCAGGGGATTTTTCTTTGATATGGAGTCATTGGAAATGTAAGGATTTGGCTTTCTGATTCATATAAAAGTTATAAAATGTAAAAGTTTATAAATTTATGTTCAGTGAGTCAATTCCTATTTCTTTAGCAGCAGGGCTTACGTATCTATAGTATCCCACTACCAATTAAAAAGAATACCTAAATAAACATTTCCGCTCCAACTAATTAATACTGCATTTTTCCTTCTGTGTGTTATTTAATTAATTTAATATTTTCAAACACAATTCTCCTCTTTCACGCTTTTTTCACAAACGCGAAGCAAACTGTTTTGTTGATGAAATAAAAACAAGCAAATATTTAGCGCACACAGCATTGTTTGTGACCAAGGAATGTCAACATTGCTTATTAACTCATAATTAATGAAACCAAATATTATGTTTACATCGAGTACCGCCATCATATTAATTGAAAACAGTCGTCCGGATTTTGGCTTCAAATTCGGGTTGGAATCATAATAAATAATAATTTCCGGTAAGTACCTACGTATTTAATATCATTATCAATTATTTCAGTATCAATTTATTACACATTCAGCCGGTTGCTTTCAGCACGAACTTTATCTTTTAAAACTGTCATTAAATCTTCCATGAAATTCTTTGATGAAATTAATTAAATCATTAGCGTGAATGATCCATTACGTAATGGGGCATTAATGTTTGTCTTTGTAGAACGGGGTAACAGTAAGTAAATTTAATAGAATATACGCAATAGGTAATATGTTAAAGATGATATGACTGGAAAGGGGGTGACGACTAATAGAGAATGTATGGAAGAAAAAGACATGTTGCGCTGACCACGAATAAATTTTATTGGGATAAGGGCAGAAGAATGATAGTGATTTTAATGATACGTAGTGGATAATAACATAGTTAGAATCCTTATGTAAGTTCAGACAAAAGTATCCATTCTTCGTATAAAAGTTAGTCTCAAATAGAATATTTGAGACTAATTTTACTCGGCAGCATAAAAAATAAGTAATACATAGATTTATGGGCTTCAAGTAATAAAAGAAAGAAGAACAGTATATTAACAGAGTATAAAAGAGAGAATAATCTTAAGACTGAATACTGAATCCTCAAAGATATGTCACAATTGACGGAGTCCGCTAAGACCGATGCCTGCGGGAAAGTCCGAAAGGGATACCGGGACCTTAGCAACAGGCAACTGAAGGAACACGGGTGGGTTTTAGTCAGTAAAAGTCTGACACACTCTTCCGCTCCGGGAGAAGTCATTTGATGATTTCACACCCACAAAAATAAAAGACTGAATACTGAATCAAGGGTAGAATATTAAAATTGAAACCCTATCTCTTGGTTAAGGATAAAAACATACACTCTTTAAGAATAATCAAAAACATTTATTGATACTCTGACGAAGCGATACTAATTCAAAACAAAGGCGACTGCACCTACATATCTCCGTATGTGGTTACTTATTAAATCGTGGTTTCAATTTAAACAACCGATCAGCATAACAATGATGAGTCCCATTGTAGTCCCAGTTTGGACGCGTGGGACGGCCGCCATATTGAAGCTCTGCCAGATTCTATCCAATCATTGTTTCAGTTAGTGATTAATAAGTCTTGTAGTAGTATTAACTTGATGTGTATTAAAAAGTTACCAATATTCTACTGAGCAGCTAGTTGCATTACTTGGGTTGTAATCTTTTCAATTTATTTTATCTAAGAATTATTATAGTTGGATCTGTTCGTTTCAAATCAATTTTTTTGATGTACTTTAGTAATTATTTCCCCCCCCCTCCATTTTTTAAATATTTGTACATATTATTAGTATTGCAGTGTTAGATGTATAATAATGTATATTATTGAATTACTAGCGAAAAATTATATAGCAATCTAATTTGTGAAAAAACAAAGAAATACTTAATTCGTGTCACTTATGTACACCATAAAGCGAAACAGATTGTTTTCTCAAAACACTTCCAGCAAAAATAATCTAGAAATCACTTATCGCCTCATAAGTCAAAAACCCTTTCCAGATTTAAAAATAAATACAGTCCTGCTACTCAACTGGACTGCTAAATCTACAAACAGATTTAAATAAATCATATTCTTCCAAGACTTGGTACCAACAATATTTACGTAAAGCACTTTTCTTCACCAGATGCACCTCTTATGACACAAAGGCTCGCCAGTTGTCACAGTGAACACACAAGATGCTTTCCTGCTTGTGTGAGCCTTTGCAGATGACATGCCGTGTCACAGTTTACCCTGTCCCTCCTTGTGGAGGCAGGGTAAGGTGTGTCAAAGACAAAATATTTTTCAAAGAAAAATGTTTTTATATATTTCAGTACCTAAAACCAGTGGTGGCTCAGGGGCAACGGACCTTACGAGTTACCCAGGCAGACACTGCAAAACTGTATACGCTCAGTCCATTCTCTATGTCTATGTTGTTTGTTATGTTTTATATCCGGCATAATGGATAACGTCAAATAACGACATTGTTCCTTTTTAAAATTCGAACAATTAAAAAAATACTTACAAACATTAACTCATTTGTACAGATTGTCGAGGGGAAAGTCTTGAACCTCGACTGCAATAGGACACGGAGAAAGCTTGCATTATGTATATAAATGCAATTTCTGAGTACGTGCCAATTATTGTCTTGTACGGATTTTGTAGAATGACGTCACAATATAATATCAAACACGACGATATTATGACGTCATTCTCTTTGTATTATTAAGATTTTTCTTGAAGCAAAGATAGAGCATGTGCACGAACGCTGCGGGACTTGATATATGTAGAGTTTTGCAGAACACTTGTCGTATTTTCCATACCAAAAATAGAACTCACCGACTATTTTGGACCTCCAAATGACGTGAAGTCTTATATTTTCATATTTAGACGGCCAGCCATTGATTTGCTTACAGGCTGCTATTAAACCACGTTTTGCCAATATTTTCACTTAGCCAATGAGAAAATCAGACCACATCGATTCTCTTGTCACAAATTCTCTAAACTAAACTAAAAATCACTAAAATTTAGTTTATTCCTGTCAAACGACGATTTCCTATTCTGAAAATAGACTAAAGTGACACAACTTAACTATAATTTAGTTTGACAGCACTAAGATGGCACTGAGTTTTAATTTAATGAAAATGCTATTCTGAATTTGACGTTTTAAACAAATTTTTGTTCTATATTTAAAATCCTCTAACTAACTCTGACTATTTTTAAGCATGATTAATTTCCTTTTGCTTATATCTCGAAAACGGTGTCCTATCGCAAAAATAATGAAAATTTTGACCCCCTCTGCAACCCGCAAACCCGTAATACTCAACATGTTGGTAATTTAATTTTTTTGTTTTCTTCCAAAAAGTGAAAAATTCCATATAAAAATACGTCGAGACGGCCACATTGCGCGCCTCTCCGGCTCAAAAAAAATCACGTGGTAGGCAAACAAGTAGGTACCGGAGGAGGAGGAGGAGGAGGTGGAGTCGCGATTGTCAAATTCGATTTTAGTTCTGTCAAAATAATTTTTAAATTTAGAGATTTTTTTTGGCAGAATAGCTCTAAGATTCTCATAGTAAAAAGTAAGGAATTTTTGTGATAGTTTAGTTAGTTTAGTTCGGTGTACAAGAGAATCGGCACCAATATTCCTGTAATTTCAGCCGAAAGACGTCCACTGCTGGACATAGGCCTCCCTCAACCGCCCTTCGACCGATTCTGTGCATCCTGCCTCCAGCGGATTCCTGTGGTTATACAGGATGTAAGTGTAAACACCGTTATCCTTGAAACCAGTGGTTTGGTTTCATTTATAGAACGTAAAATCAATGAAAAAAACAACTTTTTTTTTAAAGAAAATCTACATTTTTCCTCATTAATATTTCACCAAGAACTTGCGTCTCAATACGGCGGGCGGTGGTTGGCGGGGGCGGGCGGGGCCCGCGAGACGTTACTGTTTCGCAGCTCTCTCGAGCGCGTAGCTATGAGTATCAGGACAGTGACGGATATTTACTTTTTTAAATCTTTTAATGAAAATAAGGTTTTTTTTTTTTGGTGCTGGGTCATTTATTTTTGTATTTAAGTCAACTACCCATGCTTTGAGTGACAACGGTGTTTACCCTTGCATAATGAATAATGGTGGTATTATATTCCAGACCTGACTCCATAACTAAAAGACAAATAAAGTGCTTGTATATTAGCAATCAAATACATCTCACTAGTATCGATCGAAGGTCGCAGCCGTCCTTGGCAAGATTTCAACTCGATTTACTATCTTGAATCCTTTAATTTAATATTCTCAAATTCTCCAGCTTAATTGATAGGTCTATAATCGATTACCTATAGACTTTGGCCTGTCGCCTAAACATAAATAAATAATTTAATTTAATTCGTTTTTCGTGTCTGTATGTCCGCGTTGTTCTTCTTTAAACTCCGCAACAGATTTTGATGCAGTTTGTACCATCATTTAGAGAATTTATTCCGGGATATTTATTATAAAGGTTTGTGTGTAACACATTAATATTTAACTTACAAATTTAATAATACAGAAGTCACAATGTTTTGTCAAGTAAAAACCAAAAACCGTGCGAAGTAGGGGCGGGTCGCTAGTATAGTATAATCAATTGCTATGAGGTATTGAGAGATACCAATATTTTATACATAATTGCTATTACATAATCGTTTAATGGTTCATTCGTAATGAATGCATTTCTACAATTAAACACACCTGTTTCATTTTGTTCTGTCGATGACAGACCGTCGCGTCGTCGCGTCGATAACCGCAATCCACAAGCGTGATTTTGATCCATATATAGCTGGCAAATAATCAGTATTATGTTCAGAACTATATATCCAATATCCCAATAACTATTGGAAGATAAATACTAGAGGAACACCGACCATTTCCTAAAATTAAACTGCTTCTAGTGACAATCGACTGGCAGTCACCTGACTGCCAGTCGATTGTCACAGTAGGTAGGTCACTTACCCATACAAATATTATAAATTCGAAAGTAAGTCTGTCAGTCTGTCTGTATGTTACCTTTTCACGCCTAAACCACTGAACGGATTTCGATAAAATTTGGCAAGGAGATAGATGGCATCCCGGGGAAGGACATAGGCTACTTTTTATTGATATACCACGCGGGTGAAGCCGTGGGCGGAAGCTAGTATATTCTCAATCAATTTAGAACTGTCGCTGCGACGGTCTTCGAAACATTGAGTGGTCCCGAAGACCAGAAGATGTGCAAATCATTTTATAATGATAAAGTATTTAATAAAAGTTTTTATGATTTTTTTCCACTTTAGTTCTGAATTCTAATGTTGACGGTTCAGCCTTTTCTCATCATCTGCCTAGCCTTTTCCCAACTATGTTGGGGTCGGCTTCCAGTCTAACCGGAATGCAGTGTAACAGCTGAATACCAGTATTTTACATGGAGCGACTGCCTATCTGACCTCCACAACCCAGTAACTGGGTAATACGATACCCCTTGGTTAGACTAGTTGCCAGACTTTCGTGCTTCTGACGACTCGTAACGACTGTCAAAGATCCACAAATGACAGCCGGGACCAACGGCTTAACGTGCTTTCCGAGGCACGGAGGAGTCTCGATATGTGAAAATGGTCACCCATCCACGGATCAACCCCGGCAAGCGTAGCTTAACCTGATGGATCGGCCCGAGCGGCTGTTATTACTTAGCCACGAGCTCCTCGGTTCAGCCTTTTCTAAAGGTACGAATAATTTGAATACAGTACAAGCAAGTTTGCTCCTCAGTCGTTTCCCCAAGGTTTGTGCTCATCGGCTGTTTAAAAGGCCTCTTAATCACGAACGAAATACCGCTACGGTTATTCGGTGTCAAATAAATCATGTTCTTCTGAAACAAACAAAAACACGTTTATCATACGTCCTTGGTAAAGTACATTCGACGCAATAAATTAGGACCCACTCCAAAAACTTTTGACTCGACACTAACAGCGTGGGTCACACACACACATCACTACATCTTATCCTAATCTTAGCTAATATTATAAATGCGTAAATGAGTTTGTTTGTTTGTGACGCTTTCACGCTAAAACAGCTGAACGGATTTGGATAAAATTTGGCATAGGGGTAGACCATGACCTGGAATAGGACATAGAATACTTTTTAACCCGAAATTCTGAGGGGATCGAGACTTTCGCGGGTGAAACTGCGGGGCACAGCAGTATTATATAAAACAAAGTCCCTCCGCCCGCCGCGTTTAACTACACCTACAGTTCACTTCAATACTACAGTTCACCTATGGAGGAGTGACTCATGAGGAAGGTTTAGGTGATTAATTCATTAAAGTTTTGTATAAATTTGCTGAAATATTACGATTATTATTGACTTTTTCCAACATCTAGTTGGAAAAAGTCATGTCGTGTACTGGCTTGCGCCGCGTAAACCAATAGATTTATATGAAAACAATGTATTACGGAATCATTCCTCTTGCAAAAGATCTAAACGCTATAGATATGTGCATTTTTCATTTCTCTCTGGATCCTGAAGTCCACGCAGACGAAGTCGTGGACATAAGTTAGTAACACATAGTTTTGTATTTTAATGTCCAAGCTAACTCGTAGCTTTACAACTACCAGGGGTTTTACGAATAACGAGTCGTCTCGGGACAACGGCTCGTAAGCTTTTAAGGAATTCACTGCTGACTTAAAGCAAGCTCGCTTGGTCACAAGGGCACAATCTAAGTGCCTGTCCTTTGTAGAGGACCTTGTCTTGGGACTAATCTCTTTTTATACACCCGACAATGGCCTTTTAAGATTGGGCTTTGATAATCTGGTAGAACCTGTTATGTATATGTTATGGACCAAGTAATAAATAGGGGCATTTTTCATAATGCCCGCGCATTAGGAATAATGACACGCTACTTAGGGCGAAATAATTAATTATAATTTAAACGTCCTTATTTATCACATTGCCTCGTCATTATAAATATTGCCGTGTGGTCTTTGGGCAATCTGATAATACACTGGTATTTAATTATGGTAAAATCATCATAGATCAGCAGAGTGTCTATGAATGGAAAGATATTATTTGATTTTAAATATTGATTCTACGTTTGAAATCAAAATAATAGTAATAAAACCTGGTTTTAATTGTGCTGTCCCTTAAGTGACTAGAAAAATAAAAAATGGCCGGTCGATTTGATTATTTCAATAGTTGTTATCATACTGCCCTCTCATATTGGGCATTTTTCAAACTGCCCGGGCATTTTTTATAATGCCCTAATAATCACTTGGTCCATAACATATACAAGCTTGTATTGAGCTTTTAAATACATAACAACAAGATATAACATCACGCCTGTATTCCCCGAAGGGTTTAGCAGAGCTGCACCTGCAGTACCTGCAGTCACATATAATTATGTCACAAGAAAGAAAAAAAAAATCGAAATACGAAATTAAAATACGTTCTATACGAGTATTTAAACTCATACTATTAAAAATACGATAGTGTATATAAACTATACAACACTATACATGCTAATTTTTGATGATTTTTTTGACACATATGACTACAGAATCCATTTTGAGGACTCAGAAGGCGAAATTATACTTTTCATCCGATTTAATGAAGGATTTCACCTGGAATGTCAGTATCCGAAAAACTTTATAAAATCATAAAATGGCAATTTTGATTGATTTTCTCTATAACTTTCAGGCGACTTGATGTTTTAATCTTTATCTTATCACAAACACTTCAAAGTTTAGTTTTGAATGTACACTTAATTATAATTTAATTGAAAACAAATTGTTTATGTTCCTCGTAGAAGTTTCTTGCTTTCCAAGTCAAAGTTAAACAATTATGTTTCAACGACGCTTTGGGAAAGTTATTTGATAAATTATAAACAACTTACTTGTTTTAGATTTATTGTAGGCAACACATAGGGACGAATGGAAAGCTGTGGGGAGACCTTTGCCCAGTAGTGGGAAAAACAGGTAGAAAAAAAAATGGAACTTAACTTATGTAACTTAATGTATGTTCCAAATTGAATGAAACAATTTTTTGGAAGTAATTTTTATTCTAAGCACAAAATCTACTCTGGAATTGTATAATATTGTAAATATTTTTTATTTGTTCCCGAATTACATTTTGTATATAAATATAGCTACGTATAGGCACATTTCATTACATGTGACTGTACATAGATACTACGCTACTTCATTCCATACATTATTACAATCGGAAATGAAAATATCAGAAATATTTTATACAATTCCATACCGAAATAACAATTCAGACATGTTCTATGTCCTGGAATATATGTCAGCGTATTGAGAAAAAATAATACAATCTTGTATCGGTACAATATCTACATATAAATCTGTACTATTAAAGGCGAATTTCACCAAACTTTTATACCGAGTATAAGTCTTATCCTGAATAAATTTTGAATTTTTGACAGTTTTCCCATACAAAACTGTCAGACGACACGTCTTATTCCACGGATAAAAGATATCTGAGTTTGATAAAATCAGCCCTTAGAGTCTTATAAGAAAAGGCACTCGGTGTTATTGACATCAGCCGAGTGAAATAATAATATTATCAATGAAATAATGGATGGTACGTCGAAATAAAGAGTGACTGAAAGATTCCAAGTCTGTCAAAGAATCCATTGATTTAACGTAAAGAAATTAAACCAATAGAGAGCATAAGACCAGAGTAAGACCAAAAAAAAGATGGATGGACTGTGCGAAAGATGATATGGCTAGAAAGGGGGTGACTACCGAGATGACGACTAATAGAGAAGTATGGAAGAAAAAAATGTATTGAGCCGACCACAAATAAATGGGGATAAGGGCAGGAGAATGATGAGACATCATAAAACACAGCGGGCAGGTTACCTCATGGAAAGAGAGAGAGAAAGAGAGGAGCTCGTGGCTAAGTAATAACAGCCGCACGGGTCGATCCATCATGTTAAGCTACGCTTTCCGGGGCTGGTCCGTCGATGGGTGACCATCTTAACATATCGAGACTCATCCGTGTCTCGGAAAGCACGTTAAGCCGTTGGTCCCGGCTGTCATTTGTGGATCTTTGACAGTCGTTACGGGTCGTCAGAAGCCCGAAAGTCTAACAACCAGTCTTGCCAAGGGGTATCGTATTACCCAGTTAATGGGTTTTGGAGGTCAGATAGGCAGTCGCTCCATGTAAAATACTGGTATTGAGCTGCATCCGGTTAGACTGGAAGCCAACCCTAACTTGGTCGGGAAAAGGCTAGGCAGATGATGCAGGTTACCTCATGGAAAAGGCTTTGCAGTTGGACAAATGCAGACTGATGTTATTACTAATGAAATAACCAATAATACGAGCCAACAATACCATTTCGTGACTTAATCACAGCATTTGGAGGTCAATAACCAATCTAAAACTTAAAAAATCAACAGCAACAAATCACGTAACTTTTACATCAACTGTAAAAATCTAAAAAATTACTTAACACTTGACCGTTACAAAAAAACTCATTAAAGACGATCGATACAGGCGAAAAGTCGAATGTCGCGTGTTTCTGGCACATCAAGCAGCTTTGACGCTGCAATAGTTTGATGTCCATGATTTACAGCGAAGATTTCTCAGACTATTACGACGGTGATGGTAGAAGCGTAAAATTCTAACAAAGTGATGTAAAAATCTATCAGCTAATAAGATGAAAGTGGAACCGAGTGAACGAGCGTGCGGAATGAAATGTTTCTTTTCTCCGCTTACTTGAGAGTTACAACAGGAATTGAAATGATATTGTATCCGTTCATAGTCAATAGAAACGCGGAATCATAAAAGCACGATAACCTATAAAATACAGTATCTACGAGCTGTAGCTAACTCCGAAATGTGTGTTCGTGCAGGCGAATGGTGTTAAACAAAGTTCAAAGTTAATGTTCGACCATTGTTATGGAAATGTGCGTAACCCTAAAATGCCAAGTTTTACCAACACGAAATCGCTGAAGCAGATACATTAGTTTTCACGGCCACACTAAATAATTTCGATAACAATCGTATCTTCGAAAATATAAAAGGTTTTTTTTACGTGAGATTTTGGTACCTAAGTAAAGGAAATGGGTAACCTAATGGCGTTCGCAGGTGACCTGACAGAATGTTGTTTGTCTGTGCCTCTGTTGTCACAGTAATTTGGTAAAGTTCCTGTATGATTGGATGGTATGGATGCCTGTGACCTTAACTACGAAACTGTAACACTTTGGCACGTGTCTCATTTTATTGCTAGCTTGCTCGCTAACTTTAATGGTTGAATAGTTACTTTGTTGAGTTTTATAGGTGCCCGTAAATTATAATATATTTTATCTACACCCATGCTATAAATCTTCTCTAAAAGTTTCTGAAACAGTTAGCTTATTGCCAACATTAAAACACCCAGTGTCATAGTAACCATTATGCTATGTTATAAGTCTTCATTTGAATCCCTAATAAAAATGATCCATTTTCATATATTTGACTGACTTAAATCGTTTGTGTTTCATTTCTTTTCATATTCAGTTGTATAGTATATACCTATACTTTCACATGCTTTCAACACACAGGCTTGTAACTGTGTCACACACAGCTTAATGTCTGCAATTATCATCCGTGTTGGGACGCCACCTTTGACTCGAGTTTTCCCTTTTTATACTGCATTTTCCTGCACACTTAATATACCGTGTACTTGGACTCCATCGCGTGACTGTTCAGTATAAGTCTCCCCATCGTCGGGTACCGTAGCTCGAGGAAACTTACTCGATTAGCTCCTACTATGTCGCTAAACTTTTAAGTAGAACGCATCCGCTTATGTTTTTGTTATTGCGTGTTATCAATTTATTTTTTAATAGAGTCCATAACAGTCTAGGAGAAACCTTATGCAGTAGCTTTGAAATGAAGGCTGTCGAAGTGTATGAAGGGATAGGGGATGATTTTCCCAAAAAGATGGAAATGAAAGGAATCAATGGAGCTTAAACTCAAACCCCAGATGGGAATCTATTTCTAGCAAATGCTCAAATAGCCATGAAACTGTTCGCTCATCTAGAAATGTGGTATTGTACTATATTTGAATGTTATATTCATTTCAAAACATCATGTATTTTTTAAGATAAAATTCCATGAATCGAGGTTTTTAATTAGTAAAATGCCAAAAAAATACAATAGACCCAGATATATTTAGTAACCTATTCCGCTTTATTCATCATATGTTTTTATATACAATCTAACACTAAAATTATATACAAAGCGAAATAAAAATTATTATAGAAAGGAAGGGCTCATAGGGCGTCAAAAAATTCTTCCGCATCGCTGTCAGTGGGAAAAGTGCCCATTCCGCTTGACTATTCTTCAAGAGTCATAAAAACCCTGTAAGAAATCGACACCTGTTTCATCTCTCAACGAGGCATTTTCAGGATAACGATTGACCAATTGCAAACCAGAATGCGTCGTGTTACCATACCGAGCGCTGGACGCAAAGATTATTATTATTAGTAAAATGCCGTTATAGAATAAATGAATCTCATGAAATAAAAATCGTTTCCGAGCAATCAAACTCGCGAATTACTTAGCATATCATTTATTACGTTTTCAAGAGTACCATTCCACTCAATTGGTTAGGATTTTTGATATCTCATCATTCTCCTGCCCTTATCGGAGCAACATGTCGTTTTCTTCCATACTTCCATATTAGTCGTCATCTCGATAGTCACCAGTCATATCATCTTTCACACAGTCTATCCATCGTTTCTTTGGTCTTCCCCTTCTCTTATAGCCACCTACATTCATACTCTAAACTTTCCTCACGACATTTGATGATATGACAACCGATTTCCACACAACTTTTCACTTACCGGTGCCACTTTCAGACTTCCTCTTATACATATATTGATTTCTTATTCTATCCATAGAGGTTTTGATACAGGCTCACTTCACCTAAGTTTCTGTCGACACAAAAGCGACTATTACCTCGATAGTAACATAATAGTGCGTGGGGGAATAGGCAATTGTTGCTAGAAGATTATTAATTGCCACAGAGTATTATAGTTCGTGTGTTGGTGTACTTACAATAGGTGGTCTGTGTATCGGCTTTACATTACATTAGGCAGGGTGAAAACGGTTTGTTTTGTATCGCAAACGTTTATGGATTGGCTGCCTTTATTGTAAAATATATATATAATTATATATTTGTTATAATATATATATATATTGGTTTAGAATTGACGTAGAGTTTAGTCGAGATTTTGATACGAATATTATTTATTATTTATTTATTTTTGTTATATTTTGGTACACACTGCTACACATCAAGCTAAAGCTACATTTCCAGTATAAGCTTACCTCGCAATATTCGAAAATCCTATACAATACACTGGAAATGTATAGCTTGATGTGTAGGCGTGTGTATCTACAGATTTTCTGTGAACGAAGAAATCATAACTTTGATCCCGTAATATTTTAAGAATCTTGAATCATTCTGCGATATTGTAGATATCGTTTTATCCAGACAAGTTTTTCTTATGATTTGAACATTTGTTAATTATATTTTTAATCCACGTAATTCTCAATTTTAAAAAACTAAAAAAGTCCACATTTCATGAGTAAATTCAAAGGAAGCTAGATCCAATAAAGATGCGATCTTTGGTAAAAAACTCTCTTTACACGAAACGAAATATATAAACCTCACATACCTATACCTTTTAATGAAACCCGTTAATTAGTAACGACTAACAAATGTTTTAAATGCAGACAGACTTACTCGCGGTCCTTCCGCATAGGGAGAATTACTAAACGAATATCGCTAGGTCAACAGTAAAACCACATTCAGCTACTAAATGGGTTTGGTTTTGCCTTTAACGATGGCACAGTATAAATAAGTAAAAGTATTCTATCTTCATAGAAAACGGCCGAAACGACGCGCTTCTCAGTATATCAGAGGTCGTACGGACGTATTATATACCGAAGGGCCGTAGCTAATTATTTCAAAGTCACTGCCGAGACATAATACTGTTACTTATAAATACTGTGGTTCAGGCTATAAATTATAAAAGGGTGAGCATGACTAAGGGATCAGAAAAGGAATGGATTTAAAACAATCAGCATATAGTTCATAGCACAACAATATCGCTCGCCATACATTTATTCAGAACACGTTACACTTTGCTATACTACAGATACATATATTATTGAGCGATATTTTTGTGCTATGAACTATAAGCTATTTAAATATTGTAGCGTAGTCCGAAATGAGCCTCATTAAAAATAAAATTAATATCTTTATGTAGGTAGCCGGGCACAAATTCTGACTCCGTCTGAGTCTGGATTTGTGCCCAGTTGATGGCAATAGGCTCGCCCCCTATTACATGGGGCTTGAACATAACTGGCGAAATGTAGGTGTAATATTAGGTACACCTCTGCTTAACCCTTTGTGGATTACAGGCGTGATGTTATGTTGTTATTTGGACTTTGTTGGTGAAGGAAACCAATGTTTAGTAACGAATACCAACTGACAAGGATATTGCTTTGCATAAATGCAAAACAGCTAATACCACGTCTATGGATGTTGTTGTTGGAAAAATACCATTTGATAAAATATCAAACAGTATTGGAATTCACATTCTTTGTCATAACAAAATTCTTTCCGACGAAAACCGGCGGAAATATTTCTAAAAGAATTCTCCTCAAGATCTCCAGATCATTTTAATCCGTTTTAGAAAATGTTCTCTCAAAATGCCACCTTTGTCTTGTGTCACATTGTTAGATACGACAGCAATGTGTAGGTGTAATTCCGAAATAAAGTAATTAACTTTCCATCGAGTCTTACCTCGGAATTACAATAACGGAATCTTATAAAACTCTCGATGTTAAAGAGACATTCGCAAGATATTCGGAATGCCGGAGTGGAAAAAAGTAATTTTGTTGGGACTTCTTGTTTGCATTTTTTTTTTATCTGTCATATACGAATTTTAGTGGCAAGACGAGGTCTCAAAGTTCAAGTTGTAATAACGAGTTTCTAGTTTGTAACTACTTCGTTTGTTAGCCGCTACTAAGTTTGACAGCCGAAATAATAGTCAAGTATCTACCTACTAAAATTTTGTCATCATAGCACTTTACCACAGATATTATAATACTACGACTTTACTTAAGTTTTTGGGTAGATAGGTACCTATCTTTACTAATAATATTATTAATGTTTGTATGTAGGTAATCTTCGCAACTACTGAAAACTGATCCAATTCCGAAAATTCTTTCACTAATGTAAAGCTTCCAACGAGTAACGGTGCTTGAGGGAGGCCTATGTCCCGCAGTGGACGTCTTTCGGCTGAAATGATGATGATGAATGTAAAGCTTCAGTATATTGCCGAGTGTCATCTTTCTTGATTTCATGTGGTTAGTGACTAACCTGGTGTCAAAGTTTTTAAAGCCGCCCATTGGCCTTTGACTTGGCTTCACATGCCGTCGAGAAATATCTCTCAAGCATGCCTCACGATGTTCTCCTTCATCGCCAAGCAAGTGATACCTAATTATACAATACGCACATGAATCCGAAAAGTCTCGAGTTGGAACCCAAAACACGGTTCCAACTCGAGACCTATGACTTGGCAGTCCGACTGTCGCACCACAAGGCTATCACTGCTATCGCCGAGTGTCATAGGATGTTTTATATTAAAACAAGAAACACCCGGACCAAGTCGCGTGTAGAAATTTACCGAGCGCCAGACTGACTTTAAAAGCGATTTCTCTTATATGATATTTTTATAAAAGACTCGTGTAGGAAATAAATAAAGTGTTGATTCAATTCTTTTGCAACCGAAACGCATTCTCGCAGACCATTCTAACGACACTGGATAATTTACGGCATTGTCCAGTTTATAGAGACAAACTTTTATTTTAAATTCAATTTGTGATAAAAAGGCAGTGAGAAGGATCGCACACATTTCGCTCTTTAATTATTCAGTGTACTGTGTACTCAGTGCCAACTTCAGGTAAAATAATTAACAGGAACAAAAACTCGCCACAACCACTGGGATTCCCAAGCCTATTTTTTCAAAACAAGCGGACTTTTATGACAGTTTGTTGAAAACTGTCGTAACTCTGTAACTCGTACGTTTGAGTTAATCACAAACGCATGTTAGGGAATCATGGAACACGTTTATGGGTCCCGAATGAATTCGGAACGAGGCGGTCTTGTTTCGTAATTATTCGGAACTTGTCGGACGATATAACACGACTATTTCCGATGTACGAAAGGATTATTCATCATACAAGCGCTTATCCAATTTATTCGTGGTCGGCGCAACATGTCTTTTTCTTCCATACTTCTCTATTAGTCGTCATCTCGGTAGTCATCCCCTTTCTAGCCATATCATCTTTTTTTTATTGGAGGAAAATAAAGTGACGTTTGGTTTTTCGCCGTCAGTTTAATAGTTCGTGCGATATTGGCTTGATTCGGACTAGTGATAGATTGGTTTACTTCACGTCGTTTATTCCCGTGGTCCGTTCGTGAAGTATAATGCTGCCAAACTACAATAGGTACTAACGATTAGTAGGTAGATAGGGGAAGGTTGCTATGAATGGACCACCTAACTTTACGACAACATATCTTAAAAAATATAAGTGATAAAATAAAACCAGTTTATAATTTTTATTACGTAGGACCTTTATTTATAGTAATCAAACGCACAAACCATTTGGGCTTACACTTTTTGGTATAAACGAAGAAAACTAAATTTTGGGCTGTTACCTTCTTTGGACCATGGGCACCTTCATTGAACCACCAGGTTGCCGTCAATGGACTTCGAGAAATTTGTTCTAGAGGTCCAATCAAGGTAACGAATTATAATTATCAATTATGATTAAATTATGGCAAACGAGGAGAGACAAACAATACTCATACACTTACGACAAGCAAACAAACTATAGTTAGAGGCTACTTAGTTACTAATTAAATTTTACATTTGGCACATCAGGTCATCAAGTCTCACTGATTCTAGGGCGAGGTTCATGCTAGTTTTATTCCAAGTATTTTCTTTTATTCGGCGACATTCTGAAATTATAAATTTATAATGATTTTTCAAGAGTTTTTTCCATAATTAGTGAAATACTCGGAGCCTACTCCAATAGTTATGACAAAAAAAATACAATAAAAAGTTGCTATGATTGGACCGGTCCAACGGTGGAACTCTCTTGAGGTCCATTGATGGCAACAAGGTACTCATTAAGAAAAGGAAATCTTAAATATACATGCACATGATTAGATAAAATTGAATAACACTCATGGAATCACAATTAAATTATCTAATAATTCATACCAGTGCACACAAACAAATATGAATAGAATGATACTTACATCAAATTGTTCCGTGTCAAATAATAAGATTTTGACTGCCGCAAACACAACCACTCGAGTCACTCCTCACCACGTGCCGCAGCGTCACTGAGGTAAGAGGAGGTTGCAACTGAGACGTCACGCACTCGTTTCGACTAGTTTGGGTGTTGCTAGCTTGGACAGTTTTGGAAATACCTTGGTGGTCCAATGAAAGAGCTAGTCCAATGATCGCAACTTTCCCCTACATAAAGAATAACCCTCGAATTGAATTACACTTCATTACCATTTTCCTTTTACTTCACTTATATAAAGCAAAGTTACACTCCATAACTTGTTTGCAAAATAAAATGATTTTTTTTAGAAGAGATGAAAATTAAGTAAGTGTATTTTAAATAAAATTCGAAGAGAACGAAATAAGTAAAGTTTCCTGTCAATAAAGGAAACAAACAATCTAAGCAAATAATCAATGTATTTTAAGTAACTAACTTATATTTTTATCGCAGAAGCATGTTAGAAAGTTATAGTGCTGGCAATATAATATTAGGTATAGGTACTATGTATGTGTGTTGTGAAAATTATCTATTTCCGCGAAGTTAGAACTAAAGCTAGTCAAAAAATCAACTTACTTACCTAAGATTGTATGTGGAAACAAATAGAGTAATAAAAGGTTTTTTTAATATTCAATTTAGATCCGTGACTAGCAGATAAATGTACCTAATTTCGAGAGCATTCTACAAAAAAAATCAAGAATTCCATTCTATGTTAACCCGTGCAAGCAATATTTATTCATAGTTTAAAGTTATTTTAACAGTAGGTACCCGTTGTTAATAAAACTACTAAAAACTTGAATAGGGAAAAACCATTTAACTTAAGCTTGAACACTGAAACCTGAATGCTTTTATTATTATTTTTTATATTTCAATCAATTTTGGGTCATACAATTTAAATAAAAGTTTTTTTTTTAAGAATCAGAATTGGAATCGGTTCGAAACAAACGTCTAATCCTTCATAAGTTCATAAGTAACATTGTTGAGAGAATTTGACATTTTGTTTTAAACCGATTCCAATTCTGACCGATCGTGCATTACGAAATTAGGGTGCTGGCCACCTAGCCTGGCCTCATAGTCCACATAACAATCTATATTTTAAAAACTTCTAAACAATATAAACACAAACGCTCAGATGCAGGCACACTCGGCTAATCAAACCAGTAGCGGTATTGTTACGTCGGCAGCAGAGTGTAAACGGGTCATATTTGCGCCCCACTGCCTTCACGGATTTAATCCTGTTTAGACTAATGTGGGTTTAGTTAGTCGTGTATAGTACGTGATAACATAACATAACAGCACGCCTGTTATTCCGGAAGGGTTAGCCAGAGGTGAACCTATACACCCACACTATATTATACACCCACACTTCGCAAGTAAAAAAGTCTCAGAAAAAAGTGAAAGGTTCACTTTATTTAAAAAGGATTGTTTGTTTAGGTGGTTATGTAAAAGAGGTCGACACAATTGAAATGATTCTGTTTGATCCTAACCTTTTTGGAGATAAGCAATGTTTTGTTACTGGTTGGAATTTTTATAAAGGGTAGGTCACACCAGGGGGGGCAATTCCCTAGAACGTTCACATTCGCATCGCATTCGCAATCTGTCAAAAAACCATCAATTTACCAACATTTTTGACAAGTTTGACAGATTGCGACCTGAATGTGAACGTCTTTTAAGTCAGAGAATTGGGCCTCCAGTCAAGCATTTCAAAATAGTTAACCCAAAAGTTAATTTCCCCCCCCTTTTTATTTACTTGTACACTTTATTATTATTTTAGTGTTAGAAGAACTGTGCTTTCACATAGCTTACAAAAAAAAAACTTTAGAGCATTTAGAAATTCCTCAGAAATAAAGTACTTCAAAGTTCAAGTACAGTCACGGACTTTAATTGATGAGCCACCTTCAAACTTTTCAATTTTGCAGTTTCATACATTCACGAGATTACACGATTAAACACGAACTCAAATCGCACGCTCGTAAACAAGATGACAAATAAATTACTTTTAATCAGAAATAGTCTTATCCATAGAGGTTGACTAATAAGTTCTCAATGATAAAAAAATAAAAATAAATACAATGTTGCATTAAGATTGTCAAATCTATTTGATACAGACCTCCTTTGAATCATAGCTCATTAATTCGTTATTTCTGAAAACTTAACTGAAGATAGTGACACTTGAAATATCAATGTCAGAGACGTTACTTTCGAACTTGTCGAAATGACTATTATTATTTCTCCGTACGCTAACGTTACTATCGCAACAATAACCTAGCAACGATCGTTTATCGTTGCTAGGTTACTATTGCTAGACCTGCAATTGGTTGACTTTGGGCAGTCACTGCTGTCAAGTTTGTAGTTCTACAAATAAATTACTTTTAATCAGAAATAGTCTTATCCATAGAGGTTGATTAATACGTTCTCAATGATAAAAAAATAAAAATAAATACAATGTTGCATTAAGATTGTCAAATCTATTTGATACAGACCTCCTTAGAATCATAGCTCATTAACAGGTTATTTCTGAAAACTTAACTGAAGATAGTGACACTTGAAATATCAATGTCAGAGACGTTACTTTCGAACTTGTCGAAATGACTATTATTATTTCTCCGTACGCTAACGTTAGTATCGCAACAGTAACCTAGCAACGATTGTTTATCGTTGCTAGGTTACTGTTGCTAGTCCTGCAATTGGTTGACTTTGGGCAGTCACTCTGCTGTCAAGTTTTTAGTTCTGGCTCTCAGGTTAGCCAACCGGTAAAGATATGAAATATAATTTTCTTTTTCTAATACGAAGACATATGACTTTGCGTGTCGGGAACCGAATACACCCGATTTGCATTACACGGCTAAAATACGAACACTGCCAGTTGGCTCATGAATTAAAGTCCGTGACTGTACCTACCTATATACCAATCAAACAACCATTGTCTTTAAAAAGCTTAATTTACATACGTGAAAAAATAGCCAAACTGATTATTTCTGTAGGTAGCTAGGAACTTTAAATTAACGCAAATTGAGCCAGCACCTCCACTTGCTGCTAAAATACAAACATATTATTTGTATATGTATGTCACATAATAGAAAGTAAACTAACTCTTTATATATACATTGAAATGAAGAAGGATTTCAATAAAAAAATCACGCCCCCACAACACACAATGCGTGACGGGAATCGAACAATTTATTGACAAGAATTGTGGATGAAGCGGAGACTAAAGATTGTGACAATTTAAATTTTAATATAGTCTGAATAATGTCGTACGTAGACTAATTTGACAGGTGCAAATGTCAAACTCCAAATTGAAAAAACAACGAACAATCACTTGAAATGTCAAATCAGTCTACGAGATTAAAAAACAGACTTTAGCTTATTAACTACACCAAGAAGTCAGTTTCAGAAACTCTTTATGATATTGTAATCTAACATTGTAACAGCGAATCATCTATATTATATATAAAAATGAATCCCTATTTCCCTTGGTCACGCCATCACGCGTGAATGACTGAACGGATTTGGATGAAATTTGGCACATAGGTAGACCATGAACTGGAGAAGGACATAGGATACCTTTTATCCCGATATTCCCACGGGATCGAGACTTATGCGAGTGAAACCGCGGGGCGCAGCTAGTCAATTTTTAATTTCAAGGGAGAGCCTTAAGACCTTGGCCAAATATTGTTTAATATTCAGACAGGTCATGACCTAAAGAGGTGTACTAAAGAATATGAATTTAAACTATATAAAAACATTGCGGCTATTTAAAGCTAATTTATTTGTACCTAAATAAATCTTTAAAATATAAAATAATAATGAGGGTTTGTGAGAAAATCGTGGATACACAACTGCCGGTGTCACAACTTTTCCCAGAGATAACCTATTGTTTATGACAAAGCTACAGACAGGTTTTGTCAGGAAAATTGGCTTAAGGACCTCCTATGATCAATTATTTATGTCTCAAAAGATCAGCGGTTCCACCACTGTGACAGTCTCGGGAAAATATTAGGCAACGCCGAAAATTCCCTTTTAAAAAAATTTTTGAATAATAATTTCCATAATAACTTTATTATTCAAATTAATTGACAGCAAAATCACAAAATAAATGATGTATCATTTTGTCTGTTTTTTTTATTGTCACTCGGAATAATTTGAGACTTCTCGATTTCCATCTTTATCGAACAAAAATAAATAAAAATGTTAATGAGGCTGACTCACGCCACATTATCTTCAACGAGACAGTTCATTGGTATTAAAATCTCGTTTTCTCATATAAACATAAACGCAAGCACAGATACCAGTATTCGAGTGATATTCAGTAACTGGCTCTTGCTTCCGCCTGGCCTACTGACCGTGGCTAGTTATTAAATTATCTCCTACCTGTTTTAAACGCACTTTATTCACTGGATTAGCCTGCTCTGTGGCTGGTCGTGATTATACCTAAATGAAATCTGTTTACGATCTGCAATATTGCTGTAGGGAGATACGAACGGTGATCAGTTTGTGGTTATTAAAACTATCTGGATTCTAAAAAAATTGTCCTAAACATGAATGTTGCATTTTTCATAGAAATATTACTTTTCTTTAGATTTTTATATCGAAAAAGAAAACTGTGACCAAATGAAGGAGTAGGTAATAAAAATAAGACATTTTTCTTAAGTACATTTCTCAAGCTCAGACGAACCCACTTACGAGTATTATGCTAAGTGTGTTACCATCACAAAAAAATGTAACAATCCAATTCTAATATGGATTGAAATTATTCTCAATTTCTGCAAGATTTCCCCAAAGATTTTCCTTCCGTCGGAAAAAAGCTACAGAGAAAAGATATCTTTGTAGTGAATATTTAAATGGAAAGTTAGGTTTGTATATCGATAATGTATTCATTGGCGGTCATCCAAAGCGTTCCCGGCCATTGTCCACTGCCTTCCATATGTGTACCTACATAATGTTTCACATTTTGTGGGGCTGGCTTCCAAAATACGGATTTATACGGCTCCTTTGTGTGGTGAGCCAAAGAGCGGTATTCTCTTTCAATGTTTATTTACAGGGTTTATAAATCATGCAATGGATTTAAACACTTCGTACATGGAGCGTAGGTCGGATTTCGTAAAGGAGTCTATGTCTACACGAGTAGTCTATCTGCAAACCTTCCCTTTATAACTAGTTTCATTGTCATGATACAGTCATGTCGACTTCATAATCAAATATTTTTAATTTCTCTTTAAAATTTATGACTCATAAAAAAAAAAATACGACGCCTATGGTCGTAAAAGCTTCCAGTTTAAACCATAGAGTATGAAATTTAATTTCATTAAACCGGCCAGCACTTTAATATGATTAGAAGAATAAAAAAACATAACTGCCAACCAGCCAACCGTGTAACCAAGTATTAGCAACTAAATTGTGCTAAATACACAAGAGTAAAATGGTATAGTCAGTCGAAAGTGTAGGTACAATGAAATATTGCAATCCTCCCTTATCTCCAGGTTTCATACGCGCAAAATGGACCACACTTGAACCTGGACTATCCGACTCAGGATTTGCCAACAAAAACCCGAAGGAGAATTTCAAATAGAAACAAAAGGAACAAACAGTAAAAATAAATTTCACTTAAAAATTCAAGGCTCTCGTCTGATCCTTCAGACGAATAATTCATCCCTTTTCCGCGGGTGTTTTTTAATCAAACTCTGAGCGCAAATAACTGTTTGAAGCGTTTGTCTATAAACCCTGCTGAAAACCATATCACTTTTTGTCCGTGGGTTAAAAATGCAGCGCAGTGCCCCGGGAGCGTTGACATAGTAAAAATTTATACGTCGACCCGATTGTTAAAATGCTCTAGAGCACACTTTTATCTCTTGACTCCGCGTGTACTGCATATTTATATTTTTAGTGCCGTTTTCATGTTGGACGCACGCAGCATCTCACGAACATTGCATAAATATTATGCTAAACACACATTTATCTACATCCTCTGCAAATTTGGGGATGAAAGGAAATCGGCTTATGTTTATTCAGTGAGTAAATAGTTCATCCCGACTAAATATATTAATTAAATGGGGTTGACCGCAGAATTGGTTATGTTAAAAACCTATTATACGCTTTAACAGACGGATGGTTACATAGAATGTGAAACTAAGTAGTTATGCAGTTACCGCTTATGCATAAACATTTTGTCTGTCAAAGGATCACTAATAGCCGTTGCAGCAAATACGTCCTTGAGACCAATGACCTTTAGAATAAGAGAGATGCATGACTCAATCATGAAAAGGAAGACTAACTTATTATGATTGCCGCTGTAATAGATTTTTACATAATAAAGATAAAAATAAATTTATTTGTTCAAACATGTGTTGCATGATACAAAAATATGCACATAATAGGTAATAATATATTGAAGGAATGATGGACTAGGAATACAAAGAGTGTAAGAAGACTAATGGCTAAATTGGTCGACGATATAGTCTAAAATTCTGTCGAAATGAATTGGACAAAATTGGAAAGAAATTTGTATGAGTGAGAACAAATTTTAGCAACGCTGTAGATGATGCTGATGATGAATAAACTGTAAGAAACTAAGTTGATACACAAACTACAAATATTCAACCTCACGAAATAGATACAATAGCGCCGTATAAAACTCCACACGGTGGCATGAAGACTGAAGACATCTGAATATTCATAGTCAAGACTTTTACAGCCCGCCTTCAGTGAGCACGTCTACAATATTGTAGCCTTCTCAAGTGCACTCGTCTTCCAGCTCAATATGATCTCATGAAGAGCTTCAGACAATGTTGCCATAAATTGAGATTCTAGTCTTTATTTTAATAAAGCTGTCGCATTTTAAATGAGCAGAAAATTGAACGTAAAAGATAACGGTAAAGATGAAGCTAGTAAGCTGGGATGCTTTTCTTTCTAAGATCACTGTTTTCTTGCAATATACACTGTAATGTTACTTCTACTGCATTTTAACATTATCGTTTCACGAAGCGAGCTGTGAGTCAATATTGCACAAGTTTCCCCCAGCCAATTCTTGCAATTTGTTTACGATAGGAATCTTAGATACGATATTTATTCTTCAGTTTGCGTCCCAGATGTTCACTGAATATATCGTTGATGTAATTAATTGTTTAAAAAAAAGTCTAATCCTAGTGTAATCTAAAAATAGAGCTGCTTTTTCTAATTCTATTTACATTTACTAAGTAATTAATTACCGCCCGTGCAATATAAAGGCGTCCAATTTGAATAGCTTTAATTAAAATCCCGTCCAGCCAATCAGAGTGTAGTTCAATAAAAGGCGCCATGGATGTCAGAAAAATGAACAAATGAATGAATCAAGATTGCTGCATTGTGGGATTACCTCAGCCTTTGTATCTTGCTTCTCTTTAGTCTATTTGTGATCTGAGAATTGAACAAAACGCGATCAAAATAGAATTAATTATGATTGACCTTTTCTCGTAAGTTGTGTTTGACGTTTTATCTGTCAAACTGACAGGATTGAAATACACTAAAGGATGAAATTCAAGGCAATTTCCATTCACTCTTTTATCATTATTTAGATGTTTCTCATAAATACCTAAATGGTGCCGCCCTAATAAAAGTCAATGGATTCGTATCGTATGTAACTTTTCCCAATGGAACGGGAGATATTTGATTTTATTTCGCCAGTCGGATTCGCGTGAAATTTAACAAAGCTCGTAACAATCCTTGCCTGCACTGTGCAGAAAGCAGAAAAGAGTAAATCATTCAAATAACTGCAATGCAGTATTATTTCACACCCACTTTATAAGGTGTCGTCCGCAAACTAGAGGCATTTTAGCTCTACGAGTTTTGGCAGGGAACGTTTGTAAATAACCATTTAGTTTTAACTTTTATTCGGTGGGACGCAACAATGTTTACTTGTTACTCTATGAAATACAAAATAACATTTTATGCAGAGAAAAGGAAACACGCTCTCTTCCAAGCTATGTATCCCACATGGTGGTGGGGTCAGTCTTCCCGGGGGCTTAAAACAGCCACTTTGGCAGCATCATAATAGGAAAATATTATGAATCATCGTAAAATGTCTGAACTGACAATTTATATTATAATCTGCGTGCGATTCATAATACGAAATAATTTATCTGTTTGACAGTTTTCTTTGGAGATTCGTAAAATAGTCCACACACTATGAATTGCTTGTGTCAAATCAGAGGAATTGCTAATGACAGCTGAAAAATCAGGATATTAATTGCTTTGAGAGGAATTGCTAATGTGGCCGTTTTAGATCCCCTGCAGGCGTAGCATGGCGCTTTCTATCTCTACGAAGAATAGACATAGCTTTTTCTATACAAAGTGACAGTTCGTTTCTTCATTTTTGACATCCACCGTAGAAATGTTTCTACAATCTGTCATTTTGTCTTTCATTTCTAACGATCTTTGTCTAGGTCTTTTTATAAGTAGACTACTTCGGAAGAAAGTTTTCTATCCTTACTGTCAAAATCACACTGACAACCGATAAATCCTATGATAAAACAAAGAATTCTGAGTCGAATTATGTAAAAGAGTGAATTTCGTAAAAAGTGCAGTTGACTCTTTCTATTTTGCTGCCGTCTCGTACTGTCTACTGTCTACAGGAAACGTCATTTTTGTCTACTCTTCCGTCGACAAAACGGTGCTCATGCTACGCCTGCTGGTCTTTCTCTACCATATCGCTCTATCCTCGACATCGTCTTCATAGGTACCTACTCTATGCTTCATTTACTTTTCTGCAAGTTATTTCAGGCTCTAAATAAAGCTAATTACACATTGCGGTCTGCTCTCTTCTTTGTAGCGGGATAGGAACATAAGCGGCTTTTCTTTAATACCCGCGGTCGGAGGTTGCCTTTAAACTGATTTTTAATAATAATTTCAACAAAAGATTTTATAAAAGGAATCTCCCTAGATGCGGTATAGCCCCCGGGGGAGATGGGGGAACACGCAGTAGGACTTCGAAGGTTAATAAAAACAAACTGATCTTTCTCTATTGTTGTGCACATAATTAAGTACTTAGTCTAATGGATTCATTAAAATATACTACGAGAATTTTTCTTTCATTTTCTTCTCATATTGCAGGAAAATTGCCTATTATAGTCCTTTCTGGAGGCTATAGCTACAGTTCGAATGGCGGCTTGGAAGTTAGCGTCTCGCTGCGCAGTACCCCACTCCTCACCCCCACTGACACATAAAATTGTTACTGCGCAGCGACTCGCCTCATGTTCCGAGTCGCCATTAAGTTTGAATCGAACTATAGGAGCTATTTGTAATGTAGTGGCTTAGAAATGAATATTAGGTATCTAATGTAAGTATCGCCTTATCATAAGAAAAAAAATAAAGACATTGGCTTTTAGTAGAATATTATATTCCTTGACATTTACAGTCAGACAATAAATTATCTACTTACATCGAGTTAGTACTAATTACATGACGATATTTACCAAATACATATCTACCAAAGAAAGCCTTTTCTTATTTATTTATGATAAGCACACCAACAGCACAGTCACTTACAATTCAATTAATTAGCATCTAAAATAGGCATTTCAGTAACCATGCAAATAACAGGTATGCATGACATTGACGTATGAAAAATTAGAGACAAAGGAGAACATTCAAAAAGTGTGTTTAGTAGACCTTAATCTAGAACACTATAAATCAAACCAATTAGAGCTAGACAGACGAACACTCATCGTACTGTTTAAATACCTAATATGCCTATATTGATACAGTACATACATACATAAACTCACGCCATCTTCTCATGGGGTAGGCAGAAACTACAGAATGATGCACCTGCTACGATCCTTACATACTCCTTTTGCCTCGTTTACATTCGAGAGCAGCATTCGTTTACATTGCGGAGTATGAGGAACAGGGTGTAAAGTTCACTCATCCACCATAGAAAAGGGAGGATCCTCCGACCAGCAGGCGTAGCATGGCGCTTTCTATCTCTACGAAGAATAGACATAGCTTTTTCTATACAAAGTGACAGTTCGTTTCTTCATTTTGGACATCCACCGTAGAAATCTTTCTACAATCTGTCATTTTGTCTTTCATTTCTAACGATCTTTGTCTTGGTCTTTTTATATGTAGACTATTTCGGAAGAAAGTTTTCTATCCTTACTGTCAAAATCACACTGACAACCGATAAATCCTATGATAAAACAAAGAATTCTGAGTCGAATTATGTAAAAGAGTGAATTTCGTAAAAAGTGCAGTTGACTCTTCCTATTTTGCTGCCGTCTCGTTCTGTCTACTGTCTACAGGAAACGTCATTTTTGTCTACTCTTCCGTCGACAAAACGGTGCTCATGGTACGCCTGCAGACGGGTGTTGTGTCTGGACGTCAGGTCTTTGATGCGTAGTTCGCATGTGGCGATGTAGATACCGCCACACGAGTACTACGCACCTGATCTTTCTGATACAGTACAATAACATACTATAACCAAAATATAATATACTAGCATTTTCCTGCGCCTTCGCCCGCGTGGATGTTGGTTATTATATTCTAAAACCTACCTCAAGATCCACTCTATCCATTGGTGAAAACAGCATGAAAATCGGTGCAGTAGTTTTTGAGTTTATCGCGAACAGACAGAGACAGACGCGGCGGAGGACTTTGTTTTATAATATAAATATTTTGACAAGTTTATTAACTTTCCGGATTTTTTCTAAATTATGGTGAAAACCTCATCTAAATCCGTTGATAGTTTAGAAGAAGAACTGACAGACACAAAAAATGACTTTAATTTATAATGTGTCTAGTTAGAGAAGTTACGTATAGAAAATGGGATATGGGTTTGTAATGGATTATAATACAAAATACCCCGCCTTTGCGGAGTATACTGAGAAAATTCCTTTGTGGTCACTTTGAGGAACTTAGAAAATAATTCACAGACTAATATTTTAACAAGAATTTATTTTAGTTTCCGGATTTCTTTTGAAAAGATGAGGCATAAAGATAAATTATGAAGCAGTCTGAAACTAAAATAGCCTATTTCCCGCGATTTTTCCGAATTTTCTTCCGATGAACACGATAAGCAACCAAGAAATTGCCAATTTTACGTGTTACGTCTTACCATTAAATAAATAAGGCATACCAAATAATAATAAAAATAAATTAGAGCATTATCTCGTCGGCAAATGCCGCATCCGCGTGACGAAACGGTATAAGTCAGAATTTGCAAATTTTCAAATTATCCGGCTTTAGCGGATCGCGTGCGCTCGACGAGGCGTTAAGTTAACCCTGTTACCCACCAGTTCCGACTGTACCGAGGCACCGTGGTAACGGGGCGGTCCACTGTACCAGTCCTCATACATTGTGGCACCAAAGAACAATGTGTACGAGCGTATTTCACTGTTCATTTATAAATTGTGGAGGATATAATCTATTTATAATCAAAATGATGTACAAACTATGTGTGTACATCATTTTGATTTTATATAGATTATACACTCCACACTTACATCAATATTTTTGCTTTTCATTTGTTTATTGTTCTGATTGTAGCGAAAAAAATCTTTGCAAAACTATGAATTGAATTCTATCATGAAATAATATAAGTAAGTAGGTAAGTACCTAAATTATATCGATAATTTGAGGAATACCGAACCTATAATACGACGACGTGGCAACTAAATTTGCTCATAGTTACGAATGATATCCTTATTTTTACATTATCTTGTAGGTATATTAATTTGCTTAATTCATATACCAGTCATTTACTAAAAGAAGTATTGTAAATAACCCTGACAGTGTACCAACTGATAGTAAAATATTCTCTCTGCGATTTAATTCAGTTACTTTACACTGGCGATGGCGTACCTTTAAATATTTAGAGTCAATCATTTGGCTAGTTCACGAAATCATCTCTTTAACTATAAACAGTAAACATATTATAGAATTAAAGTCGCTCAACATATTATAGAAGTGAACGCGTTGTTTTTCGAAATTACGCAACGAACTTTGATGTACTTTTCACCATGATTTACAAAAAAAAATCCGGAACGTTTAAATGTATATAATAAACTACATAATATTAAACTTACATCTCTTTATTAAATCTCGAAATTTTAAGTCCCGTAGTAAAAACCGTACGAAGAAGGGGCGGTTGCTAGTTAACCAATAAACGCTGAAAGTTTTTAAACTCGTGCCAACCGCTAACGGTATGTCTCGATGCAGTTTGCAATAACCACACGAAATAGTACTAGCAACGTAAGTATGTAAAGTCTATGAAATCCTGGTTTCCAATTGATGCTTTTAGAATGACGAGTAATATTGAAAATGTGATAAAGTTGTAGCGCACACTGAACTTAATGTGTGGGTTCTTAAAGTTGTTTTTCAACAACACGTATTTGTTTACATATCTGGAAACTAAATCGCGAACGCAGTATATACGGACAATTCGCGAAGTAAACAGCAGTCAATGCATTAACATCTAAACCCGTTATTTGTCCATAAAGCTGCTGTTGAAGGATTTAAACTGTGGTAATATACAATAAGCTTTATTATTAGTGCCTCTAGTTTATATTTTAACAGTAATCCCTGTTTCCGTTAGTTTTTGAGAGAGAGAGAAGAGAGTCGGTCATAATAGACTGTGTAGACATTTTTCATTCTTTACGATGATATGCCTACTAGAATTTTCCCAGATTTATTGGCCTTTTCACCCAATATTTGCTATCACCTATACTAATTATTAAAACATACAGAAAAGTTAACACTTAGTTTACTATTTATTTTAATTTGACTAGTATGTGTCGGTAGTTTCCACCACATTAATTTCGTAATCTGATTACAAATGCAATTTAAAATTCTATACACACGCGACAAAGCAGCCCATTACAACCATTTGACAACAAAGCTCGCGTATAATCACTATTCACTCTCTAATTACTGTGAATGACATATACATGACAACCCACAGATAATAAAACAGCGAATTTTTGTGAAGTGTCTTCACAAAGATGAAAAAACGTTATTTCATTACTAAACAAAAACGGAAATACCGCGCTATTAGCTAAAAGCACAATGATTAATTACAGTAATTAAGTCTATTATTAAAGCCGCCATTTTAAAAACCAGTGACAGGCACCTGTAATAATGAAACAATAGCTTGAACCAGCATTTAAACTAGGCTGCTGATTCCGCTACATGTTCCGCAAATGCACTAAAAACGGTTTTATTATTAACTAGCTTCTGTCCGCGATTTCGTCCGCGTGAAATTTCGGCCCTCGACCCACCGCGTCGCATCGCATCGCCCCACCGCGCTATTACTTCGTTTTCGCTTAGAGTTCAATCTGATTTTTTCTTTCTACTCGGCTCCTAAGGTGATGTTAAATATCGTATAACCTTCCTCAACAAGTGGGCTATAATATGCAAAATATCGAATCCGACTGACAGTTCCAGAGGTTACTGCGTTCAAACAAACAAACGCCTTAGCTTTATTATATTAGTAAGTATAGAACTGAAAGTATAAAATTCGGTTTTCATTTGTTTTTGACTAAATATAGTGGGTTAATGATGTCATCAAGTTTCACATTTTATAGTCCTTTCTATTTTTGGTGGTCTTATTGCAAACCTTTTTGAGATTGAGGTTTTCAAAAATGTAAAGTGGGCTCATTCAGTTTGAAAGGCGACAAATACTTTGAACCCAAAATATAAACTGTAAATTCACCAGCATGGAGGATATTTTTGCGCAGCATAAGAATGAGTTTGTAGCTGTTCTCGGTTAATATTTTATTTAATAAAGCATTGTTTAACCAAAATTAGTAGGTAAAACAAGCATGCCAGGTAAGTAGGTAATTAGTACCTAGCTCAAAACTGTGTGAACTACAAGCAAAATTACAAAATCCAATTAAGTAGGTAGATACCACTACTAGATACTCTCAATTTAGATCTCGTTACCAGCATCTACCAAAAGAACGTACGTTAACGCAACGTTACTTAACTTAAATAAGTCTAACAAACGGCATTTTATAGAACTCAGTTACTCACAGCCCGCAAAATAGCTATACAATTCGTCAGCACGCACGACTGTTCGACTTCCACAGAAAACACGAGCCCACGAGGTGAAATCAGTTTTTGCGTTGCGATTAACAAGCGAATTTCCCATCAAATAGATCCGCGTGTAGGTCAGTGAACGCATCGCAGTAACGGATCCATGCTAACCGCACTTCGGTGCAATTGCACTGAGCCGACTAAGGGCAAATGGCGAACCAACTTGCTCAATAAAACTTAATCTATATCGCTGTATTGGTCTCCTTTTCATGTACTTCGTGGTGTTACATTGTATGTACAGGATTTTGTAGTAAATCAGCATTCTAGGTCGTGTTGTGTAAGTGGACTTTACAGTTCAGATGTCAATAAATATACTAACAATTGGCCTAAAGAAACCTCACTTTAAATATAGTCGCGAAAGTGAATTTTGATGAAAAAGCAAAAAATAATACCTTAATGTAATATTTAGCCAGATATAAGCCGGTTTTCATTACATTTTAAGAGCAATTAAAATTCCGTTACATATTTTAAAGCGAGTTATATTGATCATACATCAATATTTAATTACTCTCGATTCTTCAATCAACATTTCCCGTATCATTAATGGCTAAACTTGATATAATTACATCGATATTTAAAAACACATCACCTTCCAAACAAATCCCAAGTCCCTTATTCCGGATCACCTAACATTCTTTATTCAAAAAAAATGGCACGTAATTCCGAAAGTCCGTAACGGCCAACTATATAAAGTCAAGAGGAAGTTATGCGTTCATAAAATTCCTCGGGCACAGTCCCGCCGTGAATACCGCCAAGTTATGTTTACGACAAAATACAGACACCCGTCAACGGTCGATTCTCTTTGAAATCCCCCGGATACGTCTAGTATGTTTGTACACTGTTCACATGGCCAAAGTATTTGTAAATAAAATAATTGAATGACAACTGTGACTAACGTCCAGAATCTAGGTCAAATCCTAGAGTGAATCTAACCTTCGCTGGTTGAATATTTGAAAAGTTTGACGTAAGTACTTGGAAGATTGGCTTTTCTTCTTGCATGTTTTTGTTGAAGTTGTATGCACACTCGTGGAACCAAAAGTTTGAATTCCTTTCGAATAAACTTTTTTCACAGTTATTGGGTGCATTCATTCAATAGGTGGAGAATTGAGAAGTTTCATAAGCCATGCATTATTGCCTAAAAGTGGTAATCACTTTTCTCACATCTAATAAAATATTTTCATAAAATAAATATCGGAATGAAAATTTCTAGTTTCATACTTGTGCCACTTTCCGTGTTTGACGTCAGACGGAAAACGGATATCCTATATGGGCGCTCAGTTGCTGATTCTTGCACAATATAAGTAGGTACGAGGTATTTATGTATACCCACGTATTATTGAATTACCTCATGCTATTCTTACCGTATCATCATGTTTCTTTATTAAGAAAAATACATAACCCTCCTTTTTTGGCTTCGTCGCAGTCAGGTAAAAAAGGAGGAAAGGAGAATTTGTTACACCCTAAAAATTAACTGCCATTTGCAAATCTGTGAGTTTTTTTTTCTTTTCGTTAATTTTGGTTCTCGGCTAAATATCAGGACGGGTCGATTGAAAGCTAAGCTACGCTTGCCGCAGTCGGTTCGTGGATGGGTGACCACTGACCACCCATTATATATCGAACCCCTTCGTGACTCGGAAAACACCAAAAGCCGTTAATTTGACGGTAATTACGGGAGAGAAGGAGAGGGACAAGCCCAAAAGTGTTACAATCAGTACCCTAATACTTATTGCGTAAAAGTTTCAATCACAATCCGAGAGTTTTGCAGGACATTTCTAATTACCTTCATAGGTTTAATAAAATTGTCTTGTCCAACAACATAAATAACTCAATGAACGTGGCTGAACTGTCAAAATTAAAGAAATCGCGATCAATAATTGTCATTTTATGTGTGTTACGCAGTCATATCAAATACCGTGGTTTACCTAGCAACTGGGTTGTGGAGGACGGATAGGCAGTCGCACTATGTAAAATAGGCAATGGTATTAAGCTCCGGTTAGACTGTAAGCCGACCCCAACATAGTTGGAAAAAGGCTTAGCAGATGATTGGAACAATATACAGTTCAATTTTCAAAGCCTGGGAATAAATTTACATAGCTGACATTCGGATCGTGTGACCGAATTTTCATCCACTTCCCTTAATCCGATTGTGGTAAATGTTTGCATGAAGTTCCGGCAAATTTTGGTGAAGTGAGCTGTCATTAGTGTCAATGCCTTGCATCAAATGGAATAGTACTAATCTTCAGGGTCAGGGTCCGCAGACGTGATGGGTGTCGATATCTGAACACGATAAATCAGATTTTATCAACTCACTCACTTTTCTACGCATTTTGTGTGATTCAACTGACATAAAGATAGGTAAATTCAGGAAATTAATTCTTTAGCAAATTGACTACCAACACAACTGCCATTCTTTTACAGTTGTTTGAAATTGACGACACGGTTGGCGCAGTGGCTGAGCGATGGACTGCTGCGCAACGTGTCGCGGGTTCGATCCCCGCACGAAACAAATATTTGTATGATCTGCAAGTAGTTGTTCCGGGTCTGGGTGTTAGTGTATATGAGTTTCTATGTTTGTAAACGCACCCACGATACAGGAAGAAATTCTTAGTGTAGGGTAAAAATAGGATTACACGGCCAGCCAGTTGCAGAAACGAACTTTAACTTTTAAAGCTGTTATTCAATTTTAATCTTCCAAACTTAACTTGTTTTATCCTGTTGCAGACCTGTTACAAATGGTTTAATCAATTTGTATATAATATGGCAAGAAAAAACAACATAGGTAAAATATGTTTTTTTTACATATTGAGGATTATAATGACGATATTTTTTTAGGTAAGTAAATACTTGTTTTCAACATTAATTAGAGCTCAATTTCCTTTAACAATTAAAAATACTTTATACTGTGTTGGTTTTGATAAAAAAAAAATCACAACCGAATAACATAGTGAGTTTTTGATACATAAGTAACTACATTTTCATTGCTTTAGTTTATTTCTAACACTCCAAATCACGTTATGCTCAATAACACACAATCTAAAACCTTTGTAATTGCTCTGACATTGTAACATTTGTAAAACAAGTGCTTAACACGAACTTAATAAACATTAAGTTATTTAGGTCTTTAGAAAGGTGCTGCAGTTAACATTAATATTGATTAGCTGACTATAGAATACGAGTTCGAAAGTAGCAGAAAATGGAGGATTCTTGCAGGGCGTTCATTAAGATAAACCTGCTTCATTCATTCCTATTATCCTTACAGTTATCTTAAAAAACATGGAACATCTATGGACCTAGGCTAGGCATGCAGGACAGTTCTACAATGAGTATTTTTTTTTGACTTCTAGATAATATAAATGAATTTCCCTTTAAATTATAAGAGTCATAATATTCAAAGTTACATCATAATGTCGTTAGATATTTGCTCCAAATTCTTCTTGGGTCGGCCATCACGAATTTCTTTTAAAAAAAAAGTTACCATTTACTACGAGACTAGCTACTGCCACTGGCGTTGCGCAGACGCCAGTAATTGCGAACTCTCTCTAGCCAAAACGCGGTTTCACTCCGGCGCATGTCGCTTGTGCATGAGTCAAAGTGAAAGTGACGCTCGGACATGACAATTAGTATGGATTACATTACATACATTTATCATTGGCTAATTAATATCAAATGCTGCTGATTAGTACTTGAAGAAGACTTCCTAGGTTTTGTCGTGGTAATTGTGGGTCTAGGAGTCTTGTTGAAGAAGCGGGGAGGTGAGGTGATTAGAAGTGTCAGATTAGTATCGTTAGAAAATTAAATCGAGATCAGAAGATTGGATATAACACCCAGTGAGGTAACTTAAAATTACTTACAAATTCCGTAAAAAACCAGAGTTTGAATGAAAAATATTTGTTCCTTTTTTACAAAACAGTGCAACGCCTAATCTGCTGTTAACAAGTATAGTAAAAAGGTAATTTTGAAATCAAATTGTACAATATAAAATATATCCAAAGAATCTTACACTTATCATTTTCTCAACTATTATGTAACTTTAATTAAGTAATACTTACTCATTAAAAATTACCACAAAATTATTATAAATAATGGTGTCATCAAGATAAATTATTCTTAAAAAATACTTTCATTTCTAAGCAGTGCATAATGAACACAAATTAAACTTCGGTATGATGAACTAGAGTTAATAGATAGTCAACGCTCAAGTAGAATTAGTCGCGAAAAAAGTCTTGAACAAGAAGGTGGATGTGGTTATAAGAATAGAGGAAGACCAACGAAATTAAACATGTATGGCGTGATGGCTGCACGGGGTGTGAATACTGAGATGACACCTGATAGAGATGTATGGAAAAAAGTCATTCTGCACCGACCGTAAAAAATAAGAGCAGGAGTATGATGCCACAAAGTAGAATTATTCCAGCACAAAGTAGCTGCAGAGCATTTTGTATCTCCTTGTTAGCCGTGTAGAACCTGGCGATACCAAAACATTTATACAAGAACCTAGATAGATGACATCCCTAATTCCCTACCTCTTTAATCTAGACCAAGTATATAAGTAACTTATGCAGTACCTACCAAGTTTATAAGTAGCTTGTGTTACCGGTTGCCGATAGATCGAGACCGTGAAAATAAGCCGCATTAGGGTAACTTTGCTGCAGTCTAGAACAATCTATTATACCTTTAACTTTGCTTATGCCTACCTAAGTTAGGCCCCATGGTAGCGCAAGGTACGGTGTCAAAATATGGTATGGGTGATTTATATGAAACACTTTCCTTTCGTGATCATCGTCGTGGGGTTGCCAGACTGAGGGGTTATATTTTATATACAACCCCAGGAGGGTTGTATCCGAAATATAACTCTATTAACAGGTAATATGAATATCTTGCTCGTGTTGAGTAAAATATAATATGGGTATAACTCTATGTAAGAGCCAATTATTTCAGTAAAGATATTATGAAGAAATCTGTAGTAGGAGGTATTTATTTAGGTTATTAATTGTTTCCAACCAAAATCCAATTAGATTGGATTCTATTGGAACTTCTGTAACAGCAATGTGGTAATTAATTAGTTAATACAGCGGCACTAGATACGAGTCTCATTACGAATATAAGAGTAAATTGTGCTATTTCTTACTCCTTAACTTAATTAATTTGTATTCTTGTGTACTTTTTATTTGAACCAAAAATGGTAGAGCTATCCTACATGTATAAAATTGAGGTTAGCATCAAATATAAAGTCATTTACAAAACTTGAAAGATAAGGCCCCCGAAACGACTGTCTATTCAATGCAAGTCCTCCTTCCGGACTCACAAAACACTTCGCGCTTTCTCGAAACTTCGAAGCCAATCGTTTAGGGAAAGGATTCCTCGATTCAGCCCATTAAATGTAAATAAGACACTTCGTCATGTAATGGATGGCAAATCGCGACTGTTATCTTAAATGGATAGGTTGATAGAGACTTTGGGATGCTGTCAGGAAATTGTTAAGGTAGATTGTGACATTATTAGCGCTTCACGGATGGATTTGGCTGTTAAGATGCTCTTAGCAAGTGTTTGTCTTTCTTTTGGTTAGTTATATCAACTACTGTAACTTCAAATAATAATGAGGTTCTTCAAATTCTTCCGATTTTACAAGTACTGAAGAATTCAGTAGGTATTCAAGAATTCAATGTACACTTGGGATCGTGTCTACAACAAAACGAAATATGTTGGTTGTATCTGTGATTTCTTTGAAGACGAAATGCTTAGATAGTACTAGTTGAGCTTTTGGCAATGCTATTGCGACCATTTTTTCATTCTATTAAAATTGTCACCGACAAAATGTTCTTCAACAAATATGTAAGTGTCCAAAATTGCAAAATTACTAAGCTAGGTACCGAATTAATTATAATAACTCCGTTTTCCACATAACTAAAATCTATCGTGCTCCAAAACCCTTAATTTCTACATTAGCAACGTAATCAACTCCCGCATTCAGCCATGTTTATGGCATCACATCCGGTTTCATTAATATACAAAATAATTATCATGAAAACCGATTTGATCAAAACTTTATTCATCTGTGGTTTTGCCCTTTAATGTTTAATGAATGGTTGGGTAAGGTGATTTTAATTAATGAAGTATGATATATAAAAATGAAACGGTGTACCTACGTTGGTAAGCGCATAACGTGAGAACGGCTTGACCGATTTGGCTATTGTAAGTGTTGGCGCGGCCTCTACTACCTACATCATCATCTGCCTAGCCTTTTCCCAACTATGTATGTTGGGGTCGGCTTCCAGGACCGTAACCGGATGCAGCTGGATACCAGTATTTTACATGCAGCGACTACCAATCTCGAGGTCATATATATCACGGGTCGATCCATCAGGTTAAGCTACGCTTGCCGGGGTTGGTCCGTGGATGGGTGACCATCTTTACATACCGAGACTCCTCCGTGCCTCGGAAAGCACGTTAGGCCGTTGGTCCCGGCTGTCATTTGTGGATCTTTGACAGTCGTTACGGGTCGTCAGAAGTCCGAAAGTCTGACAAACAGTCTTGCCAAGGGGTATCGTATTGCCCAGTTACTGGGTTGTGAAAGTCAGAAAGGCAGTCACTCCATGTAAAATACTGTTATTCAGCTGCATTCGGTGAGACTGGAAGCCGACCCCAACATAGTTGGGAAAACGTTAGGCAGATTGATTGATTTATATAAAGTCCAGGTTTCCTCACTATGTTTTCCCTTCAATAAATATAATACGAAGAAACATTGTGGGTTGGTACATTACAGAATTGGTAGGTACATCATAGACAGAAGGAATAAGTTGGAAACTGCAAGAAACTTCCTAGACGTGAGACACATGGGGATATAACATGTACCATACATTTCCTTCCGACATGTTTTTAGTTTATTGTCGTTACTAAACAACATCAATAAGCTCATAATATAGGAAGCGATGGCTTTATTAGTTAGAGAAAGTTCCTTTTTGTCTATGGATTATTACTTGTCAATGATTGATTTGTTGTGTGCAAAAATTTATGATGGCAATACCATCCGCGACTCCACTCTACTATAAATATTAGCTTAGTCGCTTAAAGATTGAAATAATATTTCCTTTCACGTGTGAAAATCTCACCATAATATTAAAAATGTGAAAGTTTGTATGTTTGGATGTGTGTTACCTACTCAATCACGCAAAAACGGCTGAACGGATTTGGATGAATTTTGGCACACAGATAGTTTATAACCTGGATTGTAATTGTAAATGACATGGTTTGACGACTAGTTATCAATTCATCTAATAAAAATCTGAAGTCCAGGCAGAAATCGCGGGCAGAAGCTATTTGAATATTTCTCACAACCATTAGGTAATTTACCACAATTTTAGGTGTCTAAAAACAACAAAAGGTAATTCTCACCTCGTTAAAGAAAAAAGATTAAAGTAAGTTCTTAAATCTCACCGCTGCGCTGCTGTCAGTGAACAAAAAACTCCACGAAAATAATTTCTCCTGAGATTCGCACGATATTTCAAAAGTACTTTGGGGCGACATTCCCAAGTTTTTATAGTTCACCGCGTTTCCGAGAGTTTTGTGAGCATTTAAATTGATAGATGGTCTGAAACTCCTGTATCAATTGCCGTGAACGTCGCTAAAGTCAGCCCATTTACTGGAGATATTACTTGGCGAGGGCTTAGTGACATTAGGGATTTCATTAATTTTATAAGATTTTTCGGGTGCTTTTATGAGCTGAAATGGCACTTGTAACATCTTTTGGGTAATATCTACTTGTTAAAATTTGGTATAGAGATGTTTTTTTTTGTCTGCTTAAACAAGGAACTGCGATGGCTAAATCTTTATCTGCTTGCTGCCCACTATTGATTCTAAATTCTTATTCTCTATGCTACGTCTATGGTATAGGTAAATGAAATGAGGTTTTAAGCTATTACCGATCTATTCTGTAAATATCTCACCGTGAAACCTTAGGTGAAGTGAGCTTCAAGTGAGATGTCAATACCTAGTCACAAGTGGAATGACCGATCACTTCACTATTGATTGTTCATTCTTACTGTCACTAGTAAATCCACATCACTCCATCAACATTAACGACTGTAATAATGTTTTTTTTTTTTATTTCATAATTTCTTTACTTTGCCATCAATAACAATGAAGCCAGCAACTCATCAACCTAAATATAGCCATTGTAAACCTATTAATTATGTCATTATTGACAGCTCCGGCGTAATGAAGTCACTGCTCAGTGAAATCGAGAAAGCGCAGGCATCAATGACCTCAGGCTTGTTTGTCTGTCTGTCACGCGCTGCTTTCCCGTTCGTGCGAACATAGCCCTTGATGGCTCTATGAAATGTCAATGCTTTGAATTAGGTATTATTTAAAATTATAATGCTAGAAGCTTTTGTGGGATATACAATAGCTTAAATATAAAACGATCGACCACTATTCTGAGCAAAATCATGCTGTAGAGTCTGGCAAACGAAAGTTGAACCTGAAAACACGCGCGAAATTTAAAGAAACAAGACTGTTTATCCCTGCACATAGTGCGAGAACACAGGTTGATAATTGATACATTTAAATAAAATAAAAATTCAAGTATCAACACGTCATATCGCACTTTGTACAGGGATAAACAGACTTGTTTTTTTTTAATTTCGCGCTTATTTTCAGGATCAACTTTCGTTTGCCAGACTCTACCTATAGAATTAGGCGACAAAACCATATTATACAATTTTTATACTTAACATTATTACCACATTATAAAAGTCCAGACTTTAGGGATTTACAAAAAATAAATCACACAATTTGTGCGTAAAAAATGTATTAGGATAAAATTATACCTACTTATGTAGGTAAGATGAAATACACCGTTGTCAATTTTCCTTTTAAATGTAGGTAAACCTCAAAAGCCCCCGAATGAAAGGCCTGTGACAAGATTGACAGACAGATAGCGAATTGATTCCATTCAGCAAAATTTGAAACGAAATTGTACGTAAAGAAAAATCCAGAACTAAAAGGAACAAAAATTACATTAAAAAATTCTTCTGTCAACGTCAGAATCATAGATTCAAAAAGAAATCGGCGCGTTATTTGAAAAAGGAACTGGGGATTCATAAAGTAAAAGTCTGGTAAATCTATCTAATCTGTCTTTTGTTGATGTTAGATTAGCATTTGAATTAGCAAATGATTACCATTACAAAAGTTAAATTAAATGGATGATCTCTTGGTGTCGTAAGAATTTAAATGAGGTGCTCATGAGAGAACATTGTTACGGCCGATAGACGCAAACACAATGTGTGTCAAAATCGTGAGTGACATATTCAAATTTTACTTTCTACATAGTGATTGCTTTATTTATTAAATTAACTTCTTTCTTCATTCTGTACTGTGTATGTATTACATAATATGGCTTTTTTATATAGATAAAGGTAAATTACTAGCGACCCGCCCCTGCTTCGATTTTTACAACGTGAAAAAACATTGTTTTCTTTATGATATAGGTATAAATACATATTAACGTATTAGGTACACAGAAACCTTTCGGAAGAAATTCTCTACTTAAATTATGGTGAAAACCGCTTTGAAAAAAGTAGTACCCAACTTAAAAGAACAACGCGGTTGCACAAACAGATACGAAAACTGACTTTAATTTATAATATGTCTGTAAGTATAGTAAATACAAATTCCATGTTTTGTACATTAGTACCTACCTGGGCGACCGAGCTGCTCTGCTTGGGTGAAAAATGTGAAAATAGACTAAACTTTTCGCCCCCCTTAAACCTCTATTTTTTCACAAAGCAACTTTCATCGAAATCATTAGAGCCGTTTTCGAGAACGTAATATTAAATATTTCTCATATATAAAAGCTGTTGAATCTTTGATTTCTTATCATTTGATAGCTGATCATCCTCGCTTTGAATCGGGCTCTCATGCAGGCGCCATAAAGAGCATATTACATATCTATCGAAATAAGTCATTTTTAAAACGGGCTCACTTAGTACAACGACCGACAAACTTCTGTTTTAAAATCTAACTAAAATAGAGTAAGTAATACCTTCCTAAATATCTACGTCATGATCATCATCAACATCATTGGCAGCCTTGTAAAGGCTCCCGCGGACGGGCGCGACGCGTCACTGCTGCACCGGTAGAACAATTTCCGTAAAGTTTTCATAGAAAATCTTCCAAGTCGCGTCTCGTCTGTCTGCGGGAATCTTTACACCCACTGAAGAGTAGCTACAGGCTTATCTGGTACGACGTTATTTCCACGTAAGGCTAAAACAAAACATTTTTATACGTTTCATCAAACATAAAACTGCTGCCGTCAATGTCTGTTTTTCCAGCTTTTATGATATTATACCTACGACAGAAGAAAAATACTTTTTATATTAAAAGTATGTTTTTTCTGTTCTTTATAAGCCGAGTTCATTTGCTGTACACTTTCTATGTCTTGTATTTGCATACCTCAAATTGCTTAGCATGATCCTACGATAAGTATGCCGAAAATACTGCAGCATTAATTTTGAAATAAATATATTATTATGTTAAAGTTGAGGATTGATGCTATGTCCTATGTTTGGCGAAAACACGATTAAATAGAAAAAGTTACCTCTAAACGGAACTATAAACCACTGGTATTCAAAAAATACTTCAAATTAGATCATGCAACTTTGTATAATAAGTAACTGAACTAACAATAAAGCAAGTCTTATGTTTTTTTTTAAATTGCCATTATTTTGACCGTAAAAAGCAATTACCTAAACTATTCGAGACTTGAGAGCCGCCAGCACCCACTCCGCCTCGCTTTCACTCAGGCCGCGAGTGTATGGTGCGAGCGAGATAAAATTTGAGGTAGGGTACGACCTTAATGAAATGAAAATTACCTAACATAAACGTGTTAACAGAACATCTATGGTTCGTTTTATAAATAGGTCAAATGGATACAAGAGCTTCGATCAAGATTAAACTATGTAACATAATATATCACGCCTGTAATGCCCGAAAGCTGACCCTATCAACACAGGTGGGAAAAAGCTAGGCAGATTGAAAATAGGAATGGGCTTTCCCATCGGGAAAAAGGGTGAACTTCCATACAAACTTTCAACCCCTATACAACTTAGGAGATCAATTTTCAAAAATCCTTCCGTAGGAACTCTTTAGCAAAATTTGACGCTTTTAGACCAAGCGGTTTAGGATGTGGTGCGTAGCCTGATTAAAAATCTTTAATTCATTCGCTGAATGTAGAAGTACATACGTCTTCCTCCTTTTCGTGTGGTTAGTGACTAACCTGATGTCAGAGAGTTTTGAAGCCGCCCAAGGGCCTCTGACTTGGCTGCACATGCCGTCGAGAAATATTATCACTCTGGCACGGTTAAATGCAAATAAATGTAAACGCGAAGTGAAATTCATCACGCCCAGGCCGATCTGTCACCGTTTGAATAAGTAAAATTCACTTTCTATTAACGTTTTTATAACGTTTTGTATTCAATTTGAATGTGACACGTTTGTGTTTGAATTAATTTCATTGTCCACTTCCATGCTTTTATTGTGAATTTCCTGCAGGTGCTTTTGATGTTAGGAATAAATAACGGGATGGGGAAACAATTGAATTAATTGTAATTCGTTTTGTACGTTCATATTTATTCTGTTTATGTGCGCAATTGTCGGATTAGGCACACGTAAATCGAACTTTTCTCCATCCTTTGTTGAAGTAGGTAAACCTACAGATTATTTTCATCACTACCCTTTCTCTTCCCGAAGAGGGACTTGTTGGGGGTAACTATACAGCATCCTCCTGCACAGCGTTCTCTAAATAAATAATAACAAAGTGCAATCATCCCAGATTGGGTAGTGCCACAGATTAATGTTATGCGAATGATTCACAATTTGCCAGGCTAGTAGGCTGTTCCGACGTTGCGGGAAAGTCTGTAATACCGTAGCCTCTGACAACATAAAGGCCACTGAAGGAACACGGGTGGGTTTTAGTCAGTAAGAGTCTGACACGTCCTTCCGCTCCGCCCAGCGGGAGAAGTTATATTCCGGCTGTTGCTTCCATAATAACTGTTTGCTGATGACGTAGTTAAGCTCCTGAAAATAATTTGTTGTGCTAATCTCTACTAAGAATTTTTGAGCAAACATAATCAGTAAGTTTTCCTCCTAATTAATGTTTAAACATAAATAATGACCTATAAACGTCACTCATAAATAAATGGGTAATTATTCCACTTAACCGTGTCTTAACCAATCCTTAATATAGATACATCGTCTAATTACTTTAATTACAGATTATCGATACCACGCGATGTTGTCTTGAGCTATTTTTGTTATCAGTTAATTGTGCAAATTGTTTACACAACAACCACTCAGGCTTCGAAATAACAACAATGATTACTGAATTATTACTGAATAGATTATGTCATGCAGTGATAAATATAATGGTGGACCGGTTTGTTATGTTATTTTCAATCAGCTTTCTGTCCTGATTGAGGTAATTTTGACGGAGATGGTTACATAAATATTGTTTGTTTGTGGTGTGGCTTGTGCTAGATATGGATAATTTGTAAAATCGGGGATGAAACGAATCTGTTTGGTAAGCTTATCGACGCCGACGGTGGCAAAATGGAATGAACTGGAACGATGGATGAATAGAGAGTGAATGGATGGAATGATCATTCGTTAGAAAGCTCTTCGAAGTTGATCATGAATGAAATCCATAAAAGATTAAAAACTTTTAAATAATAAAAGGTTTAAGGTTAACATAAGGCCTGTAATCTTCGAAGGGAGACAAACAACTTGAGCAGAGGTGTAGGTACCTTTAGTACCTTCATGAGAGTCTAGGATAGTACTTATAGTATTCAACCAGTACTAATACTACCTATAGTATATAATTTTTTGTATTTTCTTCAGGGAAGCAAAAGACAACGGTTAATTCTGCAGGCGTACCATGAGCACCGTTTTGTCGACGGAAGAGTAGACAAAAATGACGTTTCCTGTAGACAATAGACAGTACGAGACGGCAGCAAAATAGAAAGAGTCAACTGCACTTTTTACGAAATTCACTCTTTTACATAATTCGACTCGGAATTCTTTGTTTTATCATAGGATTTATCGGTTGTCAGTGTGATTTTGACAGTAAGGATAGAAAACTTTCTTCCGAAATAGTCTACATATAAAAAGACCTAGACAAAGATCATTAGAAATGAAAGACAAAATGACAGATTGTAGAAAGATTTCTACGGTGGATGTCAAAAATGAAGAAACGAACTGTCACTTTGTATAGAAAAAGCTATGTCTATTCTTCGTAGAGATAGAAAGCGCCATGCTACGCCTGCAGGTTTTGATAATATTCCTTAAAGCTATAACAAAGGAATCATTAAAAAGTTGTTTATAGCTTTTCCGCCTTTTCCTCTAGGGGCTTTATAAAACAAAATAACGTTTCAACGGATCAAATCAATGATTCACAGCGAGCTATCAAAAGCTTCAAGCTAAACAACTAACCCTTTGCGAACTTACTTTCTCAATCGAGGACTTCTCGATTTTTACGAGCGCATTGACTTTAAACTTTTACTATTTCTCTCTCGAACTCCGTACAAAGGAATTTCATCTTTATTTGACAAGTTTCATACGAGATTTCACACAATTTTCTTTATAAGTATTCACGTTTGATGCGATTTCGTTCCGACCTCTACTCTCCTCTCAATATCTTTTTTAATGACACTCGCTATGATTCCGTTGTCCTTTGTAATGCGGATAAGAAAATAAACTTGAATGGCGTCGACATTTTCTTATTTTATTAAAACAACAGCAGTGAAGTTATTGGATGTCAGATACCTTATTATATTTAATTCCTTTATTCAAGAAAACTTTAAACATTCATTCGCTTTTTTGCGTTTCTACCCAATACTTCAGTAGACCCTTTTCATCTTTCGTTGCCAAATTAACTTTTTCAAAAAGCTGACAGGAACACCCACACAGGTTTACAACTTCACTATAACTATAATTTTAAATTATACCTATTATATATCCATACTAATATTATAAATATTTATAAATAATAATCAATACATATTTTATTTGCCTCTAGTGTAAACGAGTCCTTAGATTTCAAATATAAAAACAAAGCTACCGAGTCACCGCACGCCGACCGCGTCAATGCGTCGCACGGGCGGTAGACAATACAAAACTTTAACAAATTACCTTCTAATTTTAATTTTTTGTAATTTTAGCACTATACTCGTAAGCTCCTGCTACTACTGGACAATAAAAATGTATAAATTATGTAATATTTTAATATTTATTTCTGTACAAGTGATTTGTAATCTTTAGAAATAAATGAATTCAAACCGTAATATTATAAATTCGAAAGTAACTCTGTCTGTATGTTACATTTTCACGCCTAAACCACTGCACGGATTTCGCTTTTCACTGCAATATTTGGCAAGGAGATAGATGGCACCCTGGGGAAGTACATAGGCTTCTTTTTATCGACATACCACGCGGGCGAAGCCGCGGGCGGAAGCTAGTTTTTTATAATCCTAACTAATATTATAAATGCAAAAGTGAGTTTGATTGTTTGTTATGCGTTCACGCTAAAACGGCTGAACAGATTTGGATAAAATTGGGCACAGGGGTAGACCATGACCTGGAGAAGGACATAGGATACTTTTATCCCGATATTCCTACGGGATCAAGATTTATGAGGGAAAAACCGCGGGGCGCAGCTAGTTCCCTTATAGGTAATGTAAGTCTTGCTACGCCACTCCCAAACTCAAAGCAGTCAAATTCACCGCATTTCACAAAAAAGAACAAAAAAAGAGGCTAGATGCACCACAATGCATTAAAACTATCGTTTGGCCGCCTTTCACCGCGCGCCGTTGCGTCACAGCTATACACGTCACCAGTCGAGTTCACTCACTCCTAACTTACGACATGACTGCTTCAAAACGTGACCACGAGTCTTCGTGAAATGGGAGAACATGGCGAAAGATCTCGAGACTGTGATACGCGTAATGCTGTGCCACACCGTTGTATCTATCGTCATAGAGATGTGTGACGAAGCTTCATATGTTTTGTTTGAGTTCGCTAAAATATGATCGTGTCAATGCGGTGGTCACACTAGTCACTTAGCTACTACTTAATTCTTTCATATATTGCCAATTGCCACCCGTGCGATAACCAAGATGGTAGGTATATCCAATCTTTTGCAACGATAGCCAATAGTCGTTGGTCAAATTAAATCAGTATTAGGTAACATTTGCACTACAAAAATCACCCTTACTGCTACGACATAAAAGTGCTGTTAATGTCAAATTGTTAGTAGTGCAGGTGTGGCCCCAGCATAAGATGTTGATAGATGTATTTTCAAGATTCGTTCCCCAATCGAATCTCAAAGCGGATAGAAACTTCTTGGATTGAGTGTCAAGTTAGTTTCTTGCTACAATGGAGTGGATAAGCTGTTTAACTTTATAGATATAGAGCAATCTCTTTAATAGTATTTTATCTTTTGTTTTTAAATGGAGTTGTTATTCAGCGTATATCTAATATTTATTGTATGTGACAGATGACTATAGGAAAATAATCATTGTTTTAATTAGTAATCAAGCACTAGGGAATGCAATCTTGAGTCGAGATTTACAACTCGATTCGAAATCTCGCGTGCCAAATCTGTAATCAATATTTTCATTTACCTACCTAATTGTTTTAGGAAAATCGCAACCCGATAATTTATCCCGTTTAGAAATATCAAACAGGTAAGCTCGTTTGATTCCCAATTTCACTTCACGGCGATCTTTCATATAACTAAGTTTAACTCAGTAGTATTTCTTACACACACGTGGTATTACCTACCTAATTGTTTTAGGAAAATCGCAACCCGATAATCTATCCCGTTTAGAAATATCAAATAACTTGTTAATATCTACTCATTATTTTCGTCAAAAGAAACTAAGTTTGTTTCAAGTAAGTTTGTGATCGGCGCCTTGTTCAAGTTTCAGAACTGTAGCTAACGCTTTGACGAAGTTTAGATATTCAGTTTCCAACAAACTGCAATGATGAAACTAATCCTAAGTATATTCAATCCGAATAATATCGAAACTGTGGAAGGTTTATGAATTAAATTGTATCCTCAAAACTTACTCCATATATAAGACAATATTTTTTGTTTATAGTAAACCCGAAAAGGGGTCATTGTACTCATCGTTTTGAACAACTTTTTCTATGGGACCAACCTTGAAATCGCGAAAAAAAATCAGCTGTTCCATACATTTTGTCGATTTAAGTGAACACAAATGTATGGAACAGCTGATTTTTATTTCGCGATTTCAAATTTCGTCCCATAGAAAAAGTTGTTCAAAATGATGAGTACAATGACCCCTTTTCGGGTTTAGCATAAACAAAAAATAATGTTGTATACAGGGTGATCCGTTGACATCGGTCCTAAGGGATAATAAGTCGCGTTTGTTCTATCATCGAACACGATTTAATCTTCAATTTCAGTACAACCATACAAAGCAGGTATTTGTGAAGAACACAATTTTCGATTGTGTTATCTTTCATGTCCATAAGTATACAATATTCCCTGTTAATTCATAACATAAATCGTTTGTCTCCACTCCAACATAATGCAGTACATGAATATGTTGGAGACAAACGATTTATGTGATCAAAAACTTTCGTAAAAATCTTACCCATTAATTACCCATTACCATAACCATCTATTTCTAAGACGCAATGTCAAAGAACTAAGTTCAGTGACCGGCGAACGTTAAACTCAAACTAAAATCGGAGAAAGTAATCGCTAATTAGCATCCAGCCGATGGGCTCGGCAGTTACGTCAGTACGTCACTTCCTTAAAACAAATAGTAGGAGAGCGAGATAATGTGAACATAAACTTCAACAAATTACATTTTTTGAAAGTATTTTTTTAAATTAAAGAACAATAAAATGAATTCTGTGTGCATCGGCCTGCGCGGGAAAGCCCGGTGTATGTAACCGCGAAGTGGCGCGAGGACGCATACGCCGCGCGCGTATGCGTTCGGAATTCAAACCGTAGACTGCATGCGCACACGTCACGAAGACGTGATTGACTGGTTGGTTCGTTATGCGTACAACACTTACCTACAACTCGTCTCTTTTGGGCCTGACCAAGTAAAAGTTTTTTCCTGCTATTTCCAAACTTGACTCATTAATCTTGGCGAGTGATTACGCGAAAAACTATTGGTAAAGAAAGGCGAACAATTTAGACATTTCATGCCTCGTTTCCTGGTTTTCTTTGTTGTACTAGAAAAAGTTAATGGTTAATTATCTTTTAAGTGTACGTTTGTTGAGTTGAAACAATAATGTTTCATTTACATAAACGCTTGTTTACTTAGTAGGTACAGATTACAGCTTCATACCTAATTACAAATTGGAATTTCCTACGTTTTCAATTATTTCAGAGGTTGCAATGTTCAAGCACATCACCGTTTGGTACAAAACTGTATTTCCCAGAATTATACCCCGTGTAGTATTTAGTCACAAAGAGTCAGGTCAGGAAAATATTTTATGCATTATTTATATTATTACGATTCCCACAACTTCGAAACTTAGCTCTGTGGCGACATCTACATCGCCACATGCGCACTACGCACACTGACGTCACACAAAATCCGGCATCGCGCAAGCAATGCTTACCGCACGACTGGCGCAACATCCCGACAACAATCGTCGGACAGTCGATCACCAGATACGACACCCGTCTGGTCGGAGGATCCTCCCTTTTGGTAGGGAGGATGAGTGAACTGAACACCCTTCCTCATACCTCTAGCTAGCTCCAAGTATTCGCGAAAGCCAAGACGAATCTTCTTAGAATTCTAAAAGTCACTTACCTACTTTATGAATTGTATCTACACCTACAAAGCGATGTGTAAGAGACTTTAAAATATCTAATTAACATTTAACAATGGTACCGAATAAAATCAGCCGCAAGGCCGAATCCCATGTTTGTTAAAGTCGAACGATTTGTATGACTCAGATGTAAGAGTCACTAAATAAAAATGTTACGAACACCCTTGCATTCATAGTACGTGATCAGATAAAGAAATCTTCTTGACAATGATATATTGTCTTTATTCGGTACCTGCTGAGGAGTTCGTGGCTAAGTTATAACAGCCGCACGAGCTTAACAGCTTGCCGAGGTCAGTCCGTGGATGGGACCACTGACCATCCATTACCTACATACCGAGACTCCTCCGTGCTTGCTGCGGAAAGCATGTTAAGCCGTTGGTCCCAGCTGTCATTCTTGGATCTTTGTCAGTCATTACGAATAGTCAGATGCCCGAAAGTCTGGCAACCAGACTTACCATTGTAACCTGTTGTGTTACCCAGTTACTGGGTTGTGGAGGTCATATAGGCAATCGCTCCATGTAATATAATGGTATTCAGCTGCCGACTGTAAGCCGACCCCAACGTAGTTGGGAAAAGGCTAGGCAGATGATGATTTCAGTACATGCTAATAGGTAGTCGTACTTCGCCCATGAGGAAAACATTCACAAAGACACGATAAACCATTAATTTTGATTATAATATCGTAATTGTATTTATAATTTATCTTATAATCGTGTTGGCGGCACGTCAGCGTTTAACACCATCAGATAGAGCCCAGCCATCAATCTTTTTGTTTTTGATTTGTCAGTCCTGTGAGGACTATGACGTATGACGCTTTTATTAAAAATAATGTGCATTTAGTTATATTTTTCATTATAACTAAACTCGTAAATAGCAGAACAATGCTACAAGCAAAGATATAAATATCTGGATAGACAGTCAAAGCAGTGAACTCGTCGAAAAAATGAGGCGTCCAACTGTTGGCCGCTAAATGCACGCACTCTAGAAAAACACAATGCCGTGGCGCGAGAGTAAGACGGAGCTATTACGCACACCTGCATAATCAAAGGCTACAAAGGTCTTTTGGCGCGTCGCCAAAATCAGAACTAACGCCGCCATCTTGTTTTGTCAATACAATGTGTGTATAATTTCACAAATTTTGCAAACCTACAATGCCCTGTCAATATAATATACTTATAGGCCAAAATATCGTTGTAGCTACATTGCTAGACAAAGACCTCTTTCATTCTTGACTACTCTCATCCAATTGCTACCAGGTACTCCGCAAATATGGTCGCTCTACCTAGCCTGAGGGCGTCCTACCTCATGTTTGCTGATTCGCGGTCTCCACTCAAGAACACGTTTACACCTATGTTCATTGGCCACCGTCAGGCTTAATATTACTGTCCAATCCAATGTACTAAAGAATATTTTCTTTTCTTTGCAGCGTTCGCGTGTGTGATGCAGCGATGTCGGTGGCGGTGAGGGCGGCGCTGCTCTGCGCCTGCGCACTGTTGCTGCAGCACGGTAATATTTACTTTTTCTTTATTATTTTATCCCCAAAAATCCAAAGAGGCTCTGCTGATGAGAGACAGATCTAGCTGTCACCGTAAGATTGTGAGAACCGTTAGTTTATATTATAATCTGTCGGTATTATTTCCTTTTGTGAACTGGGTGAAATGAGTTAGGTTAGGTTACAACTGTGACCAACCGCGCGCGAGCCGAGCGAGCGAAACGAGCGGTGCCGCGGCACCGGCCCCTGAGCGCTACTTCCAAGTTGCTCGCAGCTATAATAGGCAGGCTATTTAGTATCAGCGCAAGGTGCGTTACGTCACAATGAAGTTTGATACGATCAATTCACAATGTGTCACAAAATAATACGTTAAATTGTAAATGATTCGTCAGTTCACAATTTTTCGACAGTTTATAATGTAACGGAAATAATACCGATTTATTAAAAACTAACGAAGTTCATAATTTTATTCGGTGACAATAGCCATCGAAGTTTTGATCCGAAAATGGTGATTATAATCACGCATATCTATACATATTATAAATAAAAGTCGCTTTTTGTCTTTGTCTGTATGTCCGCGTTTTTCTTCTAAACCACGCGACTGATTTCGATGAGGTTTTTACCATCACACGATGGAATGGAATGGAATTTATTCCGGAAGGTTTATGTGTATAACACGTTACTATTAACTAATTTACTTAAAACTAAGAACTCGATGTTTTGTCAAGTCGTAAAAACCGTGCGAAGTGGAGCGGGTCGTACACTAGCAATTGAAAAGCGGTAAAGATCATCATCGTGTTAATGTAAGCATCTATAAAAAGCCAGTTACTGCACTTATAAATTAATTGGCTGCGTTAATTAAAGCTATCGGGTGCCTATCAAGCATTTTCTTCACACTTACTTACCTATCCGAGCCGTAATAGCATTCAATCTTTATCGCTTTAGTTGCACCAATATTCTGCCCTAGATTACTGAAATCGAATAGGGGCTATACCTACACTGAAAATAGTAACTAAATACAATCTATAACACCTTTATTTATTTATTTAACCATTTATGCACACACATATAAATACAGAAAAGAAGAAAGGAACAGAAAAATTCGTACAAAGGCAATGCTTATTTCTAAAGAAATCTCTTCCAGCATACCTGCGATAGGAAAGTAGATAAAAGAGATGTAGACAACGTGTCTAAGAGTAGAAGAGAAACAGAATACATAAATCAAAAACAATAAAAACTTAAAACTTACTTACTTTAGTTTAAAACTAAAAGTTATTTTAACAGGGTATAGATTTTTTTTAACTATGCTCGATTGACCCGATGTATGAACGTAAACGAAGCAAAAGGAGTATGTAAGGATCGTAGCAGGTGGCGTTCTGTAGTTTCGGCCTACCCCCATGGGACGAAAGCGTGAGTTTATGTATGTATATGTATACAATTGTCTTTATAATGACACTTGTGTTGTTGTGGAAGCCAGTTCGTTATACCATACCATGCCATCATTCACAAACTTATTCACAATTACTTTATATTTGCAGCAAACGCGGAGCTCCGAGGAAGGTGTCCAGCGGAAGAGAGTGCGTGTCCTGCGCGTGCGACTCCGTGCACCACAGACGATGAGTGCGGGGAGAAGATATGCTGTTCAACAACGTGTGGGCGAGCCTGTGTCGACCCGCTTTTTACTGGTAACTTCAATTCGACTATTAGTCTTTTCCCACCTTTTTCTTAAGTCTTCCTCTATGCTTAGATTAAAACCATAATCCATTCTCAAATCCTCACAGTGCGCAGTGATGTCCTTTACGTAGTTCTAACTCAATCTTGAAATCCTTCTCCAGGTTGCGAGAACGTGAAACTATCATCAGAAAGAATATCTCGGGCTTTAGCCGCAGACAACAGTCGCGGTGGTCGAGGCAAGCTGCCTGCTATGAGGACCCCTCGGTGCAGGTTCACAGATGGAGAGTTCGAGGAGATCCAGTGCGACAACGAGATCGTGAGCACCTGCTGGTGTGTTGATGCTGCTGGATTTGAGGTAAGAACCAAATGTCACGATAAAAACAGCTGTCTGTGGATTATTTCAGGCGAGACTTTGCGGAAATCCAGACGCAGATATATTTAGTAACCTATTCCGCTTAACTATTCTTCAAGAGTCATAAAAACACTGTAAGAAATCGATACATGTTTCACCTCTCAACGAGGCATCCTCATGATGACGATTGGCCAGTTCAGGATAGAATAGAATAGAATAGAATATATTTATTTGCATTTAAACATGGTACAATAATGATCTTAATAGTATGGTTATGATCTACATGTCTCGCCATGGACTGGCATACAAATATTTTAAAGAAACCAAGTAACTTGGTTTCTTTATTATAATGCAACTAGCATCATTGCACACTCATTACACTTACTAGTAACAAAATAATTGTAATGCTAAAATGTTTACAATGTTTTAAAATCTAGGCAGTATTTATTTAAATAACTATCAGTAAATCAGTACTTAACAATATTTATCATTTACTTTTTTATCAAAGAATTTCTTTACACTATAAAAAGTATTACTTACGAGCGATTTAAATAATTTAGACTTAAAATATTTCAGAGGGAGTTCCCTAATATCTTTTGGTATATTGTTAAAAAGGTGGCCTGGTTCTATTTTATAATAACTGCGAACTATAAACAACAAACAGTTTGTTATTTTACTAGGCCCTTGCACTTGTATAAGTCACTTGACTTTGCAAATTCACATTTTTCGAAGTCTTTCTACCTAGGTCAAACCGCAAAAACACACTTAGAAGTACAACTCAAGCATCAAAATCGTGCTAATAATACTTCCCTTCAATTCCCAGTTACCAGGAACCAGAGCACCAGCCGCAGCCCTAGTCAACTGCTCCCGAGTGGACCCCTGCGCAGCTCACACTTGCAGGATGTTGTGTCCGTTAGGCTTCGAGCTGGACCAGCGAGGGTGTCCTCTCTGCAAGTGTAGAGACCCTTGCTCCTCTGTCACGTGTCCTGGACAGCTATCCTGTCAACTGGAGGAGGCGCCGTGCTTGAAGCCACCTTGCCCACCTGTTCCTACCTGTAAGTAATAGTCCATCTGACCGAATGTCCGCCACATGACGGCCAACTCAGGGGAGACTTACCATCGACGCGGGAGATATTGTAGTGAACAAGTGTTTGCGCAGACACAGGCGCAATCTCTCTTACTCTCTTCCCTCACTCTTGATATAGTCCGATGGGATGGCAATCTGATATGACCGGAGAGAGACCAGGGGCAAGACAAATGGCTTTATGTTAAACTTGTAAGTAACACAGGACTAATAGCATCCGCGCAGATGAACAATGATGACGGTCATCCCATTCTTTAGGTTTCATCTGGATTCACATGAATAACCATTTTGTTTCCTCGACTAAGTATTACTTCCGAAGTATTTACATATATCACGCATATGATTGATGAATTTAAAAAAATAATTGCTAGCTTCAAGAAGAGATGCAATATATACCACGGATATTTAAGATATATACGAACAACTACATTGTAAACAATCGTGTTAAAAAAACACAGCCGGATATCATAGCTGGATTAAATATTCACAAAACAAGGATGCTTGGTAATGAAACGGTATGCATAACATAACATCAGAATTATGAATACCGCACGCGTTACAGCAGATATGCAAATACTAGCCTTTATTACGGCTGAGCAGCTTAGCCTTGATAAAATACCTATTCATAAACGAGGTGTAGGTAATTGTAATCACTGAAAAACTGTAAAAGGGTCATCTGTGCTCATCATTGTCAACAACTTTACCAAACCTGAAACCGCAATAAGTTATTCCCTACACTTCGTCGACTTTCCCTTCCTTGTTACCTCACTCCAGTCTCCCAAGGGTTTGGAAGACCTCAAATTTCCGAGGTTTTTAAAACTTTTGACAAGAACTTGAAAAATAAATTGAAAATTTACTAAGGTTGGAACTACTTACAATATTTAACACTACTACCTAACTATTTACACTACTTTACTATATACAAATAAATACAAAAACAAAATGAAACTCAGGCGTCGAAGTACTTTTCCGCATCGCTGTCATCCGGAAAAGTGCCCAGAAGACTAGCAGCATTGCTACATCATCATCTGCCTATGGCAGTCCACTACTGAAAATAGGCCTCTCCAATCGCACGCCATTCAGCTCGATTCTCAACAACTCTCATCCAGCGGCTACCAGCCACCCTGCGACGATCGTCGCTCCAAGCCTGAAGGCGTACTACCTTACGTTTGCCGATTCGCGGTCTCCACTCAAGAACACGTCTATCCCAACGGTCATCGGTTCTACGACTAATATGGACGGCCCATTGCCACTTCAGCTTGCTTGCAGCATTGCCACGTTGAATGGCAATGCTAATTCTTTGGCCAAAGAACGAACCAGCCCTCTGGTCACGTGAAGTGTCGATCAGTCGCCGAAATATTTAAATTAGTCCTGAAGTAAAAATAGACGTAACGTTGATGTTTTTACAACCTGCAAGTGACATCCAACCTAACTCGTCATCATTTGCCTAGCCTTTTCCCAAGTATATTGGGGTCGGCTTCCAGTCTAACTGGATGCAGCTGAATACCAGTATTTTACATGGAGCTACTGCCTATCTGTCCTCCACAACCCAGTAACTGGGTAATACGATATACCCCTTGGTAAGACTGGTTGTCAGACTTTCGGGCTTCTGACGACCCGTAACGACTGTCAAAGATCAACGCTTAACGTGCTTTCCGAGGCACGGAGGAGTCTCGATATGTAAAGATGGTCACCTATCTACGGACCAACCCCGGCAAGGGTAGCTTAACCTGCCGGATCGGCCCGTGCGGCTGTTATTACTTAGCCACGAGCTCCCGACGACGAGGTCCGACTATACATCCGTATTTCGGCTGTTATGTTAAAGTTTTGTTAAACCTTGTTGTTTGCAGGTAAACGTGGTCGCAGTCTTATGAACATCTGTCCTGTGGGAGAGCCACTGTTGATATCTGAGACCAGCAGGCCTTTCCTGTGTGGTACTGACCCTGGAAAGCCGAACTGCCCACCTTTGTATAGGTGCCTCGTTGAATCAGGTTTGTGGATCTTTGCTGGATTTGTAGGTTCTTGCTTTCAATCTTCATCTTAGATCCTAAGAAGAAGATTATAAAGACATGCTGCCATAATATCGATTTCTCGCACCAAGCAGCCTGGCTGTGTTTTGAGTTAAGTACCGGTGTAATTAGAGACACAATCAGCCTATATTGTTCCCTCTGCTGGGACACAGGTCTCCTCTCGCGGTGAGAGGCACTTATAAGCACTTCAGACATTGCTCCTGCTACTTTGTCTCTAGAACCACGGCCGAATTTAAGGCAGGGGCAACGGGGGCCATGGCCCCGGGCCTCCCCGAAATAGCGGCCTCCAAATTTTGTTTTTTTTTTTAATTTATAAAAGTTCACATTCACAAGGAACCGTTTTTAATTTTCTTTTCGTGTCCTGTATTGATATTCTTTAAAATTATACGTTGTATTACTTTGGTACCGATAACCGAAATAAATGTTTTTTTTTTGTCTATTCCTTACAATTTTTGGAGCCTGCGCTTTTTGGTTGCCCCAGGGCCTCCACACCTTTAAATCCGGCCCTGTCTGGAACGGCAACATATCTGTGATGGCTCTAGTTTTGCAGATGTCCAAAGGCAGCTAAGACCACTTATCGTCAAGCCGCGTGCATTTTAACTACCCAATCACATGAAAAAAATAAGTCTAACACTATAAATCTTTACAGGAAATGACTACGGAGTGTGTTGCCCAGCATCACTAGAACTCCAAAAAGCCGGAACATGTCCTGCTCATGCCAGTACCGAGGAATGTGGGACTCCCTGCGCACACGACCTGGAGTGCCCTTCAATGCAGAAGTGCTGCGATGGAGGAGAATGCGGCAAACATTGCATTCTACCACACAATGTGACGATGTGTTCGCAGCAGAAGATGTTGGCTGAATTATTGGTTGTGAGCGAAAAGGAGGGTAGAGGGTATGTGCCGCAGTGCGCTGAAGATGGATCCTTTGTGTCGAGACAGTGCTCCAGAAATGGATTGGTTTGCTGGTTAGTAAACATTTTTTCTTTTCAAAATTAGGATCTAGCTTGACGAAAATTACTTACACGATAAACAGAAATTGGTAAAAGTTTGTTGAAAAATTCTTGGGTTTAGTAATTGTTGTAGTGGTCCATTGCTGAGCGTACTTGTTTTTTTTTTAAGTTTTTAGTAGCAATTTCTAGCAATTTCTCACATTTCAAGCATTAGCTCACAAAGTGACCATTTACTTCAAACAGGTCTTTAAATGTAAAGTGTTGTGAAACCCATTAAAAGGTAAAATCTGAAAAATGCCGCCGCCAGCACTAACCTAACTACGTAATTCTACCAGGTGCGTCGACTCCGATGGCAACAAGCTCCGTGGTTCAATGGGCCCCTCATCATCAGTCCAATGCTCCTCAATTCCACTACCAGCCCGCAGTGGGGCCAGAAGCCTAGGCTCCTGCGCCAGGGCCCTGTGTGCAGCCGTCTGTGAATATGGGTATAAGTCAGGGGCTGATGGATGTCCAACCTGTGAATGCGATGACCCTTGTGCTGGGTTCCCTTGTCCTGATGGTGAGGAGTGCATCAGGGTTAGGGAAGCTCAGTGTTTCGGGGATTTGTGTACTGGATATCCTATTTGTGAGTAAATATTTATTTCTTATACGTATTGTTATGGTTGACTGTGGCGGCATCTACATCGCCACATGCGAACTACGCATCAAAGACGTGACGTCACACATAAATCCTGCATCGCGCAATTAGAGTTTACCGCGCGCGATGGCGATATATACAAGTATCCAACATCAATCGTTGGGCAGTTGCCCGCTTGACAAAACCAGAAGGGTGGTCGGAGGATCCTCCCTTTTCTAACTGATGTGATATGAGAGAATTTTACACCCTGTTCCTCATACCCCTAAAAGACTATGTGAGTCATCCACTTATTTATCAACATCGATTTCTTTATGGTCGTTGGATTTCTTTACAGGACAACATTTTTATTTAAAATTGAAAAGTAATTAAAAGAGTATGCTTAGATGGTTTGGCCATGTTGAGAGGATGAATGGAAAGTGACTAACAAAAGGTATTTACACGAGGTAGATGTGAGTGGAAACGCAGGGAGGGGACGCCCTAGGAGGACATATACCTACCATATCGGTGATTTTCTTGAGAAAGGTCAGGTGCGTAGTACTCGCAACCGGCGCGGCGTGCGTGTGTGACCAGAGGCCACTTCACTGGCCTTCACTGGTGAAGGGCCAATGGGAGCGCCGAACGCGGTCGATGCGTAAAGTGAAGATAGTTAAAAGAAACTCGCACTAAGGCCTCAGATGTATGAACGTAAACGAGGCAAAAGGAATATGTAAGGATCGTAGCAGGTGGCGTTCTGTAATTTCTGCCTACCCCCATGAGAAGATGGCGTAAGTTTATTTATGTAAGTATGTATTTTACCTCTTGTTATCTCCAGGTCGTCCAAAAGTATCATACGAGAACCCTTGCGAGGCTGGAGTCCCGGCTTCAGACGCCGACGGAGCCCCTGAGACATGTGGTGCAGACGCCGACTGTCCTGACAACCACGCTTGCACCAGGTCCAGGAGAAGTGGCACCGCCGTCTGCTGTCCAGACCCTCAATATATTGATAATACTACGGAGACTGATGTTATGGAGGTAGATGGCTTGAAACTTATTTTTAATCTTTAATAGTTGTTGCCCGCGATTTCGTCTGCGATCCAGGCTGAAAAGTAGTCTATGTCCTTCTCCAGGTCAAGGTCTACCCCTGTGCCAAATTTCATTCAAACCCGTTTAGCCCTTTTGGCGTGAAATTGCAACAAAAAACAAACAAACTCACTTTCGCATTTATAATATGGGTAGGTATGTAGGCAAATTAAAAAAAAAACTTATCCAAAAATAATCCGAATTCCAATCAAAATTACTGATTGCACAGCCAAATTATACTCAAGTCAAAATATAACTATGCAACAATTTATAATCGTGGCGCACCGCTATTTATCAGTAAAGCTTTCTAATAATGACTAGCGCACATTTAACCTATTAGCTCTTTTTTAATATTCTAGGGGTAGTATTTAAACGCAAATCTTAGGATTGTAAATACACACTCATGTCCAAAGGTGAGCTTAAAACCCAAAATTGGCTTTTGTTTGATTTAACCTCAGTGCGATAGAGAGATCTGCAAAAATAGGATAAGTACACAAAAATGTGTAAAACTTTGTCGCAAAAGTGGAAGTGTAGTGTAGTGGAAATAGATGTGTTTAGAGGAGTAGTAGGAAATGTCTTCTATATTTATTTTGTTTACAAAATTCAGAACCGGAACTGCTATATAGGTCGTACAGAATTGCCCCAGCAATCAAACGCCTTACAAAATCCTCATTTTTCTCCTTCAAAACCTTCCAGAGAAACTTCGAATCCTGCGGAACAGAAGCAGAAGCGGTATGCGGTCTGAACTCCACAGTGGCTTGTCTTGAAGGCGACTGTGACAACGACCTGTTGTGCTGTTCTACTGCCAACTGCGGACCCGTGTGTGTGGACCCTGCTAAGATGAAGCTGCAGACTGATCGAGTTGATGATATTCCTACAAGTAAGTAGATATTATGTACCTTTAGGCCAATCGTCCACGTTACTACTCAAAAACAGCATGATAAAAACTCAAATCTCCAATGAGTAGAATTTAAAAATACTTGTACCATTTCAATGGCAGTAGGCCTAGCCTAGTGGTGTGACCGTTAGACTGTCAAGTCATAGTCCTCAAGTTCAAACCCAAGACACGCACCTCTGACTTTTCGGATTCATGTGCGTATTGTATATAATTATCACTTGCTTCAAAAACGGTAAAAGAAAATATCGTAAGGAAACCGGCATGCCTGAGAGATATTTCTCGACGGCATGTAAAGCCAAGTCAGAGGCTCTTGGGTTGTTTTATAGCTCTGACACCAGGTTAATCGCTAACCATAAAAGCAGAAGAAGAAGAAGAATGGCAGTATGTAGACGACGCAATCAATGACAAACTACGCGTTACTAAATCACATCGGTAATCGGCCACATCGTTTTACTCAGTAAAACTTTAACTAAGAGCTGAATATTATAACCTAAGTACATTTTTTAAACAAAATTATATCTGGAATCATTGCCTTTTATTTCCGGGCTAAGTGTTATAATGTTAATAAACTAAAAACAGAGCAGTGGTGGCCCAGTGGTAACGACGCCGACTTACGTGTTTATAGGTCGGGGTTCGAACCTAAACAGGCGCTTTACTATGTGTAACTTCATCGCCACTGCTCTCAAAACTGATAGGAAAACATAGTGAGGAAACCCTTGTCCTAGAACCAAAAGTTCGTAGACATGTGACATCTACCAACCCGCACTGGGCCCGCGTGGTAGATTACAGCCCACTCCCTCTCGAAGAGAGGAGACCTGTGTCCCAGCAGTGGGAACGTTATAGGCTGCTTATGGCTAACCTAAAGCAGGTACATTCATATGTTGTCACCGTCAGTGTCCTAATTTCTTACTTCTCCAACCAGTGTGCGAATACCTTCGCGACTTCGACGAGAAGATGGAAGGTACAGTGGATGGCATGAAGCTGGCCCTCCCGGCGCCCACGTGCCAGTCTGACGGGTCCTTTACATCGCAGCAATGTGCCAATGGACGATGCTGGTGCGTCGACACCTTTGGCACGGAGATACCCGAAACGAGCACCAAGAATGCTTCGGCTGTGGATTGTGACAAGTAAGTTGTTGTATTGATTATTATGATTCCTATAGACAAAATCACCTTCTTAGTTTGGCGGTTAAAAATGCAATAGAACTAATGAGACCACTGTGGTCTGGATTAAGAGTTTAGATTTGGATTTTCCCATGGCGCTGCTTCTAACCAAATCAATCATAACTAACTTCTTTAAAAAAAACCACTCGTCTAATAGTCAATTTCACCAACTCCAGTAACCAGTAAATTCTGGTTAACTTATCTGACGGAAGTGGCGGATAATTTCATATAAATTCTATCCCATTTTCTATCTATCTGGTAGAAAAATAGTGCCCATCCGGAAACCGTAATTTCCTTAGTAGGTATTATAATTTATCTAAATTTCATTTCTCGCTTTTATTTCGTCCCCAGTGTCCGCGCCAACCTGACGTGCCTGGAGCTGACGTGTCGCATGGGCTGCGACTACGGCTTCGAGCTGGGCGCGGCGCGCTGCCCCACGTGCCGCTGCCGCGACGCGTGCGCCGGCGTCACGTGCGCGCCCGGCCGCGCCTGCGCTACTGTGGACGTCGCCTGTGATGCTGATTATTGTCCACCTGTGCCTGCCTGTAAGTACCATCATCTGCCTAGCCTTTTACCAACTGTGTTAGGTCGGCTTCCAGTCTAACCGGATGCAGCTGAATACCAGTATTTTACATGGAACAGCTGCCTATCTGATCCCCTCAACCCAGTTACTGGGTAATACGATACCCTTTAGTAAGATGGTTTGATAGACATGCGGGATACGATAATCTGATTACGCGGAATAGTGTCCAAGTCCGACTGTTAAATGCCTTGAAAACTTTTACTCTGTTGTATGTCATTGAAATCAGGAGTCCTGAGGGCTTAGTGCGAGTTTCTTTTAACTTTCTTCACTTTACGCATCGACCGCGTTCGGCGCTCCGATTGGCTCTTCACCAGTGAAGGCCAGTGAAGTTCCAATCGAAGCGCCGAACGCGGTCGATGCGTAAAGTGAAAATAGTTAAAAGAAACTCGCACTAAGGCCTCAAGTTGTCGTGTAAAATCAAGCGAGCACGTACCTAATACTTTAGTCAGCATAATGAACATCAAACTTTGTTCCAGGTCTTCCAAAGAAACCAGGACAATGCCCTTACCTAGTGCCTTCAAACGGAGCGTGCGAGTGGTCGTGCAGAACAGACGCGGAGTGCGGAGCTACTGAAAGATGCTGTGCTACCGGCTGCGGTACTGCTTGCACTAAAGCGGTGCATCAGACTGCTTGTCAGCAACGAAGGTAACAATATTAGTCGTTGTTCCCTTTTGTTAAAGGTCCTGTTACAGGTCTTGGTACAGATAATTGATGGATGGTCGTGTTAGTCAACCCAATCCTTGGATTTCTCAGTCACGGTCTGCCTTATTAAAAGAAGCCTTTCCAGAAAAACCGACTTCTGCTCAGTAAAGCCTGGCCCTTAGTTTTGTGGTCTTAGAAAAACGATGGTTCTCCTAACAATCAACGGTTTTTTGTAGTTTTTTCTACGAGTCATCAGACCTGTGGTACTGATGATCTTAGTTAAACATTGGTTTATACATAAGTACTCTTTATACATAACTGGATTTCGGCACAAAGTAACCAAGTTTACTTTTTGAGTGTGGGAAATCATCAAATGACTTCTTCCGCTCTGGGCGGAGCGGGAGGGCGTGTCAGACTTTTACTGACTAAACCCAACGCGTGTTCCTTCAGGTGCTCGTTGCCAAGGGTCCCGGTATCCCTTGCGGACTTTCCCGCAATCCTGGCAAGAAGTTTACTAGTAAGGCTGGCCAGGCTGGCTGTGGCCTAAGTTCAAATATTTCATACACCATCTAATTCCACAGGGCATTAGCTCTCCACACGGCGGCAGAGAGTGGCAGTCCGCCCGCCTGGGCGTGGGTGCCGCGGTGTAAGGACGACGGCGCCTACGACGCGGTGCAGTGCAGGGGCTCCGATAAGGCTTGCTGGTGTGTCGACACTGCTGGTAACGAGGTTAGTATTACCTAAAGTAACTGTGTTCTGTAAGAAACTTGTCTGATGTGGTGATGAATGGTCATTTTTAACCGACTTCTTCAAAGGAGGTGGTTCTCGATTCGTCTGTAAGTATGTTTTTTTTTTGGGCGCGATTACTCCGCCACATATGAATCGATTTTTATGATTTGAAGTTTTTGAATTAGCTTCAGTATTACGTATTTTTCCCACTTAGTATACGTAGACGATGTTTAATGTGACTCCGTCACTGTTATTTACTTATCAGGTAGTGGAATTTGAATTTGTGTGGGGTAGGTACCACAACTAAAATGTAAAATAAAAACTTTTTACATAAAAAAGAGCAACTTCTTCGTGTGAATAGTTCTCTAGCTAAACGACTCGGTAAAAGTAAAGTAAAAGAAAAAAAGTTTAATAAGAACAATTTACAAAAGTCAACTACAATATGAAGATGTGTTAGGATGAATTATTTCTGCAGCTTTTATGTGTTACATATTTAAAAGAAGTTTGGCCATTAGTGGGTTATACAAGAATAGTAGACAGATACTAAGTTTTCACGAATTCTAAATGCAAATATCAACATCTCAAATCTTGTACAAAATCATTCTTATCACAAAATTCTCTTTTCTAGATCCTAGGCACCCGAGTAACGAACTCCACACCGAACTGCGAAGCTCCCATAAGCTGCGCCAAACCAACCTGTGCAGAAGATCTGGTGTGCTCGCATGGATGGGAGTTGGATGACAAGGGGTGTCCTACGTGTGCCTGCAAGGATCCTTGTACTGACGCCAAGTGTAGACCCGATGAGACCTGCGAACTTGTGCCTTTGGAGTGTGAGGTAAGGTTTCATGTTCATGGGTTTAGTTGTGTTCAAAATTACTTCAAAAGCCTTTTTATGAATCACTACTTACTTTGTTTTATTTTCCACTACCTACGAGGTCTGAAAAAAATTACTTTACATTTTTATTTTTAGAAAGTTTGTTTGCCTACCTTTACAACCTACCACTAGATGGCAAAATAGACAGATGGACGAACTGGCAAATGAAAATTATATGGATAAATTACTTACAGAGTTTTAGTTTATCATACGGGTATTCCGTATGATAAACTAAAACTAAAGGGAAAAAAATATTGTAACCTTCTAACTCCTAAGACTTCCATTCAAAGCCACCATAATTTGGTGTGAATGTCGTTGCTTTTTTCTTAATTATATCTAAACGTTAACGCTGTCTCCATGTCCCAGGGCTCCTCGTGTCCCCCCCTGGCCCGCTGCGCGCCGGCCCCGCCGTGCCCGGGCGGGCTGGCCCCGCTGCGGGCCCCGGACGACTCGGGTCCCCTGGTGTGCGGCCCCAGTGCGGCCGCCTGCCCTTCGACTCACGCCTGTCGGTTCGCTCCTCATGATTCTACACCATCGGTTTGCTGTCCAAAGCCACGTTAGTATCATACAGCAAAAGTAATTTTAATTTTAATTGTATCATTTTAATTTTGTTTCTATTTCGAGAGAGAATAGTTTATTTCTGAATCAAAATATTAGCTATAGGAATAAATGCTCTAAACGAAAACCTCATCAAAATCCGTTGCGTGGTTTAGAAGAACAACGCGGGCATACAGCAGACAAACACGAAAATCGACTTTAATTTATAATATGTATAGAGAACAAATTCCAATTTATCCACACGTGTAAAACAAATTTTTCTCCTCTATCCAGGTACCGTATGTTTCGAGAACAAAGACGAGGGTAGTTGCTCAGAGGGCGAAGTCCTGAACACGACGAGATGGCACTTCAACCACGCGCGCAACCGATGTGAACGGTTCAAGTACCACGGTTGCTCCGGCAACCATAACAACTTCAGGACTAAGGAGGAGTGCAATAATGTGTGCCCTGGTGAGATTCTCTATCTTCTTTTATGGTGTTTGGCTTCTAAACTATAATTTGTACTCGATTGCGCGACAGCAAAGACAGGTTTATGTTTTTAACTGATTAAGGACTGATTTCATCAAAGTCAGATATCTTTTATACGTGGAATAAAATTGTCGTCTGACAGTTTTTGTATGGGAAAACTGTCAAAAAATAAAAATTTATTCGCAGGATAAGACTTATACTCGTTATAAAAGTTTGGTGAAATTCGGCCTTATAAATATGTATTATACTGAAGCACAGTATATTAAAGTAACAGTATTATACAGGGTGATTGGAAGCTAGGTGCAAAGTCTTAAGGGGGTGATAGTTGACAGTATTTGGAGCATTTTGAACCATACTTGTCTAAGACGAAGTAAGTTTTCTTTTTTTTTTTACGTATATCTTTTTTTTAAATCAATAAAATATCCCAATTTCTGACTGGTAATTACCAAGAGTGCCCCAGTTAAAGTTGAAAAAAAATACTAGACACTTTTAAAGTCGTAGAACACTTAGAAAATGTGAACAATTTGCGTAGATTAGGTAATTTTTTTTTAAATAAAATAGCCGCAATCATACAAACCTTTTTAAAACATGCTCAAAATGCTCCAAAGGGTGTCAACTGTCACCCCGTTAAGGCTTTGCACCCAGCTTCCAATCACCCTGTATATCTCGGCAGTGACCTTGAAATAATTACCTACGGCCGCTCAGTAAATAAACCTTCTGAGTCCGTGCGTAACTACCGCGTACTCGATACTGTTGCATACTATTATGCACTGAGATTTCGGAGTGCGTCGTTTCGGCCGTTTTCTATGAAGACATAATACTGTTACTTATTTATACAATGAAGTAACTACTCTCAGTTTCTGGAAGCCTTATCATCTGTTGTTATCATCCCAATTGATTGATAGCTTATCATTATTTCCGCCAACAAAACACAACCATTATATTATTTTAGCAAAATTACGGTATCTCTTCCACAAAAGACATTAATTATGTGTTGAAGTTAAGATAAGATGACTGGTTTGATCACGTTTTCAGAAACTAGGGGTACTATAATCCATTCCTAAATCTACAATTTATAGAGGTAATTCTAAATATTGGGAAAAAAATCCTGTAAATATTACTAAGTAGTTATACGGTACAGCTATCAAGATATTTTTTTTTGTTTCTACTAAGAAGATTTTGTCTTTCAAAACAGTGGCAGGGGAAGCTGCGAGATTGAAAACTAAAAAAAGGACGACAAGCCACATAGTGAAAGAGGAAGGCATGTCGTTATTACTTTTGTATATAAATGTTTTACCTGTGTTAACAACTCAAAATTGTTTTGCACGACAAACTTAATGCATGATTAGCTTTATTGGCACGTTGGGCAATCTGGGATGAAATTCGGGGAGCTACGCTTGTGCATAAGAACAGAGGCGCTAGTATGACCGGTTTCGGAGCTCCGATTGGCCCTTCACCAATGAAGGCCAGTGAAGGACCAATCGGAGCGCCGAACGCGGTCGATGCGTAAAGTCCAGATGGTTAAAAGAAACTCACACTAGGGCCTCATGTGGAAAGTTAATTTTAGCCAGTAAAATAGGAACTGTAGATATCTAGATGACTGCCTGTTATTATTTAATATGACTGTTTCAAGACCTTGCATGACTCGGGAATAATCAAAATTCAGCATCCTGTGACTATTCGACCTGATTATTTTCATAATGTAGCTAAGCTATCTTCATCTCCATAGCCTTTTCTCAGCTATGTTAAGAGCCTATACTTCCCTCAGCTTAAATTCACTTTATATCTCGCTCGCACCATACTACTCGCGGACTGAGTGAGAGCGGGATAGAGTGGTGTGCTGGCGGCACCAAGCCTCGAAAAGTTTAGATACTTAATTGTTTTTATGGTGAAAATAATGGTAGGTAGTTTAAAAACCTACTTTATAGTTAGTTCAGTTATTATGCAAAGGTTCATGATCTAATTTGAAGTATTGTTTGAATACCAGCGGTTCTAGTTCGGTTTAGAGGTAACTTTGGGATATTTTTCTATAGAGAAAATTTTATGTAATTGTGTTTTCGTCAAAAATCAATAGCATCAATTCTCAACTTTAACATAATATATTTATTTAAAAAATAATGCTACAGTATTTTCGACATAACGGAGGATCAATCTAAGCAATTTGAGGTTGTATAGGCCCTTAATCTAAGGACACCCTACTACGTGTCTTAAGTATATTTTGGGGTCAATCACGAAATAGCAATTCCATGGGGTCAATAACAGCCGTTTATCCATCAGTAACATTATTGTCCTATGATACAGTATTGAGCCCATGCGAGAGACTACAAGAGAAGAACGAAGCAGCAGCACAAAAGTACGGCAAGGGAACGTTCATACCCAAGTGCGATGCCAGTGGAGCTTGGGAGCCGGTGCAGTGTATGTCACATATTGGTGAGTCAACACACTCCATTAGTTCATTGATTCAGGCGTGACTTAGCAGAAATCCGTTATAAAATACAATAGACATAGATAGAGACCAATTCTTCACTCTACGTCCAGCGCTCGACATGGCAACACGTCGTGTTCTGGTTCGCGACTGGTCAATCGTCATCCTGAGGCTGCCTCGTTGAGAGGTGAAACACGATTTCTTACAGGGTTTTTTATTACTCTTGACGAATAGTTAAGCGGAATAGGTTGCTAAATATATCTACGACTATTTTATTTTATACTCCATTAAAAACTATCCTCAGATTTTTTAGTCTCGTCCAGTGAAAAAGGAAAACCAATTCGTTTTAGACACAATGTCCAAACTCTGTCGAAATGCTTAAGATTTAACTCGTAAGATGCCTTCGGAAGACTTTCCTTAGTACCTGAAAAATGTCCTGCGTTTGATCCTCTATCAAATAACGTGAGATTGGCAAAATTATGATGGCATTGGCAAAAAACCAAAACTACATAACATAACATCACGCCTGTAATCCCCGAAGGGCTAGGCAGAGCTGTACCTGTAGGTAGTACACCCACATTTCGCCAGTTATGTTTCAGTCCCATATAATAGGGGGCGATCCTATTGCGATCAACCGGGCACAAATCCAAACTCCAGGATGCCAAAACTATTTTATATTTAACTAGCTGCGCCCCGCGGTTTCACACGCATAAGTCTCGATCCCGTGGGAACATGGGGATAAAAGGTATCCTATGTCCTTCTCCAGTTCATGGTCTACCTATGTGCCAAATTTCATCTAAATTCGTTCAGCCATTCACGCGTGATGGCGTGACCAAGGGAAATAGGGATTAATTTTTATAAATATAGATTAAGGAGTATTTGTAAGGATCGTAGCAGGTGGCGTTCTTTAGTTTCTGCCTACCCCATGTAACGAAAGCGTGAGTTTATATTTAGTATCCGCTTCTTCAAGCCCACAACTTCACTTTAAACCTTTGTAACATTTTGTTCGATCCATAACATCTAAAAACTCTCAATCTGTTTACAGATGTATGTTGGTGTGTAAGCGCTCGTGGAGAACCTCTGAAGGGATCCTTAGTGCGTGGCGCTAAACCTTCGTGCAACTTCAGACAAGCGCGCAAGTGGCTGCCGCGAGACCCGCTCGACGAACGAGCTAGAGCAGACGAAGGTAATATTTGGATCTATTTTGGCTCCTGTTTCACAATTAACTAAGAAAATGTAACAAAAACTAAATTTTTAAGCCAACCTGAAATCACCACATGTCAGGAGGTAAGAAAACAAGCCAAGAGTAGTATTTGCCTATGCTGGACAATTTTTGTATCATGTTCAGTAAATACATTCGTATACTGCTGTATCTCCAAATGGATGTCTATAAACTAACATAGATATATTCACGCTTTTTTTATATATCGCACCCCTAGATAAAAACCCCACTAACTCAAAAAGTACGAGTTTCCAGTTAGTGGCTTTATCGAAAATCTGACTCGAATACCTATACATCAATATAACTTATAAGCTTTAGTAAACGTAACGTTTTCTATGAATGTCTTATTAAATCTTTGTTAACTTTCCTATACATTCTAAAAACAGTTTTTCGTCATTTCTGAAAACTGAGGTTTACGCTTTTTTACACGCTCTTTTTGTGTCCTCGTAAAATATGAGCTAAAGCAACTTTAAATATTCCTACAGTACTGGAAGAACTAATCAGACAAATGACTGCGTACAGAGTAGACGAATTTGACGACGACAACGACGAAGATGATTTCGAGCTTGAAGCCGAAGTTCGGGAAGATGAATCTTTAGACAACATACTTGACCAGACGAGCGATACAGACGAGCCCGCGTTGGTGTCGGAGGTCGTGGAGCCTAAAGCTGCAGACACTACCAGAAGATTGGAGAAGAATCTAGAAGTTAATGTGGACAAGTTCGTGTTTAGAACCAAGTGTCAGTTTATGCAGGAGGAAATTGAGAATGGTAAGTCTTAAAAAGTTAGCTAGTTTATGGCAATATCGCTAGTTTAGGGCAATATTAGTATAAGACATAGAAAGATACTTTGCATAGAAGTGCGTTGGGTTAAATTACTTGTTTTGAATGTCTTGATCCCCTACTACGGCCGATGAAGATTCAAAGTCAAAGTCAAATAATTTATTTCAAGTAGGCACATTAAAGTGACTTTTGAACGTCAAATACATAGAAATAGAACTGATTCTAGTTGCCCCTTCCAAAAGGTAGTTTTCGTATGGAGAAGAATGGGCAAAAAACTCCACCTTTTGACTTAGTATATTCAGCCTATAATGTTCCCACTGCTGGGACACAGGCCTCCTCTTTCTGTGAGAGGGAGTGGGTCGTGATCTATCACGCGGGCCCAATGCAGGTTGGTAAATGTCACATGTCTTCGTATTTTTGACTTGATGGAGATAATACGGAATACTTACTTAAAAAAAAAACATATTATTTAACCAAATGTGATTTTATGTGTAACTTCTCTAAGTGTGGTGCAAACTGTAAAAATAAGTTTGTTATTAATAAATAAATAAACTTGTAAGTACTTGAACGTATTTAAAACAACCGAAAGACCAAACTAACAGATACATCTAGTTAAAAGAAATCTTTAAAAAAAAACCTTTCCCATTAGGTGGTGAAGGTCTCCGTCCCCGTTGTCTAGAAGACGGCGAGTTCTCTCCGCGACAGTGCTCCCGCGGGCGATGCTGGTGCGTGGACGCCGCGGGGCAGAGGAGACAACACACGGGAACCATCGCCGATGCGCCTGCACCCGATCCTTGTGGTAAGTTATGCCTGCTGTCTGCTCTCATTTTTATTTCAGTCAACTATGAGTTAAGTGCTCGAGCAATAGTGTTTAAAAACCGGCCAAGTGCGAGTCGGACTCGCGCACCAAGGGTTCCGTACCATTATCTATAAAAACGGCAAAAAAATCACGTTTGTTGTATGGGAGCCCCCTTAAATATTGATTTTATTCTGTTTTTTTTTGTATTTGTTGTTATAGCGGCAACAGAAATACATCTGTGAAAATTTCAACTGTCTATCTATCACGATTCATGAGATACAGCCTGGTGACAGACAGACAGCGGAGTCTTAGGGTCCCGTATTACCCTTTGGGTACGGAACCCTAAAAATGGAAGATGTAACTTAACCACACTATTTTGTTACAGAATTAACACAAATAGATACAGCAATCCTCGAGTTAGAACTCCTAAACGTGGAACAAGCCGGTGCGGAGCGAGCTCGTGCAAGCTTAGCGGCGAGACTGGCAGGACTGGGAGCGAGAGTACCTGTGGCTATGACACGGGATAGAAATACTGTCAAGCTAAGGGCCGTGCTAACTGGCTCGAGGGCTGTTGACTATGTCTACTATATCGAAAACTTGGTGAGTATACCAGAGGCATGAGACTTGTGACTGCACGAGTACGTCTGCATAACCGTTACCAGTGGAAAAGGTCTTGCTATATTTTTTTTTAATTGCGCAACTGCGCTCGATTTCAGAAAACTGTAAGTACACTGGAAAACTAAGAATCGGTCTGATTTACATAACATATTAAATTCAGCACCCGATGACCACTATGTTCTATGTTCTATGTTATGGGTTTGGTTTCCACACTTAGTCCTGAAGGTGGACCATTGTGCGTGTCCCGATGATTTATTATGACATTTCTAAACATAACAATAAATATTATGTTCCCGCTAGAAATATTCCATATCTATAAAGTCAGATTACAATGAAAATGTTTTCCCCTTCTGAACCCTCTGATGTGCTATCTGCAGGTGAAGCAAGAAAAACTAGCTGGTAACAAGTCAGGCGATGACGTCGTGTTAGGAGCTGACGTCATCCGCAGCGAGTACCGACTGGCTACGAACAACCGGTCCGCGATGCAGCAGCGGGAGATACTCAGCGAATCTACTGTAAGTTTATACCGTATACGATACCTTATTTCTTTTTGTGCGGTTGTCTACCGCAATAACTGTACTTCAAAAATCAGTTATAAAATCTGTTATTATTACATGTATTAATTAGTATTAGTTTAATTATAGTAAGTAAGTTGCTGAAGTTTGAAGACAACTCTGTCGTTCAGGTGTCCTTCAACCGATTAACAAACAATTTACAAAATCTGCTGATACAAAATAATTAGGTATTTCAAAAGTTGTTAGATCTCATTCTGTTATGCTTCCCTGAAAAAAATAACTTAACGGTGCAAGCTACTGGTGTTGACAGTAGACAGCTAACAGCTTACCTGAGCTTACTGCCACTTTGTACTGGAATGACAGTAGCTCGACTCGCCTCACCCGGACACACGAGTGGAGCTGCTGGGGTGACAGTAGACAGCTCTGCAACTCTGTACCTACTCGCATGCATATCTCGTGTGGGTCTAGCTCGTCAATCATACTGACTTATAGCAATGTGTAAATTATGATAGATAGTGAAGTCTACTGTAGACTATTATACTATGGAGCTACTTGAATGTTCAAAGCTCATCGATACAGTAAATCAAAGCAACAAAAACAAAATAGCGTCCTACTTTAACTCATTTATTTTTATTCTCTCACCAGGTTTCCGCAACTACTTCCTACCACACGGCACTTATAGTCCTAGCAGCAACTTCAGCGTTCATCATCAGCGTGCTATGTGTCCTGGTGATGCTGTACCGCGCGAGATTACAACGGGAGCCACAGAAAGCGGAACGGTTCTTACCAGCAGCCCCTCCCGTTTACGTCCTTTCCGCAGACGAGAAAGCGGAACTAGCAAGAGCACTGCACGCCCCTCCTCCACCTATCCCACCCCTAAATGATCACCAAACAAGAGTATAACCAAACCATAAAACATAAAAATGCTTTAAAACTTTACTGTAGAACATGGATATGACAACTCAAATTTCCCGCAAAAAAGATGTCACTGAATGTGTTGCCAAGTATTGGACTTTCATAGACAATAATAATTTGTCTTTGAAATAATTTGGACTTGACGTGACAATAAAATTATAATGCCGGAATCAGACTATCATAGCACATACGAATTTATCTGCTAGTTATTGACTAAAATATTATAATTCTATTTATATGATAAACTTATCCAATTTACACAATTACTTACTAAAGAATATCTAGGAATATATAGATTCCTTGACCTATGTTCTATCAAATGCCTTAGTTATGAGCCTATGAACAGATCGGAGAATTGAAGATTTTTTTGTATATTATGTCATATCTATGTAGACGTGGTAATTTACATATAGTATTACTTGAATACTGTAAAGCGGATGGTTTACCTACGTTACTCGTTAATGAAGCTATTGTAATGATAGTACAGGTAATAAAGTAAATATAGGGTCCAAAATAATATTGGCTAGAATTTTGAGTAACGTAGTACTTATATTCAATTAACTTACCTCTGTATTTGTAATTTTATATAAACTTAGTATTAATACGGAACAAAATTATGTGTTCGCAATAGAGGCATGTTCACAGTTACGATACGTAACGCTAGACAGTAAAATTATTGTTGGAGATGAAAACTTGAAAAGCGTGTTAATAATAAAAGTGAAAATGGAATTGGAAGTACAGAGTTAAGTTTTGTAGACATCAATCAGATGTTGCCAGTGAACGTAAATATGATTAGAGACTGATAGGTGATGGTCGCATTCTCCTGAAAGAATCTCTGTTATGTCCTGTGAACTATGCGCTAGTTACAATATTATTAAGGTTCATGTATCGTACTTGTATGGTCTTAAAGCATGAAGAAAATTGTAACTATCCCAAAGTATAAGGAATCATAATTTCCGATTCTAGGAAACTATGACATGTACATTTATTTATACATGCTAGACAAGTTAAGTGTATTGTCATAATTTCTAAGAGTCAGAAGACAAGTATCTTGTTATGTTTTATATTAGTATAAGAAACTATTATTAAGTAAGCGCAGAGGTGCGCGTAAATTAATACTACGCGCGCCTTTACGCACTCTTTAGTTCCTCTCGTTGAGTCTCGCTCTCCATCACTTTAATAATAAACTTATAGTCCAACACATTACTGCTTTAAAACCTTTGAAAATTATATACACGAATCAAGAACGTGGCTCGACGTAGAACTAATCTAGTCTGTTTTTTATTCATGATCCCTTATTCATTCATCACAAATCATTTTATTCCCTTTTATATTTGTAAATAAGAATAATATTTATTAAATTTTCATCGTAACTCTTTTATCAACCAAAAATAAGCATATTCGATAGGTATTATCAATTTCATAGGCGTTATTTTTAAGTTTAAGCCCATGTCCCAGATTTCCAGCACCCATTAGACAAAGTCTCGAAATAAATAAAGAATTTATTCATATTATGTATTACATTATTTCATTTAATAAATAAATTTTTTAAACGTGTTTTTTTTTTACTTACCAATATTTTTTTAAAGCAGTTCTGTAACGCGGCTTGCGGTAAGTGTAAACTGACAGAAATCGTCACGTAACGAAAAAGCGTTATGACCCTTGAGACTTGAGGACCATACTAGATGGATGGCTCTTTGTTTAAAATAAACAGCGAAAGGAGTGATTTCCGCTGTATATGTAAACGAAGTTTCGTTCGAACCGGGTGTCCCACGACACCTCCCATTTTTTCTGTCTGTCTGTCTGTCTGTCTCGTATTTTTAATCAATAAATGTATAAGCAGAAGAGGCTATAGCTAGCTACATTCGCGACAATCTAAAGTGGGTGATAAACGAGCTACTTAAAAAAGGGTTTGGAAAAAATGAGGGCGCCACTACCGCATACGGGTCACTTCAAATGGGAAATGAGGAAAATAATTTAATTAAAGTACGCGGTCTTTAAGTTCGCGACCCTACTCGGCTCGCCGTCGGTGACACACGTGAAGTTTTCTTAGAATTTCATTGTCAACGCGGCTCGTGGCTCGCGGTGGTGACAGACGACGAGCCAAGGCGAGCTACGAGCAAAATTTCAAACCTGTTGGAACGCCGACGAAGGAACTTACTCGGCGGTTTTTAAGTCCGCGTACTTAGCATGACAAACGGGCGAGTAAGCTCGCCAAGCCATAAGTATGCGGACTTGCTCGCGTGCTTAGCTTAGCTTAGCTTCACGTGTGTCACAGATGGCGAGCCGAGGAAGGTCGCGAACTTAAATTGTACTTGAAGTACGCACGTTTATCACCCATATATAGTAAATACTAATTCCACGGGTTTGCTTTATTCCTTTCACAGTGATAAAAAAAAATCCTTCACCTAGGACTTCAACTAAAGCAATACCAAAAATTTTTAGTACATATTTACTAATAAAAATCCAGAAAGACGCAAGTAAATATTACTAATCCTAATGTGTGAGACCGACTTTAGTTCAGTCATCACAGTGATTTATAGTGGAACGATTATGAAGAATATCAAAGCATATTTTGTGTGGTAATAACCATATTTAATTACAATCGAAAAACACAAAGTTCGAGGTAAAATTAGAATATTATTTAAAATGTAATTTAGTAGTCTCCATTTTGATATCCGCATAACTGTCAGGTCTGTCACGTCGTCGATGACATTTCTTTCAGTTGACATGTCGTAGGGGCCGGCCCTTGGGAGAAATTATTTAGAATGAATCAAGGAGGCGGCCTTGCTTGTTGCGCTGTTTGCAACGAGAAAACACATCGGAGGTGCGCTCGTTGTCTGAACATTTATTATTGTAATACAGAACACCAACGTCAAGACTGGAAAAGACACAAAAGTGAATGTGCACCCAAGTTAGCGAAGCAGGGTTCCAAAAGCGATAATTCAAGTGAACGTTCTATAGTTGGTGAAGAAGCCACGAAGAAAGTGAAAGACGGAACTTCCGACGTCACAGAGGGGAGACAGAAGGAAATCTCGAAGGAGGGTAGTGATATAAGTCGTTTAAAAAAAACTAAAACGAAAAACGTGAAAAATTGTGTCAAGGAGGGTATCGTGGACAGTGTTAGTAAACATAATTCGCAAATATCAACTGAAAACGTTAAACAAAGTGAGGAAGGCTCATCGAAAGCATCGGGACACAATGACAACAGTGTGATATCTAGTGTAGTGTATACAAACCGCGAGCTAACGACTAGTAGTGCCATAACATACGAGGGCTCCTCTGAGCAAGAGGTGTTGCGCGAGTCTGCGCAACTGTTGAGCACAGTGGACTTCCCCACGCCAAGTACCTCTAATGTGTTGCGGGCGGTGAACAGGACTGACACAGTAAAAATGCCAGTACTGCCTAACTACGGGCCTGAGCAGGGTACAAGAGTGAAAGAGTACCCTGAGGCTTCGTTGAAAGGCAGCGGGGCACCGTTTAACCATATGCCTAATAGTTACTACATGGATCCAAGTGACTCTTGCTATGAGATATGTCATAGAGTGATCAGGGATATGACTCAGTATGGTGTGTGTGTGCTGAACAATTTCCTCGGTAAGGAGCGAGGAGTGATGGTGTTAAACGAAGTGTTAGAAATGTATAGATCAGGAATATTTACAGTAAGTTTATTTTGTTATTTGCAACTGCATGACCTCATTTTTTCCATTTGTAAGCCTAAAAGTCATATTTCACAATCATTTCACTTGTTAAACATGATTGTATTCAACAATAAGTGCAATAACAATTATTATTATAGTACCAAATGTAGTAAAACAATATTGCTGTGTGTTTATTATGTAAACAACAAGTTATGAGCAATGTTTATTAAAAATGATTGAAGTGAATAACCTACATAAAACATATCCATGTAAGGTGATGCATAATGCTGAAGTATGTTGTAAGTACAAAAATGACTTGAATAGAGGAAGTAACTATTAAAATTTAAAGGAAAATCTAGTGAATAAATTAGAAATAACTTTTATCCTTATATTTTTTTGTGGGTTTCTATGAGTATATGGAATAGAACATAATAAGTAATAATAAAAATCATAGTAAAAAAAATATCTCATTTCACTGTTACTAGGTTATTTGTGTTCATTCACTGATCATTGACCTGACATAAATTAAAAAAAAAAGATTGTTTTTGTAAACAGTGTACACACGGCTACACATCAAGCTATATATTTCCGGTATAAGCTGACCTCGCATTGTATGGAAATCCAATGCGAGATCAGCATAAACTGGAAATGTATAGCTTGATGTGTAGCCGTGTGTACAATGCTAAAAGAGAGTTTCATAGTAAATAGTTTTTAATAGAGGGACGCTTAAAAGAGTGTTGAATTTATGGATGTTGATGTATGAATCAAGTGGAAGACTAAAGAAATGATGGATATATTTTTTAAATATGAAAGAAAAAGGAATGAATGATCAAGTTGCAGCTGACAAGGGACAATGGATGAAGAAAAAACCCCAAGTAACATGGGATAAGGGCAGGAAGATTTTATTTAGTTATGCTCTAAAATAAGCTAAATGCTTATTTTAGAGCATAACTAAATAAAATCTGCAACTAAACAAGTGCCATTATTAATCATCATAAATTAAAGAGAGTATTATCAACTTTTTTCTTGTTATTCCTACCAGGTTTTGATACAAATAAAGTATTAGTTTATTCCCTTTTTGTGCTAGTAAAGAGACAGAAATAGATTATAGTACTGAATGTTATTTTAAATAACAGAATAGTCTAATTAAAATAACTCCTAAACATTTTCTTAGTTCATGTATGTTTTAATAGATTTAATCAGAATTTACAGTAGATTTTGTTCCAATACCTTAAAATCAAGAAGAAAAGCATGCTTGTATAAGCCAATTATCTCTAAAAGAGTAACCATGGAGTTTCTTGCCGGCTCTTCTCCCATAGGAAAAAACCAATTGGAACTGCACCTAGCTTCTGACGTTTCTTAAGTTCCAATGTAGGTTTATGTGAAATAAAATATTTTGATGGCATACTCATTAGTAATTACAAATATGACTTGATTAATGTAATGCATAAGATTCTCGATTTTAAACTTCAACAAGCATATTTGTGAGCTAAAATTTCAGAAGTTAATATAGTAGAAATTCAGTTTTCCCGTTTCTGGATAGCTGTTAGTTCTTATTGTATTTCATTTGCCATATTACTCATTTGTGATACCAATCACTAATTCAATGTTAAAATAGTTTGTAATGACAATGATTGATATTTTTCTAATATTATGTAATTATTTGTTGTACTGCAACCTAATGTAAACAAACCATGGGTGGTAGATATTTTGGCTTCGACTTTACCAATAAAACAGAACATACAATTATTAATTGTTGATAGTTACTAATTTATTGCAAAAAATAAGTATTAGGTATATACTTAATACCAATATCAATGTTTTATTTATACACCAACTTGATATTTTGTCCAAAGAAACTGACAATATCCTAACTGGAAGTTTAGAAAATAAAGAAAATTTGATTAAGTAAGTCTTAGGACCCTATTTTTACCGCCTAATAAGCGACAAAAAGTTAGTCTTACTCTTTTACAACAAACAGCCCTAACAATGTCATCTCTAGATATATTTTTTTGTCCATCTCATGTCATCTCTAGATATTTTTTTTTTGTGTATCTCATACTTATTTAACTTTCAAACTCATAGGTTTATATTTTACTGACAGCAAAACGGGCCATGAAGCGATGAATTTGGGACTAACAAAATATAAGTTTGCAGAGTGCAGCACTGTGTAAACCAAAATAATCTATAGAATCTGCCTGCAGATGTATTGTGTTTGTGTACTTTATTTAGCTCTGGCTGACCTAGCTATAATGCTTAATAGAATATTGTTGCTCTTCCAGAATGAACGCCAGAATAAAGGCGCGCTGTTCGATTTTCAACGCACAGCTCATAGCAGAAAGTTGAAAATCCAACAGCGTGCCTTTTTTTAGGCATTAATTTAAGTATCGCCTAGTGAAAACGGGAAAAAAATGCTTATGCCGTGTAGTTTGACGGGCGAGAATCGCTTAGGCAAAGTAGTTTGTAAGCATGCTTATTTCGTCTTGGAATCACAACCCGCCAATGAAAACAAACCTGAATCTTTTTAACATATAACGTATAATTCAGGCTGGACAGCTGGTATCGAACCCCGCGAGCTCAGAAGCGCAGACCATCAGGAGCGACCTCATCCATTGGATCGACGGCAAGGAGTCCAACTGCCAGTACATCAGACAGTTAATTAGTCAAGTACGTATTTATTACATTTTTACATATTTTCATACATAACGTAAGAAAAAAATATACTTCGTATTAAGAAAAACTGGGCGTATCGTCTAAGCCTATTTTCATAGCGCAATTTTGGAGGCAATGTAGCGGGGATTTCGCTCCTATGAAGTTTCTTTTTTTTTGGGTTCCGTACTAAGACTCCGCTGTCTGTCTGTCCGTCTGTCACCAGGCTGTATCTCATGAACTGTGATAGTTAGACAGTTGAAATTTCCACAGATGATGTATTTCTGTTGCCACTATACAATATGCCGCTCCCATACATCAAGCATGTTTTTTTTGTCGTTTTTATAAATAATGGTACGGAACCCTTCGTGCGCGAGTCCGACTCGCACTTGGCTGGTTTTTATATGGCATAAGTGTCGACCAGCATTGCCAGTCCTACGTCCAGCAGTGGACTGAGAAAGGCTGAGTTGATTGAAGTGTCGACAACTCATATTTCCCCAGTTATCTTAGTCCATCATAGGCAGCCTATTTCCGTTAACCTCGCTTATTAAAACCAGACAGTCTCTGGGTTGGTACTGAGAATTTCCCAATGAAAAACTAAATAACATTGGCCGACCTATGAATTAAAACCCGGGACCACACGCAAGGCACTCGGTTGCGACCACTTGACCAACGAATAAACCATCTCATGAGCATGAGATGAATATTCGTCTGTAGTGGCGTATTACATGCGTCATAGGGACATTTAGCCAGAGCACCCTATCAAAGGAAAACTAACATCCACAATTTATGACCAATTAAAGTTCACAATGATCAAACTTAATAGGCAAATGCTCGTGCCTTTGTGTGTGACTTGGATCACGTAGTACGACATGATCCAAGTCACACATTATTGACAAAAACACAGGAAAATTGAAAAATACTTTCCCATAGATGCTAATCATTTGTCGTAATAAATTGTTTATTGTCAATATTTTTTTTTTTTTTTTTTATGTTAGCCTATTCTGTCCCACTGCTGAGCAAAGGCCTCCCCCAAATCCTTCCAAACATCCTTTTCTAGGGCCACCTCGATCCACCCACCGTGTGGCGACTGTTGCCCAGCGGTCGCTATGCATGCGGCTGACATGACCCGCCCAATCCCATTTTAGCTTGGCAGCCTTTTTGCCTACGTCTAGGATCCCCGTTTTGGAGCTCAACGTGGTGTTTCGTATTCTGTCAGTTCGGTTTACGCTCAGAATGCTGCGCTCCATTGCTCTTTGGCAAACCCCAAGGTGGAACTTTTGCGACTCGGTGAGCGACCAGGTCTGAAATTATATTGTCCTAACCTACGGGCACCGTAGGTTAGGACAATATAATTTCAATAATACCTTAGGATTATTTTAGCTACTGTGTTACTCAAAGGATATCAAGCTAACAATAAAACTAAAGGCTTGCATAAATGTTTATTTTTCCAGTATCGTCAAACGTACTTAGTGAGGCTATGTAATTGACTGATAAACATTTCCTTCGTGCAATGTTCAGTAAATTACATAGGTATAATCTTTAGGAACGGATATTTTCTGTTGGCGAAAAGAATCTAGTAAGAAAGGAATTGAAGATATTATAATACTACGTAACACAGGCCTCCCTATGAGAGAGTCCCGTATGCTGGATGACCAAAAATCATTTGTTTGTTTTGGATTTATTATCCAGTTACAATAACCTCAGCTAGGTGAACGTTTGCTGATACATCGCTGCGGTCCACTGAAGATCCTAGAGAAGTAGAAACCCTCGCCTCTTTCCGCTCTGAGGAAATCTATCGTGTAGAAGTCAAAATAATAGGAGCCTGGCTTTTTGGATATCCTCAATTTGTGAAAGGCCCTTTCACAAATTGAGGATATCCGAAAAGCAAACCGTTGACTAGCAGATTAACATCAAATTCCATTCATAAAAACCCAGCTTTCCAAATCTGGTATCAACGACCCACACAAGACATAATATTATCATCTTTCAACATTTGTTTGCCAAGTGGATTAGCAATATTTGCGTAGAAAGAGCTTCATTTGCCACAAATCGTCCCCTTGTTTAACAACAGCGGGAAAGAGTGAATCGACAAGCACGTCACTTGATGTTGACACAGACAGACTTGTAAATGTATACAGACAGAAACTTGTCGCAATTTTTTGAATGAAAATATTATACTACTTGGTCTTTGCAGAGCACGATTTTGAATAAGTTATATGAAACGTTCAAATAGTATAGATCTCAATTTGTACCCCGTAAGGTCTAACTAGATCCAAAGCATTAAGCCCCCGAAACTAGGACTAGCGCGAATTTCGACGCATTTGGAGCGGGAGTTTCGATATGAAGTATAGAATTAATTATTTCTATTTCAATATCAAGACTTTTCTTACTTGGCACTTACACCATTGCTCACATCTCCGAAAACTGTCTCCAAACGGTTGCTTATTCGAGTTCCTTTGATGTTTCCCTGCCCTCCCAAATCTTCCAGTAGGATCTCAGTTATGTTTTCATAAACTCATATTATGACTGCCTATAATGTAAGCATATGTAGCTAAATGGTAATAAAATGACGAATCGTATAGCTGGTATCATGCATACGTCATCTTTTTATGACCATCATATCGTGGACTCTTGATAACGGATCTATTTATTATCAAAATTGCGGCATTAATTAGTTATATTACACGCTCTTTTTGACCTCGTCATCATAGCATTACTAATTGCTATTAAAAAAAACACCGAAATCTCTAAATTGTATAAAATAGTAACGCTTAGTATACGTCTAAACTGCTGCTACTGATTTTGACGCGATTTTCACAAAAATACAAGAGAATGTCTTTAGAGCGGTGAATTCTATAAAACATTCATATTTGACCTGTTCTAAGCTGGTGCACTGGTATTTGAAAACCAATTTCCGTAAACCTAGATTTTGTTGTCAAGTGTTCATGTTTGTCTGCCTCTAGAGAGTCTATATTTTATGGTTGAGTGCAATGTTTGCAGACATCCATAAGGAAGTCTGGAAATTATCTAAATATCGATGCTCTTAGAAATAACTCCACTCAAGAGCCCTTGTTAGCGATAAGCAATGGAATGTCTAAGAGTTTGTTGCACTCTTTTATTTATGTGTTAAGTTTATGTCTAAAGTAAACAACATGTTTCGTACTCAATACCTCTTCCTCATCGCCTCCTACACTTTCTGTAATGATTCTATATTTGAACAATGAACCGATGGTTACCTACTCCCCCAAGCAAAGAAGCAAGGGGGTCCCGCAAGATCGCACTTTGGACCATACCTGTACATGTACATCCCAGAAGATACCCAGAGTCCAATAAAAATATGAAACTGGTCAGATTTTTAGGGATCAAGCAAGGGCCCATGTTGGGCCGTGCTCTGTATCTAAAAGAAATACGGAGGTATCCGATAGACCCATAAAACCACAGATAAATGAGGTAAATAATAAATAACAAGAACTCGAGGGCATAAAGTTTTATCGACTGATTACTGATATCCTGTGCAATTGATATAGCGGGCGGCGCCAAAGATTGCGTTATACAGGCATTCCATTGTTTGCCAAATTTGATTAGGACACTTACACTATCTACAACTGCTAGCCTAATTTAAAAAAAGAATTCTTTAGTTTATCTTTTATAAACATTGATGTGACATGACAAAATATGAATAACTTTCCGGAGAATGTTATCAGTACCACAGATGCCACAACGCACGTATGTTTAATCAGATAATAGAGAATTATACAATTACCTGATTCTTATTGATATTAGGAAAAGCAAACAATTCGATTCTGTGTATTCATTTTACCCTTTTAATGTTGCTTTGTATGTTGGGTTATACTTTCTGCTATATTCATCATCATCATTTCGGCCGTTCACACTGGACATAGGCTTCCCCTAAAGGTCGCCACATCGACCGGTTTTGTGGTTCTCACATAGGTACCATCTTCTACATATAATTTTTGCCAATTGAGAAGAGATCACAATGTTTTTTTTAGATCATATCCGAAATAATGCTGCTTCCGTAACAAGTTAATCTCAAATGATTACCTAATCTACATCAATTTTACTCCACATGGAAATTTTCCACTTATAACGAGCGATCTCATTACGTTCCTTTGTGAAAATGCAATCAAAACGCAATTAATGCCTTTTGTATTCCAGGTTGACAATATCATACTGAGAGCGAACAAGATGGCCAACAATGGGAAAATGGGCGACTACGTCATCAATGGGAGGACAAAGGTACATAATATAACTATAGATATAAGTATAAGTCATTATACCGACGCATGTCGGTAGTAGAGCTCCTAGAGAAATAGATGAGCCGGAGCAATACTTTACTCAATTCTGACAGCTAGTATCATTGATGTGTTCCGGTTTAGAAGACATGAGTGCCAATGCCGATAAAATTCAAGGCATAGATAGATTTATGTCAAATATTTTGCTTTATGTTATGAGACCCATCGAGAAATCCCATAGTGTCTTCTATCACCGCCGCAGCGTGCCCTTTTTCCATCAGTATCTTCTAAAAAGTTAGTGTAAACTAGTCTCGGTATCACAACCTCCTAGCAAGCGCTAGTATACCAGGCATTAGAATTCATTTTCGCATTAGAATTCAATGCAATATTTACTTTCTCATCAACTGTTATGTCAAGATTCCAGTTTAACTTGAAACTTGACACTTACCTACCGTAGGAGTAGTAACTGTTGAATTTTATTCATTTTTTGTCACCATTTGATGTTTCACGACTACTGACGAATAAGGTGCTTTCGTACATTTGTCGTCTGTTAAGGAAAGCCTTACTTCGCAATGGATCATCAACTCTTAAAAGGAAAACCAATCAATTTCAAAGTTTTACGTCGCCTCTAATTCAGCATGAACATGTTAATCCACGATATCATGCGTCATTTACTAAAGTAGAAACTTGCCTAAATTCACACGCAGACCCTTTTTGCATAACAACAGAATGTGCCGAAAAAACATGCTATGTGGAAATCGAAAGCGTTAATGAACTTACGTTTGGAGGCTTGAGCAGAAATGCGGTGTTCATATTTATTATTTTGGCTGTTTAGAGCCGTATCTATGTTTCTGTGCGTCATCGCCGTGTATCTGTGATAGTTCGTGCGATGCAGGAAAACCAGAAAGCCTGACAACCGGTATTTGACCCTTACAACACCAGTGCCGCCCAAAAATAGGGTAGTGGAGACATGGCAGTCGATCCATGAAAAAAAATATTGATACATATACAGGTGCCTTTAGTTAGGCTGAGAAAACCAACCCCAAAGCAGTTAGTTGATAAAAAGCTAGGTGGAGTTAAGTAACAGAATACAGAAAATTTATTCATTTATTACGCTAAAGCTGTGGTCCATGTTTGGCACGTGTTGTGGCCCCCAGCTGTTCATAACAACCAAATAAACCGCAACGTAACCACAGAACGATGACTAATTCTAAACGTTCCTCTCTTCGGTTGCATAATGATCTCTTGCGAAATTGCACGCTCGTTTATATGAGGTCTGACGTAACCTGACCTCCTCGGATGTAATGGCTAAGTTTTGGCAATCTGTTCTCGATAATCATTTTGAATTTGCGAGGAATGTTGAATTTGAATAAATTTCTACAGTAGCGGTCGAGTTTGGATTTCACTGATTCACGTTTACATTTTTCCATCGTAGACTTAATGTCCAAGACCCGTGTGTTTGAAATTTTATGTCTTCGTCGGTCGATCTTTTTGTCTGAGACATATTAGCTTGCAAACTGATGCATTCACTTTATTGCTGTTTTTCTTTTCGATATGATTTAGGTCAGACAATAACGACTTCATCATTCGGCTCGTATTCGCGCTGTCCAGACAGCGGATATACAGTAGAGTTTCTAATATTTTTAAACACTTTTATCTGTTCTTCTGTGAACTTTGTTTAACACTCTATCAAATCAATATTTCCGTCAAGCGGAGCATATCCGAGGCGTATTGATTTTCAAATAGCATTAAAAGTAAATATTTTACGAAATGAGAAGTATTCTAGACAGCTTCAATAGTTTTCCTCTTCGTTACATTGATACATTTAAAGTTACAAGGCCAATTTTGACTTCAGAATAGAAGTGTGCTTTAACGATTTGTGAAGAAATTACATTTCTTACCAAATCGTAATGACGCTCTGATGGTTGCTTTAAATATTGCACTTTTATCGGCTTGACCATCGACTCCCTCTTTATCGAATCCTTTATCGTGTCTTTTTGTACTCAAATTCAACTCTTCATTAATTGTTGGTTGTTGTGAACGAGATAATAACGATGTTACCATTATCACGTACACCATCAAACGCTAGTAATTCTGTAGAGCTTTGTATACCTGCAATCCTGCATGTATTGCCTATTGAGTCATAGGACCAGATGGCTCTATACAATGGTCGACTGTTTCAACTGATTATAGGTATTCTTTACCATGCCTTGTGTGAATAGGGAACCCCCCATATTTGATGCGTGTGCAACATTGTCGTCTCCTGTGTAATACTGTAAATGCCAATGTACTTAGTCTATTGTGATAGTAAGATTACGAATATAAACTTATAAATTCTCAGACATTCTTCAACTTGTATTTTATCAATCTTTTTATTCATAATGATATAGATTTGTAATACAATACATTATCAACATGTGAAATAAATAAAGCCAATGATGTAATAATCCAGCACTAATTCAAGATGGATTCCGTTTCTAAATGTTATCGTAGAACTAAATCGATTTTTCGGAAACCTATTCTGTCCATCTGCTGCATAAAGCTCTCATAAATAAAGCAAAGTCACAAAGCTCTCCCCTATATTCCACTTTACATATATTGTACCTTCGGTTTTTTAATTTACTATTTGTGACTTTGTTGCACCGAAGGTGCGATATGTTGCCTAGTCTTGCCAAGCAGTCAAGAACGAGTCCAATTCGCTCGTCAGCGTTTCCTAAGACTAAATGTAAATATTGTAGAAAAATCATTACAATTTTGGTATTTAGTATACAATACAAGGCATATTTTTGTCACCCACGTCATAATCAGGCCGAATTTCAACGGCACATTCACTGTTATGATAATTATAATCCTTATAGTCGACACGTGCTAGTCAAATATTTACATATTCAATTCAAATATTATTGTAGATGGTACTAATTTAAATATAAATGACTGTACTGTCCAAACGAACAACCGGTCTAAGGCTGGAAACTCAAAAACAAAATTATTCAGTAGATATGGAAGTTAGAAAACTTGCAGAAACAGTAAATCATAGACCTTCGGTGAACACATAAAAAAAATGTCAATTGATCGCTTAAATAGCTATATATGGTGAAGACGTTGGTTGTAAATAAGTTCAAAACTATATATTAAAAAATTTCAGGACGATATAAATACTTTCAAGACGATAATTATATTCAAACAACTTTAATCGTTCTATTGACTGTGAACCTTCATTCATCTACATATTTGGAACAGGAACCTTGTCGCGATAACTTTACACAATATCACGCTACCAGTACTACAAAATCTTCTGGGCCATTGTTAAAGAGATCGCCAGCTGTTCACAAAAAAAAACCATCAACAATTAAATCGTTGAACTGTTTCTTTTTTGCCATAGTTTCTTCTTATTCAACCTTTCAAGGCTACATCAAATGGAAATTATGGGTTTTCTATTGTACAAGATTGTCCAATTTATCAACCCAATATAACCCACTAGGCACTTAACTACATAATGATTCTCTATTGTTTTTGAACATTTGCTATTTCCTGTAATTAGTTAATTACTGTGATAAAATGTTTGGGTTTTCGGTTACCTGTCTCAATACCTATACCTTATTACCACAAAACCGTGTTTATTAGTTGTTTAGCATAAACATCTTTTAAAAATTAAATTTCTGTATGGAGTTTGACATAAAACTGACATTAGACACGCGTTGAATAAGTGTCTAAGTTCTGTGGTAAGTCCCTAGATGTCGTATATTTTTTGCTTTCATCCATTTACGGTTGTTATGCCCTCTATGGCTAGTTTAGTACTATCAACTGAGCCTATGACTGGCAACTCCACGTCGCACTACATTGTTGGCCTCTGCTGCATCTTCTTTACCATTTTCGTCTTTCCTCAGTAGTATTTGTGTTTTTCTTCGTCCAGTCTCTTAAAGGACATAATATAAACAATTCCAAATAGTTTCTCTCACAAAAAATAAATTATTCAAGTCGCCTAACAGTCTGTCCTCATCAAGTTCACAGTGAGGCGACCTCAGTGGCTCAGTGAGATCACATATACACAATAATAATAATATAATTGATTTATTATTTAGTTTATCATCTGCCGATAAGCTGGCGTTATCTCAACGATTTTCATTCCATTCATTCGGTGTAAGTTTACTGGTTTCCGGAGGTTTACGAGCACATATGGTGTTTAATTTGGTAATGGTTGGGGCGCCCGCGCCGTAGATCTTATCTGAAACGCCGTCAACACTTATCTTAATGTGGCAATTTTTAGAGTTATCTACAAAAGCGTTTCCTTATTTCTGGTGCAATGAAATGAAATTGTTTATTCTGTAAATAGGATATAGGAATCAGTTTTACACGTCATATTAAAAATAAGCTAGATGAGTTCGGCGTTTCCTATCTGACTACTCTGAGAAGAAAGGCCGAAACAAACTAGAGGTCGCAGTCTCTTTTAAAGTCCAGACATAATCTTGGTCAGGCCGAGGACCATGTAGATTGGCGTCTGAAATGGTATTTTGAGGAAAGAACCACAACGATTTGAGTGGACCTGTCCAGTCAGTGCAAGCATTTGGTAGTTTTTTTTTTTCTTAGAGTTATTTTTACAGGCAGATTTTAGAAGACCTACTTTTTCTTTGCTTATCTAGGTAATACATAGATATACTGTAAATTTCTTACCGGTCTGTGTTTCTAACATAATTTTATCATTTCACCTCTCACGACTTGTTTACGTTTAATTCTTTTATTATCTTGAAATAGCCTATAATAAATAGATGTCCGCAGGAAACCTGACGTTTGGTATTAGGGTCACTGTGCCAGTGGTCCCGTACTCCCGTTCTTGGGTGGTCATAAAGTGGGTCACATTTTAAATAACAAGCGCGTAAGTAGCTGTATTTTAGGCGCCTCTTTGATAAACTGCTTACCTGTTAAGAATATATTTTTATTTATGAACTCCGAGTAAGCATGCAAATTGCAATTTATATGATCAGAGTATAATAAAAAAACATCATTTTTGAAATCCTGTCGAACAAAATAGATAAGGCTAACCGCACGATGCGGTTACATTACGATTGTATAGTTAAAAATAAAATGTTTTTTTCTATTAAAAATACTTACTTTGACATTTTTCCTTTATGCAGGTAGGGAAGCAAAACGCCCAAAAAAAAAATTAAACTTGAGTAAACTGTTCAAACAGAGCAACCTAGAAATCTATTCCGCGCCAACGTTATCGTTATCATTTCGCAAAAGTAATATCGCTCGAAGGGATCGCTGCTTTGCGCGATAAAAACCAAAATAACGCGCGCGTCCACGCATGCGCGGTGGAGGCGTTGCGTACGTGACTTGTAGCATGGCGGCGGAGAGCGGCGGGCGGGGTGCGGGGCGGGGGGCACTGTAAACATTAGTAAGAATCGTAAGCGAATCCCACGCCGACATCCCTCTGTTTACAAACTACTATTGTTCGATTAACACGAACAATCTAATTTGGTACACATCTTCTTCCGCATTAGCAGTAACACAGGTCTTCCTCTGCTGGTCAGCAATGTTGACTCTGATTCTGAAAGCGTTAGATTTGCACAGAAACTATGTGGTGTACTATTTGCGATTTTTTATACGGCTGTTGGAAGGTCGGAATGTTGATGATTTGACAACAGAAAGCTTTTAGAAAACAAGAATCTCAGTATTTATAATTACAAAATACTTATGTAAAAAAAACTATGTCCGATCTGAAAGAGGCACATATGTATGCACTGCAATAACATTCTACCAAAAAGTAATCAAAAATTTTATTATTACTTATTGAAAATAAAAAAGTTAATAATTGCTATTTAAAATTCACATATAGCAACAAAATTACCCCAAATCCATAAAAAATTAGCTAATTTTCAACAGGGGTCATAAGTTATGACCTGTAGACACTCGTTAAACGACGGCCGCCCGCGTCCCATGTAATAATCATGAAAAATTCCCCATAGAAAAAAAAAATTGGCTCGTTTTTTTACATGTTGTTAGTACTTACCTATTCTTGTTTTATTACAATCCGTCTGGTTTCTGTTTAGTAAGCTAACGGCATTTGCATAAGTTCTATAGAACACAATAATAATAAAAAAATATCAGAAAAAGCCTCATAAATTACTCAACTATGTTTCATTGTCATGAATGTGTGTCAAGTACATAATCTTACCTAAATAATAAGAGCAGGATTATAAAACCCTTGGACTGTTACCTTCACCACAGTTGATTCATTAATCATTAGTTACTCATATACAATCAAACACTCATTCGGTCACGTAGTTTACTGAACATTACATCATATTATTATATTTATCAATAATTACATGATGTGTTTGAAGAGAAGTACCATTGTTTTTTTAGTACGTTCAAATGGCGGGAGAAAGCGTGCAGTAAAATATTAATTTTATAACGCGTGAAACTTAGTACGGGTTATGTTACAAATACCAGAATTAAATTAAATTTAGGTACTTGCTATTGGAAATGTAGATAATTCCATATTTCCAATTCCCAATTTTTTTTAACCCTATTTTGTAAATAAACATTTAGAAAAATAGGTTTGGAAATTACACTGTATTTAAATTCAATAACGTATTGGATTTTTACAGAGATTCTACCTCCTACATAAATCAAGAACCTGGTTGGAAGAGCTGTTTGCATCATTCCATCAGCCATCTCCATTCCCCAGATGGTGGCATAAAAACTAATGGCGCCGCGTCGTCGTCATCAAAGAAAAACTTGTGTTCATTCTTTTTTGGCGGGACCCAACATTCTTAATTCAAAAAGTACGCACGTGCTTCGGAATTGTTCTTTTTTGGCGGGACCCAACATTCTTAATTCAAAAAATGCGCACGTGCTTCGGAATTGTCCTTTTTTGGCGGGACCCAACATTCTTAATTCAAAAAATGCGCACGTGCTTCGGAATTGTTCTTTTTTGGCGGGACCCAACATTCTTCATTCAAAAAGTGCGCACGTGCTTCGGAATCAGGAAATTAACCACATTGATTAGGTGCAGACCCTCGACACAGCTTGCCGTAGCGTATGTTATCGCAAAGAGGATTAACGGTTCAACCTCTGTGTGTAGTATACTATAAATAGTTAATTGTATAATAAAATATTATAATCTCTGCAATGTTTACAAATAAAAGTAATTATAACTAAAACATTTACTTATAATTATAGTGATAACACACAGTTAGATACTGCTGCACAGCTGCACTTAACTGTACTAAGTATTATTTTAGTCAGTCTTATAAAAATCTCACAAAACTCTCTATAAATATAGTACCTACACGGTAGTACCTGCACGGTAGAAAATACCTACATATCCATCCCCAAAATAAATACATGCTTACATTACATATTAAAAAAATCAAGTTATAAAAACTAAAACCCAACCAGAAAGAAAGAAAAATTGTTTATTCTGCACAAACTAAACGCACAATACAAAATAAAAAATGACATTGAAAGAAAGAAAGAAAAGAACTACGACTTGAAAGGTATAAACAAGACACCACAGACAGACAAATTAAAAATCCGGAGTCACACGTGTTAGGGCATAAATCGAACAGATTACGTGTGACTCCGGATTTTTAATTTGTCTGTCTGTGGTGTCTTGTTTATACCTTTTAAGTCGTAGTTGGGTTTTAGTTTTTACCCGACTACGGCGAAGCAAAAAAGGAGGGTTATGATTTTGACCGGTATGTATGTATGTATGTATGTATGTATGTATGTATGTTCATCTGTTCCCTCCTATCTTCCAAACCACTTATCACAATTTGACAAATGAGGTATCGTTAGAAGCGTCGTGATTGTCCGCTGGTTATAGGCTATGTGAAGTCACATCAAATTAAAAATGGCGCCCTCTAGAGGACATAAAGTGAGGAACTTAAAAAAAAAAATGGTTTAATCATACCATGTTGGGTATCAAACGAAAGGGCTTAATGAGCACATTTCAAAAATATATATATTATAACCCCAAAAGAATTTAAAAAAAAATCAAGTAATAAAAACTAAAACCCAACTACGACTTAAAAGGTATAAACAAGACACCACAGACATACAAATTAAAAATCCGGAGTCACACGTAATCTGCTCGATTTATGCCCTAACACGTGTGACTCCGGATTTTTAATTTGTCTGTCTGTGGTGTCTTGTTTATTTATTACTTGATTTTTTTTTAAATTCTTTTGGGGTTATAGTATATATATTTTTGAAATGTGCTCATTAAGGCCTTTCATTTGATACCCAACATGGTACGATTAAACCATTTTTTTTTAAGTTCCTCACTTTATGTCCTCTGGAGTGCGCCATTTTTAATTTAATGTGACTTCACATAGCCCATAACCAGCGGACAATCACGACGCTTCTAACGATACCTCATTTGTCAAATTGTGATAAGTGGTTTGGAAGATAGGAGGGAACAGATGAACATACATACATACATACCCCTCGTTTTTTCTTCGCCGTAGTCGGGTAATAATAAAATAGTAACGAAGAATTTTTGTCCGTTTGTCTGTTCCGGACGGCTGAACGGATTCGGATGAAATTTCGCATTCATTATGATTATATCTAGTTTATTAATTAGCCTGTATTAATAGGGTACTTTAAACCCGGTAGTACGTTCCCGTGGGATTTTTTCAGACATCCATGTAACCGGGCAAAAGCTAATAAATTACTTAGGGCGAATTTCACCAAACTTTTATACCGAGTATAAGTCTTATCCTGCGAATAAATTTTGAATTTTTGACAGTTTGTCTATACAAAAACTGTCAGACGCCATTTTTATTCCACGGATAAAAGATATCTGACTTTGGTAAAATCAGCCCTTAATAACAAAGTTCGACTGCCAACTGCCACTCAATTATTTATGTAAGTACTTGGTACAGTTATGCTCAAAAATGCCACACACAAAAATAATTAATTAATATTTTTAGTATCGCCATAACAAAACCTGTTGATTTGCTCGCGGGAAAAACCAATCATAGTATGATTGTAGGTATACTTCTTCAGTTAAGGTATAAGTAAACATAAGTTCAAATAATATTTTTACTTTGCAAACTGTTATGAAGGAAAAACCGAGATAAGTAACGCACTTGACCTCATAAAACCTAAGGAAAAAACGCCAGGAAAACAAAATATTTTTATTTATAAATCGATTTACTTGTTGTTTAATCACTGATGTAGCAAAAAAAGCTTTAAGTATAGATTTTTTATATAAACTCAAAGCATTTATTTCAATTAAACCATTTACAAGCACTTTTGAATTGTCAAGGAGTCGGTCAGTCAGAAATATGAAGCTAGTAGTTGCCCATTCCAAAGCGTAGTAGGTACCTATGGAGAAGAACGGGCAAGAAACTCCACGGACACTCTTTTAAATCAAAATATTGTTACAAAATATTGGTTACATCATTCATGTTGAAATTATACATGTGAGAACAATGTATAAAGCACGTTAAAAGCGTCCGCAATTATAACATAAAAACAAATCAAAAATTAAAATAAGCCATGGCAGCTAAGAGATGACCAGTCACAACTGACGGCGCCCGTTCACGAACATGACGCATGGATCAGCACCATTCAGCTCAACCATTTTGAAGGCAGCTAAATGATCCAACACACGCGCCACCATCAGCGAGACATTTGAGTGAGCATGACATTCCCAGCCGCCAGGGCACATTCAAGTCAATTAAAGACAAATTACCCGGTAAATGGCTCTATAGTACATAGTACTCACACCTGTGCTATGCAATTATATAATACAAAGGAAATTGAGTTCATACAATGCAAAGATGGTCTTACAATCTTCAGCAGCTCCAACATTATTTTCGAATGTTAATTAGTTAGTTGTGGTAGTGGAGCGGACCTGCATTAAGTCAAGCATTTTTATCAGAAATGTAATCCTCCAACTCATAATATGCCTGCCTAGATAAATCTAGCTGTTGCCTGCGACTTCGCATGTGACACATATTTCCCCCACTATATTTTTGTTTGTTTTGTGTTCGTTCTTTGCGTTATGTTTACCGCAAATAAACGTTTTTTTTTTTTTTCTTTTCTTTCAATTTTTCTTTTCTTTCCTTTTTCTTTTCTTTTCTTTTTTTCCATTCGCCAATTTCACAAATTTAATAACAAACGTCAAAACATACTAGTAAACTAAATACGTTCTCTTATCTGACCCACTTCATAGTCTCAAATAAAAGTTGCACGTACATAAGTAGCCTCTGATAACATCGACAGGCTAGGTGCGCCGGCGCCGAACTGGAGAATTCGCAATTCACTTATCAGCTGCTGCATCATAGTTACTATTGCCACTTAGGCCACCCGCCACTGTAACTTCAGGGGACTCGAGGTTCCTGAAGGTACTGTTATATTGGCTTAGTGATTTAAGCTGATATCAATCAAACAGCTTACCGCAGACTTCACGGGACTGCTGGATATAGTCCATTCTATATCCTACACTTCCGCATCCAGTTCATCACCCGTGGTTTACAAGGCTCGTCAGTCTATGTAGCAGTTGGTGCGTCAAGCCATGACGAGCAGCGCAAACTGACTAATATGTCCCAGGGAGTTGATTGAACGTTTTTGAAATTCAAAAATGGAATTTTCCTGGCAAAAAACAGAACATAGGCAAACAAATGACGCCCTCACGCTTTTACATATTTTACATATCCCGAAAGACCACAAAGTAAGGTCGCTGAACAATAAAAACTTCTTTCTCACGACAAAACCATATAGCACATAGCCATCCAACAGTGGCGCACTCTACCGAAGGATAATAAATAACAAACATCTCCGTTATCTATTGTAACAGTAGTGATCTATTGTGAGAAACAAATGATTTTACTGTCTCATTTGACTACCTACGATATGAATGGGCCGCCATGTTTGTTATGTTATGAACTTGAAGCTGGGATAAGGAGAATGTGTGGGAAAAGGCTGTGCTTGAGGTGTTGCTATTTGTCCAGAATATAAAATGTTTTTTTTTTCTTCTACAAAGCATTTAGATAAATGTGATAAAATTCTATGACAAGAAAAAAAACATTCTGTATAATGCTGGGTGCTTGTTGCGCCACTTTTTCCTAGCTAAAGCACTAGGAAGTGGTGAAGGGCGGGCGTTTCGGGGGGACTGTCTTATGTAATTTTGACGATCAAAAAGTGCTGATTCTCAGATTTGAATAAATGGATTTTAATTTTGAATGGATTATACAGATAACAACAAGTTTTTTTTTAAATATCCTGTACAGATTGGATTTCTAAATCTCTAAAAGGTAATTTTTCGGGTATGAAGTTTCCAACATTTAGTATATGAAGATACTTCCTAACCTACGGAACTTTCTAGAACTAATAAAGATACAATTTAGTTACACGCGTACAACAAGCTGTAATCTGATAAACATTCGTTTTGATAATTTGGCACGCTTCGGTATGGCGTATTAGTGTTTACGGAAATACTATTATAAACATTCTAGGTAGTAGAAGTAAAAAAGATCTGTAATCTTTTTGTTGATTAATATGTTTTTTTGAAAAACTAGTCTTTTTCAGGTCATTAGCTTCAAAATAATAACACCTTAGTTTAAAAAAATACATACAGACAATAATAGAACCTCCACCTTCCTTAAAGTCGGTTAAAAACTACACTACAGATGCAGATGCTTTCAGATGCTTCAAAAATAAGCATCCTGTATGTAACTCAACAGATAACCAACACAACTTTTTGATATTCAAATTGCCAAATAGTAGTCCTAGTTTGACATTAACATAAATAGCCCTACCTCAATAGACTATTAAAGAACTGCTCTATAAGTTGCCCATACTGAACAGGACCACCCATCATGTGATCTATTCTGCTCCTTAATGTCTTCTAGGCGCGTAGCAATGTTCATATTTCGCACGTGATAACCCTACTAATCACAGAACTGTCAAATTAACCATAAAAAACCACTTTCAAACGTTAACCCAAAATACTTTTGTAGTTTTGGCTATTATATCTGTTTTCAACTAGCACAGACAGTCCTAGATCCGGCTTACTTTTATAAATATTTTTCCTCAATATTATGATTCATTAATTGAGAGTAAATAATAATGCCGTTTTGTTTTTTTGTCGACATTGATATTCCAATATCAATTTAAACTTTTAATTGCTCAAGCAATATATGTTTGCTCGCTTAGAATATTTGCTTTTTGTAAAGTTTGCAATCTGGGTATTATTAGATTACCTACTTATTTATTTTTGCAAAATATTTTTGTTATGGCAGTACTTTTCGTCCGTCGTCAATCTGATATTAATGAATAAATTTACTTTGCATCCATTACTTAATTCTACTATGCATTCATTAGTTAAAAATACTATGCTATGCATTCATTAATAATACTATGCATCCATTAATTCTACTACGCATCCATTAATTCAACTATGCATCCATTAAACCTACAATGCATCCATTAAATCTACCGTTCATTATAAAACCACGCTGCCAATATCTCTTTCTAACAAATATTTAAATAAGTATGTTTCGTATTTAGTCGCATATTTTTTTGTCACTATGAAATTCAAAACTGCACGGAACATTATAAATTCTGCTTTTACACCATAGAAAGTACATCATGCACGCGACAAGCATATGTTTACAATCAAATAATATGAGTCAATGAAAGGAATGCGTAGGTGGCAGTTTAGTAATATGCACGATAGGACTAATACCCGTTTACACTTACTCTAGGCGACACCTAAATGAATTGTCTAACTAAAAGTGATTTTCAACGCTCAGCTTAGCGCCGAAAGTTGAAAATACAACGCTTTCTTCATTTAGGTGTCACTTAGTGTTAATGCAAATGGCCATATATTTACTGCTCTCCGTAATGGCGTAATTTGTTTCCTCCTTCATAAAAGAGGCCCTCTCGAATACTGTTAAGATGGGTGGATGGGTCATCGGTAATACTAGGAAAATAAAATTTCTTCAATGTGCTAGTCAATCTACCTACCCTTTTCCCAACTATGTTGGGGTCTGCTTCAAGTCTAACCGGATGCAGCTGAATACCAGTATTTTACATGGAGTAAATGCCTATCTGACCTCCACAACCCAGTAACTGGGTAATAAGATACCCTTTGGTAAGGCTGGTTGTCAGACTTTCGGGCTTCTGACGACCCGTAACGACTGTCAAAGATCCACGAATGACAGCCGGGACCAACGGCGACGTTGTTGACCCATCCACCGACCAACCCCGGCAAGCGTAGTTTAATCTGATGGATCGACCAGTGCGGCTATTATTACTTAGCCACGAGCTCATAGTGTTATTATGATTTCTTTACGGTTGTGAATTGGAATAACAAGTCCAAGAATGTTTTTTATATGAAAAGGATTTTATACCAATGATTATTTATCTGAATTTATCTTTTAAAGTGATATCTACTCCATTATATCTTTTATGACTTATTAAATTAATAGATTTGGTATGATAATTAATTTTTATGGATTATATGAAACCAACCAAATCTATTAATTGGACTTTGTTGCGTCATTTTTTATGAGATTAAATATCGGAAAGTGGTGAAGGGTAAGTAAACCCGTCACAACTTTCAGATATTTAACGGGGGCCTTACGGATCAATCATGCCAACCTGGACACGTGTGTAGCACGGCTTTATGTAACTTTAGAAGTTCGAAAAACGCTTTTTAATTTTTAATTTCATAATAATTTGTTCGTCAGGCGATGGTGGCGTGTTACCCAGGCTCGGGCAGTCACTACGTAAAGCACGTGGACAACCCCAACAAAGATGGCCGCTGCATCACCGCCATCTACTATCTGAATCTCGACTGGGACGTCAAACGGTGCGGGGGATTGCTCAGGTAATAATTTCATAAATCGAGAACAAGCTTTTTGGCCACTTACGTTTAGATCTCTTACATACGATATATTTAATAAAAATCTTGCATTAATTCACTGACAGATAACGCACAGCCTAAGTCTAGAAGAATTTTACACTAAAGTTTCTTATACAGAAAGGTGTGCTCAAATTTAAGGGTGTGGTATATCAAACTGAACAATTTTAATTTGCGCAATTATTAAATAGCGCAAATAAAATTACTGTCCCATACAAAACTTCAATGCATGGAGCTGCTGATTATTCTTTCACGATTACAATGGAGAAAGTTGTTCAGTTTGATCATCTGAGGCCTTAGTGCGAGTATCTTTTAACTATCTTCACTTTACGCATCGACCGCGTTCGGCGCTCCGATTGGCCCGTCACCAGTGAAGGCCAGTGAAGGGCCAATCGGAGCGCCGAACGCGGTCGATGCCTAAAGTGAACATAGTTAAAAGAAACTCCCACTAAGGCCTCTGTACACCTTTCTGATACATGATGTATAGTGAAAGTGAGCACTAAAGAAGGATTTTTGATAATTCATCCCCTAAATGTGTCAAATAGGGGATGAAAGTTTGTATGGAAGTACGTCATTTTTCCAAATACCCTATTAGCGTCGGCTTGTAAATACAGAATTATCTTGGACAGTGCCAATTTTTTTCATGCTACCTTTTGATCTTTTACGATTAATTTCTATGAAATTAGTTTAATGATAGCCGGAATAAAACAGATTAGCCAGATGCCATGCAGTAATAAATTAAGGAGTTGTCTTGCCAAAGCAAAAAAAAATCGAAAGAGGTTGATGTTGCTATTAGATTTTGCATTTTTTGCTGACATTTTTAAATCATAGAACTTTATTGGACTATTATTTTTTTTTTACTTGGCCTGTAATCTTTTTTGCGTTGCTGAATTATTTTTATAATGTTCACAGAGTATTCCCTGAGGGTACGAACCAGGTAGCAGACATAGCGCCCATCTTCGATAGAATGCTGTTCTTCTGGTCAGATAGGCGGAACCCGCACGAAGTTCAACCTGCGTATGGCACCAGGTCATTATCAAACGTCATAACATCCCGTGCCGTAATGAAACAAATAGAAAATGGCGGCGCTATTCATAATTCATTCCCTCTTGCTCACACAATATACTGTGCGAGTGAATATGATCAACTTTTTTGTATGACCCCCTGTTTAAATTCGTTTCTTTTATGGCGCGGGTCATAATTAATAAGTTTTTGTACTGCAATAAGCAAGTAATCTACTACAATTGTAGCCACATCTGTATGAGTCGTTTCTGTTAGAGCTTTTTATTAGCCGAAAGTATTGACTAAGGTGAAATCGGAACTTGTTGCTATTACAAAGTCACAGTTTTTTTTGTATCTGCGATGAATCTACCTTGAGACCTTACGATAGTGCCACCGTAGGCGCGGGCTTGTGGACGGCGAGCAATGGGTAGCGCGCCGTCCGATAAGGACCGGGCTCAGGTCGATGGCGCGTCATGTTCCACGCGCGCCTCAATGAGATGTCAGCACAATTGGTGGGGTCCACTAGGACCAATGCCTGCCAGGGTTGCGGGAAAGTCCGAAAGGGATACCGGGACCTTGCCAACAGGCAACTGAAGGAACACGGGTGGGTTTTAGTCAGTAAAAGTCTGACACGCCCTTCCGCTCCACGAAGCGGGAGAAGTCATTTGATGATTTCCCAACCTCAAAAAAAAAGTCCTTACGGTATTGCACACAATAATGCAAGATTGGAGTCTTGCAAAATAAGGCAATTTATTATGTCTATGTGTTAAATTAACTCCATTCTTGTATTTTCCAGATATGCCATCACGTTGTGGTACTTTGACGCTCACGAAAGAGAGGAAGCCCTACAAAATTACAGTAAGTAACTTATTAATAATACATTTTTATCCCTTTAGTTTGAAAACTGCTAAACTAATAGTTCCTTATCAGTGTTTACCAGTCAGTAGTTTGAACCAGCCTGATCAAATTTCTTGAACGTCTAAGGCTCGCATTAGTCCAAAACTTTGCCGCTTCCACGGCGTTATCAGCGGCAGCGTAGAGGTTACTTTGACTGCATGGTTTGTCGCACAGAGGGCACGAGTGAGCATAGTTTGTGACACAGCTCCACATCCACACTGTTCGGTAATAGCTCCGCATCACTCGATAGATGGCGTTGCTCCGTTTAATTGCAAGCTATCATTAGCTTCACGCCAAACCGATTAGTGTTTATTTTGAATTTATTCTAATATAGTTATTACCACAAGTACAAAGTGTAGTTTCATTAAACACACAACCTGTGGCCGTTACCCGAGCGTTTATCTACACTGATACTTATAAAAAGAAAATGATTTGTATTTTTGTTTATAAATGAACTAGCTGATGCAGCAGCTTCGCCCGCTTGGATGTCGGTTATTATATACTAAAACCTTCTTCGAGAACCACTCTATCCATTGGTGAAAACAGCATAAAAATCAGTGCAGAAGTTTTTTAGTTAATCGCGAACAGACAGAACGACCGACGCGGCGGAGGACTTTGTTTTATAATATGTAGTGATTAATTAATTCAAAAATACCCGACCGATTTTAAAAATTCTCTTACTAGTAAAATGTTACATTATTACTGAGTAACATAAGCTATAATTTATAAAGATAAATAAGATAGGTCAAAGCCGCTGGCTGAAGCTAGAACCTACTAAAAAGGTACTTTATTATTTCAAAATTATGTTCTCTGTCTTTTTTTTTTTGCAACACTGTCTGTGTGATACAAAAATGAGGATAAAGCTTCTAAACTTACATACGTTATTCATTATACTTATGAATCAAAATAACTTTCAATTATTCCAATACGGCCAAAATAATACCGTTTCCTGTAATTTTTAATGATTACACTCAATGCGTCAGAGGATGTAGATAGCAGCTTAGAAAATGTATTTATTAGATTTTGACGCATGAACACAGATTAACACAGATGGCTAACTCCGCAAAATCATTTAAATAACAAGCGAGTCTTGCTACGACACAATAAAGTACAATTCAGGTCGCACATGCTTATTACCTACGGTGAAGTTGCCTCTCTTTCTATCGCGTAGCTCTTATATCTTCTACTACGTTACGCTCACTGAACTGGCAAGACGAGCCCGCCGCGTACTCGGAGTGCGCCTTCTGTACTATTCTGAGGCATGAATGAAAACATTTTATATTAAGATCTATACTGGATGTGTCCTTTGTTACCGAACGGAACAAAATACTAGCCATACAAAAATTACTTTATGAATTAAAAAAACCTACACCCTACTCGTTGTTGCGCACTTTATATCACAATCCGAGCATCCGAACAACTTAACGCAATGAACGTAACAGAGCTGTCAAAATGAAAGACATTACGATCGATTGCCATTTATACGCAATTTCCCCGCGGATAATATTACCGCACCAATGGTAAATGGTATTCAGCTGCATCCGGTTAGACTGGAAGCCGACCCCAACATAATTGGAAAAAGGCTAGGCAGAATGATTGATTTTGACCCCGTGAATAAGATTCTCGAGTTATATGCGAACTGACAGACAGGCAGACGTTGCGTCATAAAAAAATCAACATTTATGACCTTTAAATATTATTATTTTAATCCATCTTCAATCAATAATCTCTTTAAATCTCCCTAAAAAAAGATAGGAATGCATTACTGCTATCATAAAATTTCATCAACTTGCAACATTACATCTACTGCGTCGCACTTATTAGGGTAATACCCGGTCGCTCGAAAGCAGGAAAAATATTGTTAACGCAATATGTATCTAGTCAATTGCAAACACTTGGACGTATCCTTGTTACTCATAGATCGTTAATTTGTGTAGTTTATAGTTGTTTGCATAGCTGTGTTTATTTACTAAAGCGGTAATGTAAACATTGATTTATTTATATTATATGTATGGAATAGGAAGTTTAGCTGTTTTGTAAGACAGTAAAAAGGATAATTTAATGCTTCTGTTCGAGAGTTTTCCGTTAAGATTTTTGATTGGGTGGCAGCGCTCCTGGTGAGCATGAGGTCCTGGGTTCCCTCGATTCCCAGGTCGGGTAACCACTTATTGGGTTTTTCCCTCAAGGAATTTCTCAGTAGCAGCCTTGAGTCTTGATTTGTGTCCGGTTTATGGCATTATTCCAGTAGCATTCCAGTCCAACGCTGGAATAGCCACTAGAATAATGTGAACCGGCACTGGAATGCACTGGAATGTACCCATTCCAGTGATCATTAGAATGGGTACATTCCAGTGCCGGTTCACATTATTCCAGTGGCTATTCCAGCGTTGGACTGGAATAATGTGAACCGGGCATTAGCCTCGCCCCCTTTTACATGGGACTTAAGCACTTTAAAACTAAGTCTTTACTTTTTTTACTGTACTATAGGTACGCACGGCTTCACATCAAGCTATACAAAACCAGTTTACGCTGATCTCTCATTGTAGGGAAATCCTATACAATGCGAGATCAGCTTAAACTGGTTTTGTATAGCTTGATGTGTAGCCGTGTGTACACGTCTGCCTAACCCTTCGGGGATTACATGCTTGATGTTATTTTACATTATTAACAAAGTTCTCTATATCCTCTTTCCAGAAGAACGCGGCCAGCCATCTTCGAGTAAGTGATGTTGGTACTTGTGGGGTGTCTCGCTCCCTGCATGCCACACACGGATACGCGCGGACGCACCTAGTGCCAGACTGCGTAGCTCGTAACACTGCTATTCTAAATTATCATAGGAAGAAATTATATTCAAGGAACGCGCTGTTTTTGTCAGGGTATCCTGTCAGATCTTAGTATAGTTGTTGCATTTCAAGAGCGCGTCAATCGCTGCGTCAGAGACGCGCGATCGTCATTTGGAATGACTGTACTATACTACGCCCATAAAGGTCCACTGTAAATATGGGCCTTAGAATCCAGTCAACACAAGTCTTATTTTCGAATGTCAATTAAAGGTAGAGTAGCAACCTCCTTTAAAATTTCCCAATGATGTACATAATATTGTATAACAATGCAATACAATATAATAATTGTCTGTCATTAGATACTTTGACATAAACAGCAAAATATGGCTGCCTCATCTAGGCTAATCAATAGATCAAAATAAACGATTTATTTCTAAAATTGTGTGAAGAGTGCATTAACCCTAAAGCAGTCAAACTCGTACTAAGAAATATTATTTTATTTTATTTTCAATGTCAACAGACACCAGAGTCATAAACTATAGATAGAATATAAATAGATAGTTCTAGATAAATTTGATATTTTATTAATGTATGGTTATTGTTTTCCATGCCCTTGAAGTATTAATTTTGTTGAAGTGTATTTTTAACCGACTTCTTCAAAAAGGAGGAGGTTCTCATATTGAAGCAAGTCTGCTATAAAGCTCTTTTTAGATTGTGCTAAATTGGGCTCTAAAATTTTATCCCTATAGTTTCGATTCATTGCCTTCCGATCTACGGACCGTCTGAACTAAGACCATCCGCGATGCGGACCATCGGCATTCCGGACGATCCGTGCTTAGGTACTGTGCATGCTCCGCAAACCTAAGTGCCCGGAAGGGACTGATATACGGAATGTAGACGCGAGCAAGATTTTAGTTACGGAATATCTCTTTTACCAACTTAAGGCTCAAATTGCATTGCCGCGGAATGGAATGGAAGCGATGTTCAAAGCATAATAAACTTTATGCCTATTGTGTAACTTACAAACTACATACGAGCCAAATAACAGGTCGCACGTTTACTAGAGAATTCTCGCGCATTGTCGGTAATTCCCGTAGTTACAAGCTCGTATAATTTCGTGCTAATGTTAATTGAGCCTAACTCTAAAATGAGCTAATTTAGCATAATATTAAGAGCGCTAAAGACATCATGTTTGTATTTAGTTGGTGCACGATTATGCAGAATTATTCAATGTTTGAAGCTAGTTCGCTGATGCTTTAACTTAAAGTGTATGTAAACAATTCTTTACAAATCTTTTAGAGATAACATAATTTGATATCTAATATTACAATTATGATTTTTTCTATGAATTCTGGCTACCAAACTGATAAAGTTTTCCTAAAATCTTTCTTTTTCTATAACCACAGATGAATACAGAGGGTTCACTCCTCAAAATAATAAAAAGCGACTCTTGCTACGATACAATAAAGTGCAATTCAAGTCGCACAGCGCTAATTACCTTCACCTAAAAGTTGCCTCTCTTTCTATCGCATAAGTCTTATATCTTCTGACTACTGTACGCTCACTGAATTGGCGCGACAAGACGAGCCCGCGTACTTGTAGCTTCATACCTAAAATGCAGAGTGCGCCTTCTGTATTCATCTGTGCTATTCTATAACATACTGCTCAAAGTTGGCACCAGTGAACGGTGAGAATGGCTAAGACTGAATATTAATTCGACACGTGATTATGAGATTTCAACATGTACATTTTATTTATTTATTTGTTTTTTTTTCTACATTAACTACTACTTATTCGATTATTACAGTCTTTTAATCTTATATTATTGTAAATATTTGTACTGTTTACCTTACTCAGATGTATTTATACTGTTTTCTACTCTACGGGGTCAAATTGAATAATCTAGCGAAACTCGGAGGACGTGATGGGTATCGATATTCTAAACATGATTTTGAAAAAATTGTTGTAGTCATCCGCCGATAATGTAGTCACTTGAAATATCAGTTTAAAACAATAGTTTATTATGTGTAAACTTCACAGACATGATGAGTAAACACGATAAAACAAAAACAACACAAATTTTCTCAACTCATACAACACGACAAGCGGAAGTTGACCCCAAAAAAAAAAAAAACAATCAATCTGCCTAGCCTTTTCCCAACTATGTTGGGGTCGGCTTGCAGTCTAACCGGATGCAACTGAATACCAGTATTTTATATGGAGCGACTGCCTGTCCCCTCTGGTAAGACTGTTTGCCAGACTTTCGGGCTTCTGACGACCCGTAACGACTGTCAAAGATCCACGTTTGACAGCTGGGACCAACGGCTCAAACGTGCTTTCCGAAGCACGGAGGAGTCTCGGTAGGTGTATAACAACCCCGGCAAGCGTTGCTTAACCTGATGGATTATCCCGTGGGGCGTGCGGTTTTTATCTTGTCGTGTTTGGACATCTATACCCAATAAGTCTGCGAAGTTCCGCTAGCTAATATAATTTGACCCTATACCTGGTACTCGTATTCCTGCAAACTCGCTTGGATATCTGTTACTTGTCAAACGATCGTACCACCCTGTCTTTAGTACTACGAAGACTTTAAAGTGAACTAAATCTTAAGATACACAGCAATTTCCACCGAGTCATAAAATTATAATAGTCTATTTTGTCACAACCACTAAAATCGTGACGAAAATATAAAATACCTCTTAACAACACATTTAGAAGAAATTGGTGTAAATAAAAAATGTTGAAACGAAAAATATACATACTTTACGGCGATATAACTTGGCAGTTCCGAACTTCGCGCAAGTGGCTGCGCAGAATTTTGCAACGTTTGCAATAGGCTACGTTCAATTTTGGGTAAATTGAAAAATCTAAAATATGTTGTCAGCAGGAAAGTACTGTATGCCTTATATTACGCACTAGCTGACTCAATTATTGGTTATGGCTTGGGTGGATATGGTCTTGCGTTCCCCACACACTTAAATAAAATCAACATCTTACAGATAAGGTTACTAAAACTACTTATAGATAAAAATACAAAGAAAAAATTAAATAATAATTATGAAAAACTATTCTCAATTTGTAAAGTACTTCCGATCCATCTTAAAAGTAAGTTAAATATCTTGACTGAACAATTCGATAATCAATACCACAAGGTGGAACGTAGGCATATGTACCCAACCCGTTTATCTAAGAAGAAGACACTTGCTGTTCCAAAAGTAACAAATTACTTTGGTAAGCGCACAAGAAGGTACATAGTACCAACATTAGTGAATGAGCTACCCTCAAAACTGATATCGCATGTCAAGTCCAAGGACCAACTTAAAAGAATTCTTCAAAAACACTATCTCTCATTGTGTCCATAGTAAGTATATTATTGTATAGTTTACTTAGCATTAAGTGATTATTAGCACAGTAATTTTCAAAACTCAAAATTTGTAATCCATTGTTATACGAGAACAACTGCCGACAAACTGTTATGCAGTTTGGCAGACTTTAGGTATGTTATTGTGAATACAGATTTTGGAATAAATAAATAAAAAAAAAAAGAAACATTTTTTAGGAACCAAATGGCGACATGAGGCGGGTGTGAGTGAGAGAACATGCGCAAAAGTTCGCAGAGCCTATGTTCAGACCTGTCAAGTTATATCGGCCGTATTATAACTTTATTTTATAAATGTTGTGTGTATAGTATTGAATTTTATACAGAAATTAGTGTTTAATAATTAAGCTTGTTCTTCCCCATTGTAACGTTTTGTTTTAAGTTTTGTATAAATAATAATCATTAAGTTTAAGCTGTGTGATTTAATTTTAGCCGATTATGATTTTGTATATGCTGTATCGATTATGACATTGTTGTCCTACGTTTGTTATAATTAGACCAAATTGACTTGTGTTTAAGTCATAAATTATTTTGTGGACAGAGCCTGGTATTAAATTTTACATTGGAATACATTCTTTTATTTTATATACCATCATTTAACATCATTTTGGATATGTACGAAAGTATATAAAATAGGAAATGAAAGATATATTCCATCATTTAAGAGGAAAGCGCGGGCGCGGGCGAGGTAACGATGCAGCGCGGACGTTGCGCCGCTCCTTTCATATTTCATACAAAATGCATAGGAGCGACGATACGCAGCCCGCCCGCGTCTAAATATGTTAATAAGAAAGAGGGGCGCAAAGCCCGCGCCACACGGTCGCCTCGCCCGCGCCTCTTGCCTCTTATTTATTTTTTACTTTAACATAAAACAACCAGGGCCAATTACATTAGTTAAAAACACAGAAACACATATGTATATGTGAATATGTCCCGCGCCTTAGGAACGTAATCGAGTCGGCAACGCCTAGGCATCTTCGAAATAAATCGATGATAAGTATTTTGTAGTCACGACATTTGACAATTGACTCCACAATTTGATTACATTTCGGTGCTGATTAGCGTATATTAAAAATTGGATAAACTAAAAGCATTGTTGAGACAGTGCCGAGCCAGCCGATATGTGTGCTGTTGCCTTCAAACACCGTTATTCAAAATCTCATATAGTAAGGAACTGTGCTTTCGTTGGACAAACAAACTAAAATTCTATCAACTATGATAGCTCAAACGGCGCAAATACTCCAATCATAATGGATGTTCGAGCCGCTTGGGGTTGAAACACTAGGGCCATGGGGTCCGAGTGCTGTCTTTCAAGTCATCGCCAAGCTGTTGATCGACTCTTCACATGAGCAGAGGACTGGCCTATTTTTTTGCCAAAGAATTAACATTGCCATACAACGTGGCAAAGCTGAAGTGTTCTTAGATTCGTCTTAATTGTGGGAGTGACATTGGCTATACTAATAGTATTTTTTATTGCATCTGCAAATACAGTTTTTTTTTTTAATTACAGCAATCCTATTGTACTTAATGTGACGTCACATTACCAGCGAACGATCAAGGTGCAACCAACGATACCGCCTTTGTCAAATTATGATGATAAGTTTAGAAGTTATGAGGGCAGATGAGAACATCTACATACATACCGGTCAAAATCATAATCATCCTTTTTGCTTCGCCTTTTTCGGGTAAAATAAACTAAAAAGCTTGAATAAATAAAGATTATAAAAAAGAAAACAAGGAACCCGACTACTACACCATATGGTCAGTGGGTCGTCTAAGGGCCGGCGCACATTAAATGTGCGCCGGCCGACGAATTCCCTGCGCTGCGCCTTCGGGAATTCGTCACTGCCAAACAAATATCTACCTTGTATCACTTGAAATAAAGTTGATAATAAATAAACTTCCATCAGCTCGAGAGCGCGCCGTAAGCGGAAATAGGCGCGCGTCTCAGGTTATCTATTCTCAACTTTATTTTTAGGCACGCAACGTTGATATTTGTTTAACAGTGACAACCGCGCCGCGCTGCGCCTTCCATCAGGCATATTTCGGCACATTTCTGCCTTCATCCCGGGTTTCAGGTTATTGGTTAGTCCCGCACTCCACGCCAAATCTATCTGACCGAAAATTATTTAAAAAATCAAAAACTCTACATAACCACATTTCAGGTTATTGGCACATTCGTTTATTCCCCGTCCCCGCCAAATCTGTCTGATTAATTCGATCTCACCATTTTTCATCAGTGTAAAGGATTTACTTCAGTGTTGGGATCTCTAGACAAAAACAACAACCGCGTGCATCCAAGCTTCAGAAAATATCAAAATATTCTATTAATTTATAAACACTTTGGGAGGGAGAGAGCGGTTATTCCTCCCATATTATTATACTGTTTGGGTTATTCCATGTAGTCTGTGGTTATTCATAAACCTTCGCGATAAAACCACTGACAAGTTTTCTAATGTCAGTGGTAGGTAATCGTTGATATTTTGAATACATTTGTCAAAATGACAACCATTTTGAATACACTTTGAGACGGATATGGCTTTGGCCTACACATTTCTTACGTTTTTAATTTATGTTAATTTTCTATGAATTTTAAATGATCTTGTGAAAACGGTATATTTTTTAGTATACATATACAATTAAATATTTTGAGACGACATGTTTTCGCAATCAAAAGAGAATGCTGCTTCTACTGCTACTAGTGGTAAATTTCGCAGTGTACGTATTACCCTGGTATCTATAAAGTTATCTAAAACGTGTATCTTTTCATACACGAAATCTCTTAAGAGGTCATTGTGTACTCATCATTATGAACAACTTTCATTGCGGGACCAACCCTGAAATCGCAAAAAAAAAATCAGCTGTTCCCTAATTTTTTTATGTTCCCATAGCTCGTCAGGGAATAGCAGATTTTAATGCTAATATCTACTAGTACTGTATACCTACTGGGATAAAGAATTACGAGATCAGCTATACAACAACAGAGCTTACCATCAATGCATAGGTACCTAAAAACTGTTTGTTTTCAGGAGCACTTTCGGAGTAGAATCGATGGAAAGCAGTCGGTGGCGTTTAAGTATCGGTTAGCTTTCTATAGTATTAACTAGAATAAGGACGCCTTCAAATTTGCCGCAAAGTGCCGCGCGGCAGCAGCGCTGCCACCGCGCTGCTTTGTTAATCCATATAAATAAAAAACGCGCGACTAGTGACGATGCGTACGTAGTTTTTGTACAAAACGTCAACGAAAATCAGGTTGAAGAATTTATCGATGAGGTCGAAACTAAATGTACAACACTATGATGCTCGAACCTAGCGGTTGCAGCGCGGTGGCAGCGTTGCAGCCGCGCTGCCTCCGCGCGGCTCTTTGCGGCAAATTTGAAGGCGCCCTAAGGCCGTTTGTCCACCGCCACCGTCAACGAGAAAGAGAAGCGCACGTCCGTCACCCGAGAGCCGGGATCCCGGCCCCCGAATTTTCGAGTACACCGGAACGTCACGTGTCGACTTTTCTAGTTGACGTCCCGTTGACGGTGGCGATGGACAAACTGTGTATGCTTCCATCATCCATGACCTGGCGATAGGTATTGTCATCCTCAAAAAGATGACACGAATGCGTTATTGATTGTCTAAATTTTTTAGAACGAAGTCACTTTTCGCGGCTTGCAGTAGGAGTTGACTGGTAACTGGTAGAAATCGTCACGTAACGAAAAAGCGTAATGCCGCCTCCATGCGACCTCTCTCTCTCTCTCTGTCTCTTTCTATGATATACGAGTGTGTGTGCGTACCGTACTACACGTTCCTGACACGGGTTTCCCCCGACCGTGCACGTTTTTTATTTTGGTCAATTTATTTGGTACTATAAGTACCCAATGTGGAATACGATTTGTGGCTACACATTGATACAATATCAAACAAAGATTGTGTATAATCTTTTTGTGGCTGACATTCCATTCCACCACACCATCTCGACTGGCTAATAATTTTACCAAAGCATGACCTTTTTTTACTAGTGCCGAAGTGAGAGAAAAGGAATCACTAGATTTTTTTAGATTTTCGTATAGATTATTAGTAAGTACCTATACTCCATTTGAAATAAGATTAGAAATTTAAATAAGCCTTTTTTACAGTCCGTTCAACCGATTTTGGCTTCTATTGCGTTGGTGGTACGACAAATGGCACCTGCAGTAGACAGTTAGTATTGATTGTCTGTGGTATTGTGTAATGTTTTTTGCTTTTAATGTCATCCAGACTACGGTATTTATGTCAAAATCGGTTGAACAGACTGTAAAAAGGTTTGTTTAAATTTCTAATCTTATTTCAAATGGAGTGTGAATGTAGGATACCTACTTGCTAAAAATCTTTTTTTTTTTTGCAGTATTCCGTTTTTACAGGCTACACTGTTCGCTTGTTTATTAGAGGATAGTATAACACAAATGCGTTTATTAGGTAAGTACCTGTCAACATAGTATGAAGACTTGCGGTTTCACCCGCGTACGTATGATTGATCGATTCCTGCTAGTCGTCGGTAAAAACGCACCCTAATGCACTCATACGCCCATCCAGCTGAATGCAACAACGAGCTGCGAATCTTGAAGACGAATACGGATATGGGTCTACTGCTCGCCTTGAAGTTCCATGTCAAGCAGGGAGATGACAAGGACGACTTGGACAAAATAGACCAAAAGAACCTGGGATGCAATCAGTACAAACTAGATAAACTCTTTGGTGACAGGTAGGACAAAAAAAGAATAAGCCCCCTTAGAATAAATAAAAAACCAAGCCACAGCGCTGCGAACAATACAGTGAAGCGTACTAAATCTACACCTCCGCCCTGTGCATACACACCCACGGTTTAAAAGCATTTACAATCAAACTACACCTCAGTGCACACAATGTTTGCGAACACTGCCTCACGTCACTGTCTTGGTTTTTTATTTGATCTGAGTACTAGTACTTACAAATTTTTGCCCATTTTTAACGGAAATTGCTATGGAGAAGCGGCACTTTGCGTTACACACTTTAAATCGCAATCTGAATGATTTTGAAGGATATTGATAATCCATTGTCCGATAGTCCGATCTAGGCTTATTAGTTTCGGAGATAAGTGGGCTCCCTTATCTCCGAAACTACTGAGCTGAAACTAATGGTCAATTTTCATCGCACACATAAAGAAACATGTAGTTATAGGCTCCCATAAACAGGCGCGATATCGTGGGCGCGACAAGGGTAGCGCTGCCTGTCGCGCCCACGATATCGCGCCAGTTTGCACGACCCTTAACCGTTTGTTTCCGAAGATCAACCTACAGCAATCTGTACTGGGAGTCAGGTTGGACCCGAAAACACCCTTCTATAGGGAAGCACCCGTAGGTGTACGTAAGTACTAAGAACGGCTCGGATTTTTTTTTTCCAGAAAGTTCTTGGGCGATGTGCTGCAACAAGCATACCTGGATATGGCCTTAGATAGATGCTTCAGCGGTCTCGAAGCCAGCGTCAAGGGAATAGAGGACAGAGATGAATACCGAATCAAGCTAACTGAAGACGAGGGGAAAAATAAAACGTTTGTATTTTGTATGTGAAACGCCACCTACACCACTTTAATTCCTGAATTAGACACCATGTAGGTACTACTGGTACTTTGTAATAGGAACAACCCCATGGCAAAATTTATAACCCATTATGGTTACGGGCTACCTGCCTTATAAAGGTTCAACACGCACCTAGACGCACCGCAGGAGCCGCACGCACCGCAGTCATCATCATTTTATATACTATATTTATAATATGAAATCGTATGATTTTGTGTTAGTTACGTTTCTGCGGCAATGAGTAGCATACATCAAACACTCTTTCAGAAGTTAGGACCAACTGCCTCCTCTCCTCCCACAAGGTGAACTGACGACCTGGTGAAGGCCGCAGGAATCCGCTAGATGCAAGAAGCGCAGAACTAGTCGAAGTGACAGTGCTTGGGGGAGGCCTATGTCCAGTAGTGGACGTCTTGCGACGGAAATGATGATGACCTACCTCTCCTATATAAATATTTGAATGTCTTAGCACCCGTCGTGAGCTGATAAGGCATTTGAGGGTGCAACGGAACCACATCAAGTCGGTCCTCTACGACACTGAACTGACCGTGGAAAACCTCAAGTTTCAGGTCGAAGTAAGTAGGTGTACTTTCATATCTAGTGAAAAACTCATAAACCGAATAAAGAAAAGAACTTCAGATGAGAACTTCGGGTATAAAGTTCACGCTCAAAGAAAGTAAATCCATTCGTTTTTCAAGACTAGGAAGATGATCATGACGCCCGTCATTTGCCGACGGATATAATAGGTCTATACCTATGAAATTGCCGTTCTGCAGTACTGGCCATTTCAAATCAAAATAATTTTTGTTTGGCTAAGAATTCTAAATTCAAATTAATTTTATTTTTAAAACATGGAATTCTTTTTTCAAAAGAAGTCATTTGTTTAATGATTAGTGTTACATTTTCATCGCATTTCAATCTTTTTCGTCATCATGGATACGTTAAAAATTCGAGTAATTATGGAATATGAGTACCGTCGTGGCAGCAACGCGGCACAAGCGGCACGCAACATCAACGACGTTTACGACGTTTACAAACCAACGCACCACCTGTTATTGGTTTGCTCGCTTCCGTTCTGGAAATTTCGACTTGAAAAATGAACCTCGCGGTCGTCCGAAGACTGGTCGACAATGACGAATTAAAGGCGATTGTGGAAGCTGATGATACACAATCTACGGCTGAATTAGCAGCAGCTTTCGACGTTAGCGTCAAAACAATATTGGTCCATTTGCATCAAATTGGCAAGGTAAAAAAGCTTGACAAATGGGTGCCCCACCCCACGAACTCAATGACCGCCAGCGCGAAGTACGCGTCGAGGCGTACCTTGCAATGCTCAACAGACACACAAATGAAGGAATTTTGAACCACATTGTTACCTGCGATGAAAAATGGATTCTGTTTGATAACCGCAAGCGCTCAGCAAGTTGGTTGGATCCTGGTTCAGTACCTAAACAATGCTCTAAACGAAAACTTACCCCTAGAAAAGTGATGGTCACTGTTCGGTGGTCTAGCGCCGGTGTGATTCATCACACCTTCTTACCAAACGGGGTGAGCATTACTGCAGATGTACTGTGAAGAACTGAACACAATGATGGAGAAGCTGGCACATCTCCAACCAGCATTGGTCAATCGCTCGTCTCCGCTACTCCTGCACGACAACGCGCGACCTCATACTGCACAGCAGACGGTCTCCAAGTTGCAAGAACTGGGGTTGAAAGCTCTCCGTTATCCGCCCTACTCACCAGACCTTGCGCCTACAGACTACTACTTTTTCCAGAATTTGGATAACTTCTTGGCGGGAAAAAAATTCAATACCCGAGAGGCAGTACAAAATGCCTTTGAAGAATTTGTTGCCTCCCGTCCAGCTGATTTCTTTAAGAAAGGCATCAATAAACTGCCCCTGCGTTGGCAAAGATGCATTGATTGCATGGGTGATTACTTCAATTAATACAAATAAAAAGTACATGAAAAAAAATCGTTTAAAATTTTTTCATACAAAACGGCAATTTCATAGGTAAAGATAATATGAGGGCATCGCTTTCTTAAAAAACCCAGGTTTCAGCCTGAATCCCACAGTCATCCGAATGCGGGTAAAGGACTAAATAGAGACGTTAGTTACTCCTAAAATTCAACTACTTATTACGATTATTATACGATTACGATACGATTTCCAGGACACTGAATTAAATTCAGAAACCAGAAGCAGGTTCGTAGAGAACTGGCAGCGCGCGCGCACGGAGCAGCACACCCAGACTATCATCGACAAGGAGTCAGGCCCTTCCCACGCCATTCAATACTTCCAGAACAGGATTGACCAAGAGCAGAGGGTGCACTCTGAAGTTGAACTGCTGGTCAACATTTTTATCAATGTAAGAGGACTTTTTTCTAAGAAATCTTTCATTTTTGCGTCGTTCTTGTTCTCTGCGTCCAGCGCTCAGTGTGGCAACACGTCGTGTTCTGGTTTGCAATTGGTCAATCGTCATCCTGAGGATGCCTCGTTGAGAGGAATGAAGAATAGTTATATATCTACGTCTATTGTATTTTTTTTTCTTTCTTTTTCGTCTGTTTCCTGCCCTTCTCCCATGTTACTTGGGGTATGGGGTCTTCCCGTCTCCCCGTTAGAACTTTGTTTCTACGTATTTTTTTTTTGAGAATTAATTTTTTTTTTGCATATACTATTGCGGGTTAACGGGAACGCCCTTTTAACGTAGTGTATATAATGCTTCTACAGGAAACACTAACAAAAGTGGAAAACTGGATGAATAAATTCGACGTTGACATGGAGGCACAAGACCTTAAAATTGCGAAAATGAAGAATAAGTTTCAAGATGCAGAGCTAAAGAGAAAGGAGTTGGAAGAAACGGTAACCTATATCTATCTATATCTATACATAAGTACATCTATATTTATAATGAGAACCTCCTCCTTTTTGAAGAAATCGGTTAAAAATGAATCCCTATTTCCCTTGGTCACGCCAACACGCGGGAACGGCTGAACGGATTTGGATGAAATTTGGCACATAGGTAGACCATGAACTGGAGAAGGACATAGGATACTTTTTATCCCGATATCCTCACGGGATCGAGACTTATGCGGGTGAAACCGCGAGGCGCAGCTAGTTTATAATAATACTAGCTGCGCTAGCTAATCCAGGTCCTATCCATCTGCCAAATGTCATCTAAATCCGTTCAGCCGTTTTAGCGTGAAAGCGTTACAAACATACAAACTCACTTTCGCATTTATAATACTAGCTTCCGCCCGCGGCCTCGCCCGCGTGGTATGTCGATAAAAAGTAGCCTATGTCCTTCCACAGGGTGCCATCTGTCTCCTTGCGAAATTTTGTCGAAATTCGTTCAATACAGAGTTAACTCTGTCTGTCTGTATGTTACCATTTCACGCCTAAACCATACCACAGATATTATAATACTATAGTCCTCCAGACCGTATTTTCGGCCACGGCGGCCAATCTCAACGGAGACTAGCCTTCGGCGCGGGAGATATTATAGTGCACAAGTGTTTGCGCAGACACAAGTGCACTCTCTCTTCCCTCACTCTCGTAGTCCGATGGGACGGTAATCCGACACGACCGGAGAGAGATCAGGCGTAGGACCAACGGCTTAACGTGCTTTCCGAGGCACGGGGATATCACACCGCCAACTTCCAAACTCCGGGCTGTTACTACGAAATTCCTAATGGAAAAATCCAATAACACTTTGCCCGACCCGGGAATCGAACCCAGGACCCCACGCTCTGCAGTCGCGCTTGCGACCACGAGACCAACGGGGCAGTTATGTTGGGGCAATACAATATAAAATCCATACTATTATTATAAATTCGAAAGTAATTACTTTCGAATTTATAATATTAGTATGGGTTTTAAAGTCGCTTTTCGTGTCCGTCTGTGACCGCGTCGTTCATCTAAACTACGCAATGGATTTTCATAGAGTTTTCACCATCACTTTTACTCTGAGAGTTACAAAGTATATACAGGATGTCTCAAACTTAGTGGTCCAAAGGCAAATGTGGTAAAGAGGAGGTGGCCACCTATCATTTAAAAATATAAAAGTTGGGATATTCTCAACAGTTCAGAAAATTTCACTAATTTAATCATTTTCAAGAAATTTTACACTTTCATTTCGATTTTTCGACCCTGTGAACAAAATTTTCGACGTAGCGACTTCAAATCTTGCTGGAAGATGCCTTGATAGGTACAAGATTATGTTCCTATTTACATTCGGTGTGACTCTGCAATGCTTCAGATTTTATTTTTACCCTTTTCTAACTTTTGATTAAAACTTGAACTTTTGATTTAAAAAAAAACATGCGGAGCAGTCTTTGGGGACTGCCGATAAAAGTGAAAACTAAGCAACAATGCGTAACCTCAACGTAATTCAAACGGTAGACGGTAGATGGCGCTAAAAACATTTCTTCAAGCGTGACGGTGCCGATGACGCGAGTTCCATGATTTTTGTTTACCCAAAAATTGCTCAACGCGCCTAAAGAAGTTTTCAGTTTTCTTCTGCTATTACAATCGACACAAAGATATCACTTTTAAGTCACGATAAGGCTGGATTATGCGACAAACATAAATTATTCTACTAAAAATAACAAGAAGTTAGTTTTAGTTGCCAGAATAACCTTCTAACCCCAAATTTGCAAAATGTTAGTAAAAGTCACAAACGGAAAACGGGATTATTATTGTTTTTAAACAAAAGTTTCGAATTAGGAATTAACTTTTTTTCATACCCAGACTCTTTATTAAGTACCAGTAACATAGTTTGGCTATTAAAACCTCTTTACAACTAAATGGTTACCGATAATGTACAAAAATCAAAACCGCCCGTTTTTTTGCAAAGGGGTGTATATTTCGTTAGGACGAGTTTATTCTCTTCACTTTTCACTATCGGGCCAAACCTGTACGGCAATTCCCTGAGCTGTTATACAATTCAAAAAAATACTGTTTTCACTATTTTTTGTAGTTAAAATAGTTAAAAGTCTAATTATATCTAATCTAATTATAGTAATAGCTTGTAATAAAAAATAAAGGGAAAATCGTACTCTTTCGGAATATAGCATTCATTTTGTTTGGCACTTTCACCTTCTTAGCCCAAAAATGTATGGACGGTGAATGATCTCCTTTAGGTAGACGCCGCAGCATTCTTCGAGAAAGCATGTGTGATTCAAAGTACATCAGCAGTATTTTGTTTATCAGAATTTATATTTTGTAATCAGAATTATTTTATTTTCATCCCCAGTATGCTACCCACGGTGTATTAATAAAGAACTGGGTCCAGTTCAAGACGGATCGTCAGGCTGCAATCGACTATAGAGAAAAGATGACCACATCCGCCTTAATAGTGCAAGCGTGGTGGCGCGGTCTGCTTGTCCGATTAGAAATAGGCCCCTATAAACCAAAGAAGAAGCCCAAAGGACTTCCTGGTGACAAGGACAAGGACAAGAAGAAGAAGAAATAAACAAACTTCCTAGCTATGTTTTTTTCACTTATTATATTGCGTTTAGTCTATGGTCTTATTTCAAGAGGTGATGGTTTGATCAGTCTTCTTCGTTTCGAGTCGATGGTAAATAAATCTAATCCGTTAAATTAGTCATCAGGATGAATCAATAAAGCCATTGAATTAAGTATTAGTATTTTTGCCGTTCTATTTTTTTTTTTCACAAGTTATTCTGTACACTGGATATCAATACCTTCTCTATTGTTCCGCGAACCCGCACCTCGTATCGTTAAATATAACTTTAATTTGTAATAATATAACTTTAATTTGTATTATTATTCCTTAATTATTATTCATCATTGTTTAGTTAGCATCTTTTTTAATTTTACTTTAGATAACAGTTTACACAGGATATCAATACCTACTCGATTGTTCTGCGATTACTTTAATTTGTATTATTATTCCTTATTTAACATTATTGTTTAGTTAGCATTTTGTTTAAATTTGACTTTAGATAAAAGTTTACACAGGATATCAATACCTACTCGATTGTTCTGCGATTACTTTAATTTGTATTATTATTCCTTATGTAACATTATTGTTTAGTTAGCATTTTGTTTAAATTTTACTTTAGATAAAAGTTTACACGGGATATCAATAGGTACCTACTCGATTGTTCCGCGATAACTTTAATTTGTATTATTATTTCCTTAACATAACATTACCTATTGTTTAGTTAGCATTTGTTTAAATTTTATTTTAGATAATAGTTTACACGGGATATCAATAGGTACCTACTCGATTGTTCCTCGATAACTTTAATTTATATTATTATTTCCTTAATTAACATTATTGTTTAAGTAGTTTGTATTTTTTTAAATTTTACTTTAGATAAAAGTACCTACTTATTAAAAGTGTTGTTTTTATTTGTTTTTTTTTTTTGTTTTCGTCAGGATTTCTATGCGTTTACAGGTTGTGATTAAAACACCGAGTCACCTACAGGGGTTCAACCATAGATATAAGAAAGAAGTTTTTTATATGTTTTTATATTTCTATGGGTCCCACCGTCTGTGGCACAGCATAATAAAGTAACAGTATTATGTCTCGGCAGTGACCTTGAAATACTTACCTACAGCCGTTAGATAAACCTTCCGCGTCCGTGCGTAACTGCCGCACACTCAATACTGTTGCGTACTGATAAACACTGAGATTTTGAAGCGCGTCGTTTCGGCCGTTTTCTATAAAGATGTAATACTGTTACTTATTTATAGATACTAGTCAGTGGTAATCATGCGGTAAAACTTGAACTACCGTACTACTGTATCATCGATAGATTTTTATCAATTGCAATTTTTTTTTCTCCTTTATTATGGAATTTTCCTGATTTTCCGATTTTGTGCGCTTTATAATTTCTAACGTGACGTGATACCTGCGTTATCGTGACGCCGTGGAAGTCCACGATAATATCGTCACGTTAAAAATACTGCTACGACCATACACAAAGAGAATGGACAGAGCGTTCAGAATTCAGGTGTGCAGTGAATACACAATACAGATTAAAAAGTACGAGAGAGACAAAGCGAACGTGCGGCCAGTAGTTGTCTCCTTCTAGAATTGTGAATCTGAATATTGAATTTGAAAATTTGACAAAATTAAATTTTACAGGCTTGCAAAAAAGATACATTGGGCGCACAGTCACTTTGGCTCTTTCAAGAGAGAGTGATAACTTTTGTGAGGCTACCCTCAGTACATTCTCTCTCTAAGTCTATGGCTACCGCATTAAGGCGCTGTCAGCATCAAACTGTTCTGACACGCCCTCCCGCTCCGCCCAGAGCGGGAGAAGTCATTCGCTACCATAAAAAAAAAACAAGAATCAGTCAATTCAGTTGCCTGTTGCCAAGGTCCCGGTATCCCATTCGGACTAACCCACAACCCTGTCAGGCATCGGTCCTAGCGGACCCCGCCAATTGTGCTGACATCTCTTTGAGGCGCGCGTGGAACACGACGCGCCATCGACCCGGGCCTGGTCCTAATCGGACGGCGAGCTACCCATTGCTCGCCGTCTGCAAGCCCGCGCCTATGGTGGCCGGGAATCCGCCTGGGATTCTCGACGCCCAGGGCGTCTCCAACGGCGGCGGTTAGGGGCGTGAGGGCGCAAACTTTGCCTCTCCCTCACGCGTTCCGCCTCCTCCTTCGCGAGCATTACTGCTTCGCAGAAGGAGACTAGACAACGCTTAACAATATAATATGGATAAACAGCGCTCTGTTAGACACTCACCACCGAGCAGCGACCATTGCGAGGCTCCGGGCGGCATATCTTTGCGAGGCCCTTGTCCTTTGCGTAAAGTACCCATATGAATTAAAAGTTATTTCTGATGATTGATGAGAAATGAAATTAGTAAATAAATTAAGGGGACCTGTACCTACGCAAAAAAAAAAGAAAATGCAGGATGCAAGGACGAGCGTAGCTCGAAGTAGGTGAGTATAATATGTTCCTTGGAGCGTAGCAAGCTCGAAAATTGTACCACGCCGCTTCGGAAAGGTTAGGATTTCTTCGGTTACAGAAATAAGAGATACTTTGGCAAGAGCGAGCGAAAAGGGCTCGAAAGTGTTTGCACCAGTCTTGGATAGGTCTTTTTGACCATTTATATAGAAATAGATGTATTTTTTTCTACATACGTAAGTAGTACCTACATAAGTAAGATTGAAGGATGTAAGAGCAAGTTTAAGAAACAAGAGATTGAAGGATGTAAGAGCGAGCAAAGCGTGCTATCCGAATTAATCAATGCGGATCTCATGCGGATGTGGGCATGTGGGTAAAAAAAAAGGGTGAATATAAGTAGGTAAAAATCATAAACAACAAAATGGAAATTATAATCATTTTATAAAAAATATATCTCTCTAAATCTTCATATTTTCACGTACTTATTAGTGTTTATGTGTTTGATGGATATAAGATCCATCAAACACATAAAACGAGAGCTAAGTACTTATACATATAGACTTTCAATGATTAAAATTTAGTATTTTTTATTATAATTGCCGCGAATTGAATAATGATCAACGTACCTACTCCGAAACAGCGCTGCAATATGCAAAAAACACAAATTGAATTTCGCCGTGTCGCCTTGGCGGATCACAATAAAAAATCTTGAGATCCGCATCCGCTTCCGCGGACGCGGATGTGGGCCACCAAAAATCCGCATCCGAAACATCCCTGGTGCGTATTATTCTCAACTTGCCAAAAAAGTCCTGTCTTGAACTCCTGATAACTTATTTTGTTTGTTTATTTGAACGCGCTAATCTCTGGATGGAACTACCAGTCGGATTTGAAAAATTATTTTTGCATTTTATAGCCCAATTCTTGAGTAAGGAAACGGGCACAATACAATACAAGATATGAGAGATAGGTAGATAGATTTTTATTTAATTTAACCAGACCCACCAGTAAATAAAGTCGCACGCGGTAAGTCATCCTTCTGCGAAAACAATCTGGCCACTTCTGACAAAAAACTTTGACTTGTCATTAATTTTAATAAATTTTTCTCTTGTCATGTCATTGAAACTTGATAAAAGTACATAAGTATTGTTCTATGTGATTAATTTATTTCATATTGTCTAAGTATTTGTATAAGTGATCAATTAATTTACTTGTTAGTAATGTCTACAATACAGCAGCCTGGCCCTCCTGATGGGTCTGTTTCGGAGGTAAAGTAAAGAATCACGTAAATCGGCTCCTAATCCTAATCACGGATAAACCTAGAACATAATTTTAAGCCAGCGGGCTTTACAGTTGTCGCATATTATAATATGTGTAACATCTAACATCTTGGCTAACAGTACCAACCTCTCGGAAAATGGCTTGGTACCATCTGATGGCCAACTCTAGCACCGCGCGCGCTCATTGGTCAAATCAAATAGCGCGTGCTTCCTGTTACACACTTCCGTCCCTTTTCACGAAATCACTCCCGCAGATTGCAGGAAAGGTAGAGGAAAAATGATACACATCATAAGGGACTCACCGAACACATAACCTCCTCCTTTTCTGAAGTGAAGATAATACTTTCGTTGCTGACCGTACATACTTTAAGGTAGCCGGCCGGTAGGCCGGTATTTCTTTGCTGAAATACCTACCTGAAAACAGTCTCGAAATTTCAATAGATGTAGGTATAGTATAGTGATAGTGATGTGATTTCTCATGTAAGTATCGATATCGATGAGAATATTTTTATAGAGAACCTAGTGGTCACTTGAAAGTGGAAATGACAACTAGGTCTCACTAGGTATACTTCATAATAAGTAACAGTTTTTTTTTATAGGGAGTGATGTTACATCGAAAAGAATACCTAGAAGATCCTCCAGAGTTAGATGTTTCCCAAATTCAGAGTGTTGTGCCTATTGAAGGGTAATATTTTTACTTTTTTAATTATTTTAATATTATATCATATCAACATAAGTTACCTACTGAAAAATCTTTTTTTTAATTATTTTTTGTATTCAACAGGTCCATCATACTGTTAAGATCTTTATTTACATCTATTCTCGAAGATTTATTGACGCAACTGCAGATTCTAGGTAAAACTTAATGGTGGCTAACGGCCAGTTTCTTCATCAAAAGTAACAGCCCCGGATTGGATTTACAACCGTCGGCGTCGCCTCTGCGCCGAGGATTGAAAATACAACAATGCAATAGAACAGTTGACTGTTACTTTGGTTGTTACTTTTGATGAAGAAACCTAAAAAAATACTTTCAACAGTGACCGGGCAGGTCAATGAATGAATGAATGGATGGATGAAAACGCGCCTGAGGGTAAAATATTTATTTGTTATACGCAGTTATGTACATGCATTTGGTTGGGGTACTAGAATGATCAAACACCAATGCAGTACCTATTGATTTTTATTCCAAAAGTCACTTCTACTACTTATGGGACGAAGGGCCATAGTGTGATAGGAGGTCTGCAAGTCAAAACTTCAACTTCTGTTCAGTTGAAAATCTGCTGATTTCTAATTAAATTAGGGAATATTTTTAATACTGCAAGCGTGAATTTTTAATAGCAACTTTTTATTTTTTTTACTTTTTGGTAATTTCATTATGTCCTATGGGCCCTTACGGATCGGATAGGGGTTTTGTTATACCTACATAGTAAAGTTCGTGTCTATATACCAATTGTCTATATACGATTTTGATATTTCTGTACAATACGTACGGCCAATATAACTTGGCAGTTCCGAACTTCGCGTAGAGGGCTGCGTAGTAACATTTTTTAGAAACCAAATGGTGACATGAGGCAAGCCTGATTGAGAGAACATGTGCCAAAGTTCGAAGAGCCTATGTTCAGACCTGCCAAGTATTGTGAGGATATCATCTTTACCCTTTTCACCCTTGTGCAAAGGAGCATCTGTTTTTCTGAAGGATAAAAACTCTATCAGACCAACCGAGTTTAGAGTAGGTACTAGAAATGCCACAATTCGTAGTGATCCATCCACTTTCTTTTTACCACTACGGGGAACTCTTTGCCTTGCATCTCACCTGATGGCAAGTGATGATCAGGCTGAAGGTGAAGCCAGGTTTACCCAGAATCCTCAACCACAGAGGAAGTGGCTATGTTTTTCATGCAAATCCGTTCGGCTGTTATAACATGAAAGCGTAACAAACAAACATAAAAAAACACAAATATTTTCTCTATATGTATAAAGTTTAGATTAATTAGGACCATGCTTAGTACTAAAACATGTTATGATTATCTTTAGAAAGATGCAACAACAAACTGGGTCTCATAAAAACAGCGGCTGATATTGATTATTTGAAAGCTATAAAATATGGTGTGTATGATGCCAGTGACGTTAAAGATGAGCTTGATGGAATAGACAAAAATAATCTTAACTGCACGATATACAAAATTAAAAAACTTGACGCAGACAGGTACAATTTGTTTTTTTTTGGTTTTTTAATGCCTCTATTTTACTTTTACACTGTATATTATATTTGTCCTAGGAAATATATATATAAAGTGATGGTAGCAACATATATAAGTCTAGCGGAATCCTTAACCTTTGATCCTCTGGTAAGTTACATCAAATCAATCGAGGGCCTGTATCGCTACCGCTTAAACTTAACGGAAGAAGAAAGTAAAAATAAGATGTAAGATGTTTTTATTGATTTGTTTACAATATCGATATACCTACACGGTGTAAGGGACATCAACGCGCGGACTGTTGCCATGAATGCAGCACTGATTCTAAACACCCCAGTAATTACATTTTGATCGTGTAGGTATTGAACTGTTGTATGAAATAGCATGTTTTTAAAATCTCCGGCAATTTTTTTTAACTCTGGTGGGTCTTGAATGATATATACCAAATTCGCGGCAACAGACTGCGCGTCGATGTCCCTTACCTATACAGTATGCAAGGGTAAACACCGTCGTCACTCAAACCATGGGTAAACTTGTGTGTACTTATATAAAAATAAATGACCCAGTAACAACAAAAAAAAAAACCTTATTTTCATTAAAAGATTTTAAAAAGTAAATATCCGTCACTGTCCCGATTCTCATGGATTCGCGTTCGAGAGAGCTGCGAAACAGCTGACGGCTGGCCATGTAATGTCTCGCGCGCCCCGCCCGCCCCCGCCAACCGCCGGCCGCGGCCGGTCGTTGCCCTTGCGTAGGGTGAAATATTCTTGTGGAAACATGTAGATTTACTTAAAAAAAAAAAAAAAACCATTGATTTTACGTTCTATTATTGAAACCAAACCACTGGTTTCAAGGATAACGGTGTTTACACTAACACCCTGTATACTAATAAATTGATGAATCACTTTTTTTTCTGCATAGTCTTCGTAAAGACCTGAGTAGACAACTTAGACAGCAACGTAACCATATAAAAACCGTATTGTATGACACCGAAGTTATCATTGATAAACTAAGGACTGAGGTTGAAGTAAGTCTACCTACATTTCTTATTGATTATCATGATAATTCTATATTCTACATTATTTTGTATAATGAGTACATAAATAATAAAACATTTTGAACGAATCTGCCAATGATATTAAATTAACAGATATGTTATAGGCGCGCAATCGTAAAGACTCGAAAACATTCCAATTGTAACGTTTTTACTTGCAGTGAAATGTAAAATGAATGAAACGTGGGTATGTGTGCCGCTGCTGCGCGGAACACTTTTTTCGGTTGTTTTGTGAGTGTATAACATATCTGTTAATATAATATCATTGGAATCTGCACATTAAACTTGGATGAGAGGTAGACCGAAGAAAAACTTCGTTCCAATCGGGTGTCCCACGAAACCTCTCGACTGTTTTTGGCTTCCTGGTAAGTTAAGGCGAAAGCACCAGGGTGGGTACCCTGCGAAATTATTACGTTTTTTGCAATTATCAGGTCCTATGTTGTATGTTTATTTCGATTCGATTCGCAACCGTAACTTTAGTAGGTAATTAACAATCATCAATGTATCTTTTTTTTAATTTAAATTTCGCGGGCTAAGGTAGCTTAGCGCATCCCCCATAATTGATTGACGTCATTTATACTACCTACCCTAGCAGGTTATTTTAATTATGTGTTATTGCTTTTAGGATACAGTCTTGTACACTGAAGTGGGCAGTCGCTACATAGATAATTGGCAAGTAGCAAGGACAGAACAACACACGCAGACGATTTTTAATATCGAATATACACCTTCAACTACGATTGAATATTATAAACAAAGAACTGACCATGAAGTAAGAGTTCATACTGAAGTGGATACATTGGTTACCATTTCAATTACGGTAACTTACATTTTGAATTTTCAATGATTATTCGACCTACAAAAAAATCTACGGTTCCCTACATTTTGACGAGGTAAGTATGCGAATAAATGTAGGGAAAGCTGATTATTCTTTCGCGATTTCAGGGTTGGTCCAATAGTGAAAGTTGTTCATAATAATGAGTACAATGACCCTTTTAGAGGATGCCCATGAATTAAATTTCACTGCTGAGCAACGGCTTTCCTTTCCCTTCCACACACCTTTACCTATGAAATAACAGTATAATTGTAGGTACAGCTTGGCAAAAAAGAGTATGATGCGGTGACAAATCAAACTATATGTTGGCACTACTTTGCCGACAAGTGCTAGTAGGTTTTTGAGTCAGTTCAAGCAGCGTTTTTAACTATTTGTTTAAATTCTTTTACTCATTTCTCATTTGAAGTGACATATATGCAGTAGTAACGCCCTCATTTTTTCGAAACTCTTTTTTGCCAAGCCCTAAGTAATAAATATAATTTTCTTTCTCTTTGCGTTGTTTCTATGTTTAACTTGCTTATTATATATTTTTAAGGAAACATTGGCAAAAATTGAGGCATGGATGGACAAATTCGACAAAGATATGGAAAAAATGGATCTCAAAATACAAGTGAAGAAAAATGATTACCAAGACATACGTGACGCAAATATACGCCGCGAAGAAATGGTTACCTACTCAATTAATTCTCTATGTTCAACAGCTCCTGATCTATATCCATATAATTGTCTACCTGATTTCTCAGTAGTATTCATAGTTACCATTATCATCACTGGGAGGACAGGAGAAAGGTCTAAAAAGTTCGCTACTGAACAAAGGCTTCCTTAATCGTACGCCATGTATCTCGATCGGCCAATCTCATCCAGCTGCCAGCTGCTAGGAGGTTCGACGCTGTGTTAGCCTGATGCTAAGACGTTAAATTAAGAACGACTTGATGTTCTCCATCTCAACTCGAGGCAGCTTGCAACTTACGAGTTTCGACGCTAGCACTTTGGCAGCTGCAGCAAATAAATAACTCCCCCGTCAGATACATGTGTGCCACGAGAACCGTCTCTTGACGGACTTGTCTCTCGCCACTGGTTTTGTGCCCGCCTGCTTAAAGGCTCGTGCAGCCTCTGTATGTTGTAATTGCACAGGCAAGTCTTTTCTGTACCAATAATTAAAGTTTTTTTTTTTTTAGCTTGCGCTACATGACGTGCAAATGAAGGAATGGAACCATTTCAAGGAAGAACGTGAGATAGCACGACGTTATCACGACAAGATGCTGACTTCCGCTCTTATTGTGCAGGCTTGGTGGCGCGGCTTGCTTGTGCGCCTTAAAATTGGACCATATAAAGTCAAGAAACCAAAGAAAGAAAAGAAGAAGGAATGGTAGACTTGAGAGATTTGAAGACTGATGCTGTATAATAATGTTAGTTAATTTATTAATAAACTAATTTTAATATATTTCTACTTGTTTTATGATTTGGAAAGGTAAGTACTAAAAAATACAACCTAGATACTATACAAAAGCATGCGAGTCTAGAGCCATCACATAAAGAGAATTATTGGCCCTCATTGAATCGGTTTGAAACAAATTTCTAATCCATTGCTTTCTGTTTGATGAACTGTCAAAATGATACAAATTAGTCATAATCGGTTACGAAAATATAGCTGATTGATTGTGTATTACGCAATTAGCGTGCAGCTTTGTAGCGGTGGACAGTTGGAGCGTGCCCTCACTCAAAATATGTCGTAGCTATAGGCTCGTTAGTACCTACGTCTGAAAATATGCAACGAAAGATCAAAAAACTCATACAAAAAAAACCGACAGACGAATTGAGAAAAGAGAAAAACTGTAACTTCTGGGACACATCATAATTTTTTCAGTCCTGCTTGAAAAAGGTCTCTCCAAGCGTCGCCACATCCGCCGTTCATATACTTTACGCAGCTGATTCCTGCGACCTTTACCAGCTCATTAGTCAACCTGGTTCCCACGCTGCGCCTTTCAATAAGCGGTAGACCGACTGAAACCTTTCAACTCCATGGGCCAGCGGTTCTGCGAGGAATGCGGCCCACAGCCACTTGTATTTAGCTATTCCAGGCCATGTCGGTTACGCAGGGAAGCTTCGAGCTATACCCTCTCTATTGCCGTCTTGAATTTGAATCTTTTTTTATGAGCTATCAAGTTTCAGCTCCGTAAGTGATCACGCGCTGATCAGACTTTCATCTTGAGACATTGGTGCCGATTCTGTGGTTCACAAACTAAACTCATCATTTTTATTTCATTATGAAAAGGACAGAAGATAAATTTTAGAGTAGTCCTGTCAAAATTAATCAGCGCCTGTCACTACTCCATAAAAGTTTAGAAGTGATTAAAAACTTGCCTACTAAAATTACATCAATTTACGTCAGGCGCTGCGAATGCGTGGTGGGGTAGGTACCACAACTAAAAAGTGTAAAATAAAATTTTTTACAAAAAAAAATACAACCGACTTCCAAAAACACCACTAAAAAGTGAAAAATAACTTTAATTTCGGAAGCAGCAAAAAAAAAATAGTTATTTTTAATTTTTTTGTGTTTATTTGGATGTCGGTAGTTTTTTTTTCGTATGAATGTCCAAATGTAACCTAACCGAGATTTCCGAGACAGGTGGAAAAATACTCGAGTGAGATTGTATAATTACTATTTTTTTCCTGCGGCTTCGCCCGCGTGGATGTCGGATATCGTCTCACGGAAACGTACCTACTACCGGGATACCTACTTAAGAAATGCTGGGTTTCCTATAGAAACTTTATCACCCCCCGATAGGATTATTTTTGAAACAATAAGTAGCCTATGTCCTTCCCCGGGATGCCATTTATCTCCTTGCCAAATTTTGTCGAAATCCGTTCAGTAGTTTAGGCGTGAAAAGGTAACATATTTACAGACAGACAGACAGAGTTACTTTCGAATTTATAATACTTCCGCACGCAGCTTCGCCCGCGTGGTATGTCGACAACAAGTAGCCTAAGTCCTTCCCCAGGATGCCATCTATCTCCTTCCCAAATTTTATCTAAATCCGTTCAGTGGTTTAGGCGTGAAAAGGTAACATACAGACAGACAGACAGAGTTACTTTCGAATTTATATAATAATATTAATGGATGGAAGTATGGATAGAATCTATGGTTACTAGTATAGATTGTTCAAGATGTCGGAAAAAATCATGCCGACTGGGAGCTTTACAGGCGTGCGCCGCGTTGAATAAGGTTTTATAAAAACAATGTTTACCGGAATTACCTAATGCATTGTTTACCTGGATTAACATACTATAGGGATTTTTCCGACATACGCAAGCGAAGCCGCGGGCAAAAGCTATTAGAGTTAACGCACGATATAGGTATTTATTTAGGTAAGTTTAAATAACTAATTTTTTTCATCAGTAATATCTTCTGTTTCTACCTTGACGTAACATCTGGAAAACTTTACTCTAAATCATACAACTATCAAGAAACCATTTTTAGATAAATAATTTTATAATTAAAATAATATTAATGAATCGATACTTTTTATTGTTCACATTCACATCACATCACTATGTGCAACGTCAACGAAGTCACGTGACCCTTCTCAACCAATCAGAACGCTGTATTTGACAACTAAAATGTAAACTCTCCACGCGAATGTTATCAAAAACTTGTATTTAAAGCTTTAATTATTAATATAATATGCCGAAAAAAGAAAAGGTGAGTTTGAGAATAAAAGAACCAATTTTATAACACCCCATATATAAATATTTTTCTCACCGTTGTAAAAAAAAACGGTAATTTACGTTGTCGGCATTTTACGCTTCCATCGTCGTAATACCTACTACTATGCCATGTCAGTTTGTCAGTTCAGTTCGTTTATGGTATGCGGTGCTGCATAATTTACGTGTGTAAAATCTCCGCAATATTGGTGATTTGAAGCAGATAAGCGTGTGTTGTGAGGGTTTCAGTGGAAGCTGTTGTTCGCAGGAGGCGATGAAGACCAAAGTTGATAAAAACAAGAACGGCGACAGTGAGGCTGAGGTAAGTTGTTTATAATGTAATTTGTAAGATCACATTATCTTCCCGTTGGCACACGACTTGCTTGGGCCGATGTTTTCTGTTTTACAACGCCAGAAACGTACAAAACCTGCTTAAAAAAACTTGTAGTACCTACAAGATTTGCCATAGGGCTATTATTTCTACTACAATCGAAAATAAACGGGTTCTATGATGTTGTTGTCAACAGGATACGTTTTTATAAATACGTACTTAAGTATTATTAGAAAAAAAAATCGATGTCCGTAATGTTAGTATTGAATTCTTATTGGTTAGACTCGGTGTCGTCAGGGAATAAATTGATAGGTCAAGTCTTCATTAGTTTTATTGAAGGAAAACGTGTGTATTCATTTATATTGCAATGGTCAGTACATTTCCATATTTGTTTAGTGTTCCGTAGGTAATCTGATAACAAGAATCAAACTTATTTTTCACCTAACCTCTTTGGCCAAAAGTACCAGGTCAGGTACCTAAGTCATATGATTACATCACTTTGAAAAGTACTTAATTGCTTACTACTCCAAATGTTCATCATTAGGTACTGTAAATTTTGACACTTGTCTGTTAATTCTTGACAATGTTATGTATCAAATGCCTGGAGACTGATACGGAGAGTTTGATACTGAATTTAAAAACATGAAGTGTAAAAAAATAATAACTATGGTTTTGTTTTGAAGAATTGCTTTAATTGCAATAACACCATGTATATAACATACTCTGAGACATGATTATGTCAAACGAGGCAGTTACCTATATGCTGACAATGTATGGGTCTCCAAAGATATGGCAATAAACTCACAATTATGGTGATTTATTTTAGAATCTGTGTAGAGGTTTCATTCTACAGAGGATGTTACCCAGCGATAAGTCGACCATGATAATGAAAAATAGTATAGACAGATTTTATCCAGTGTCATAAAGCCAAGCAATCCAAAATAAATATCATACAGTTTTAAAATGTTACAAATTGTTAGGTAAATTGACTGTAAAATCTGATAACAACAGATTTTATAGTCAATTTACTTATCAACTTGTCCAAGTACTGATTTGTTGATCAACATGCCAATGACCATTGAAATATGTTTTACCAGCAGATTTTACTTAGGAAAGGTACAGTGACAGATTGAGAATGAGATTAGAATGCGAATGTTCTTAAAAACTATGAGAATTGGCCCACTGTGGGACTAATTATTTATTTATTTATATCCATTTTTCAAAGTTATATACTCCATTTGAAATTTTTTACATTCCGTTCAACCAATTTTGACTTCTATACTGTAGGCATAGGGATGGCATTAAAAGCGGTTACAATACCAAATGTTTACTGCAGCTGCCATTTTTCATGCTACCAACACAATAGAAGTCAAACCGTTTAAACGGACTGTAAAAAAGGTTTATTCAAAGGTGTAATCTTATTTCCAATGGACTATAAAATTAAAAAACATTTAAGCTCAGTTGCGAGTCTCTGCGTGCCCTTTGGCAAAGGCTTCCTCCAAACCCTTCCAATTCTCCCTTTTCCTTGCCTGTCTAGTCTGTGTCTTTCAGCTTTCATCTAGTGATGAAAGCTGTCATCCTGCCATCTTTTCAACGGTTTCCCTTTCTTACTTTTCCCTTCCCTAGGGTACCATAGCGTCACTTTTTTGTTCCATTTCTCTTCTCCCCTGCCAGTTTTGCCGGCCCATCTCCATTTTAATCTTATCAGTTTTAGTACTACATCTCGTGTTTTTGTTGCCTTCCTGATTACACTGATGGGACTATTTTAGGGTAATTAAAAAGTCATTTTTATTACATAATTAGCTTACCCGACAGGCGTTGAGTCCAAATTTTAATAAAGACAATACCTGAGAAAAGGCTAGGCACATGAAGATGATAGAATATGTACTTAGTTGGTGTGTTTTAAGTGCACTTACTTACAGACAATAATAATAATGATATTATTACTATGGTACAAAAACTACTTCATATTATTTTCTAATGTCACTTCCTAAATAGATTTCTTTCAAGTGTGAAATACTTTGTGAACAATAGAATCCTCAAGCAGCTATTCATATGAAAATTGAATGATTATTTCTGTAATACAGTTTGATGGCCACTACAAGATGGCTACTGCAAGTGCAAGAGACAAGAAATTATTGTATGTAATTCTATAAATATCGATGAATTCTGCAACATTTAAAAAATAAACATTCACTTATGTAAGGATCGTAGCAGGTGACATTTTGCAGGATCTGTCTGCCTACCCCTATGGGAAGAAGGCTTGAGTTTATATATTATTCCCACTGATTCCCACAAAGGATGTATTCCCACTGATTCCCGCATCTTTGTCTGTATCCAGATAGGAAAGGAAACCCACATTTCGCCAGTTATGTTAGTCCCGTCTAATAGGAGAGCCCATTGCGAATCACTAAGTTAGGTACATCCAGAATTAGGGAATATGTTAAACTTATGTGTAAGACTTACATAATTCCTAATGTATCTCTGCGTTTACCGGGATAAAAAGTAACCTATGTCCTGAAAGCCAAACATCCGTTCAGCCATTTTAGCCGTTTTAACTGCGCCCGCGATATCGCGCTAGTATGTACGGGCCTTTACGAAGTGACGCGCGACAATTCAGGAACTTGTGACTTTCGGCTTAGCCGAATCTTCGGGATGTTTATGGCCGAAAACGAAAATGTGGCCGGATCATGACTTTTTTTTACGAAAAATGGCCTCACTAACTTTAATAGACCTTATAATCATGCATTATTGTCTTCACCTGATATGGAAACACAATTTCACAGAGCATTTTTTTATTTGTGTAGTTAAGTGTCAAGTCCAGAAGAAGAAGTTGTTTTTAGGGTTCCAAACCCAAAGGGTGCCAAAAGGTTCCGTACTCGAAGGGTGTCAAAAGAGGTCAAAAGGAACTTTATTACTAAGCCTCCGCTGTCCGTCCGTCCGTCTGTCTGTCAGCGGGCTGTATCTCATGAACCGTAATAGATACACAGTTGTTCACAGATTGTGTATTTCTATTGCTGCTAGAACAACAAATAACAAAAATAAAATAATTAAAGGGGGTTCCCATACAAGAAACGTGTTTTTCGCGCGATTTTTGCTAAATATTGTATGGTGGTACGGGAACCATTCGTGTGCAAGTCCAACGTTTTTCTGTTTCTGATATTTTACTTAGAAGGCTGTCCAATTTTAGATACAAGGACGCAGACTTGGCAGGATACTCGAATGACAAACGTTTTCTCTAATTAGCATTGAATTAACCACAATCTAAATAAAACAAGCATAAGGAAATAAAATAACGTTTATTCACCTGTACCAAGAAGAAATAGCAATTTACTACAAAAAACTGTTTAAATTATTATCCATTGATGATGTAAAAATATGAGGATTTTATTATATTTAATCAAAACATTAAGCAGTCAACAGAATTGAAAATATAATATTTACAAAAACATCAAATCAAAGCTAACATAAAAAAAATCGGCTTCACATCAATCTTTATCATTAAACTTGCAAAAAACGTACAAGACATTTAAATTGGTTCTCGCGCAAAAAGTAGAAATTTCGCAGTTGCATTTTGAGTCTTATGTTGTGGTGATAACGCATTGGATGTTTATCAATGATATGTAAATAGCTCGTCTTCGTATGTAGGTAGATGTTGGGTGAGGATTTGGCATCTCACATGAGTTGGTTACCCGACCCAGTGCGTGTGACGCGATCGCGGGAGCGCAAGCACGCGTTTCGCTACCCTCCCTTAAATATCTCAATTATTCCGTTGTTATTTGAAATTTTCTGGCTTGTACTCATACGTATTGTGATTTTCCGTGTTCACTTGCAATGTTTACGTTGGCAGATCTGTGGAATTCCGTCGCTTTTGTATGTATGTCTTCGTCGCTGTTTTCATTGATGTGATTCTTCTGTTGGATTTTACTAAGAGTGTGTTAATGGTAGCTACCTTCTATAACTGTTAACCTAAATTCTAACATACTTCGATACTTATTATTAAAAAAAAACTTCAACCGAAATATACACCCCTTTGCAAAAATAACGGGCGGTTTTGATTTTTGTACATTATTGGTAATCAGGGTTGGTATAAAACAAGTTGTTTTAAAACACGTATTTTAAATAATGTTTAAAACATTTTGAAATAAAACAATGTTCTTTATTAAGTGTTTAAAATCACTGTTTAAAACAAGTTTTAAACAATGTTTAAAATATTCAGAAAAAAACATGGTTTTAAATAGCGAATGAATAGAAATGAATGAATATCATGAAATGTTTAGGACCTGAAATAGCTCGAAAAGAAATTAAAAGGTTAGATAGTAGATTAGATTATTAGATTTGGCATATTTTTTATGAAGTAAGTAATTCCCTGCAACTATTTTGGGGTTTCCCCTTAATTAAACACAGTCCATTTTACCTATGTAGGTATATCTAAATCTATACTTCGTAGCCGGTAAAAAAGTTCCCTTCCGTCGCTTGTCGAAAGGAGGCAATTCCCCGCAATTGTTTTGGGGCCTTCTTTTTTCTTATTTAAATAATATAAGGTCAGGTGGGGTAAGAGGAACATACTTTATTTTCAGTAAAATATTTTGACTGCTAGGACGAACAGTTGAAGTCTTTTAAGATATTTGGAAAACACAAAACTTGCCTTTATGTATTAGCTTCCCGTGGGCTAAATGTCATTACGCTAATAACACTTCTTACGACGATGTTGACGTAAATGTCAAGATTAAATAAACGTTCCTCTTCCCCCTCACATGGGGTAAGAGGGACAGTCATTGTATTTCCTAAGATTGGAGTTTGAATTAAAATATTCGTTGCTAAATGTTCGTTAATTTGTAGGCAAAACTGCTTCGATCAATATTAGATCTTAATTTCGATGAAATAAGGTATCATTTGGAATGAAAAAGAAGAATAAATCAATTCGGGGTAAGAGGGGCATACAGGTTCGATCAGGGGTGGCAAACTAAAAAGAAGTCGATCAGTTATATTTTTATTTAATCATACAAACAGTAGTCATAAACATTCTCACCCTAACTAGTTTTAAATAACAATGGTACTATGTAACGAGATCAACATTGCGAATCAGTCTTTTAATTCTTCTAAAAAACACCAAAACTATTATAAAAAAAAACTAAAACTTTTACTCGTTAAAAATAACAATGGTACTATGTAACGAGATCAACATTGCGAATCAGTCTTTTAATTCTTCTAAAAAAATATAATTTTCAAAAATTAAAAAAACACGCTTTAATAGCAAATCGAACTAAAAATCAGAAAATAACTTAATAAAGAAAATTAATTTCATTGTAAAAAAGCGTCGGGTGCTCGATATTGATTGTTATAAATATTAGTTATTCGTAAACTTAGAGTTAGTATAGAAATATGATAAAAAGCACCCCACGCTTTTTTACAATGAAATTAATTTTCTTTATTAAGTTATTTTCTGATTTTTAGTTCGATTTGCTATAAAACCGTCTTTATTAAGTTCAGATGTGCTAAGTTTTTCTTATATATTTTCGCGGCATATTTTATCATTCCTGCAACAGTCAAACAACAACAAAATATTACAATTAAAGAGAGAGGGACACAACGCATGAAACTTTATTTATCTAAACTATTATAATATACTAAAAAGAAAAGATTTGATTTTTTATTTGTTTGTGATATATATATACAGGATGTTAGGGTAAACACCGTTATCCTTGCAATCAGTGGTTTGGTTTCATTTATAGAACGTAAAATCAATGGAAAATTACAACTTTTTTTTAAATTTTTTTAGATCGAAATTTTACCACAAGAGACGCAAGTTCGTTGCCCTATGCGCTAGGGCAACGAACTTGCGTCTCAACACGGGCGGGGGGTACGGGATGTGACCTGACCGGCAGCGAGCGCGATCCCTTCCTTATTCAGTCAGCTGTTTCGCTAGCAAGCACGGTGTCAGATAGAAACTTTTTAAAATCTTTTAATGAAAATAACGTTTTTTTTTTTTGTTGTGTTCGGTCATTTATTTTTATATTTAAGTCAACTACCCATGGTTTGAATGACAAGAGTGTTTACCCTTACAGCCTGTATATATATTTAAATCGGTCTTTTAGTTTTTCTTTTGACTTCTCTTTTTTGTTTATATAAATAGATAGATAGAAGATAGATAAATTATTCACAATGTTGGTCACCCCTGACATGGGGGAAGAGAAACATATGTTCCTCTTTCACCGTGAATAGTGAGCCTCTTACCCCAGCTATTGTTTTTCGAAGTTAGGATTTTCAAGCGTAAGAAACTCATATTATTCGTTGTTTTTAAACTAAAATGGTTAATAAAAATAAATACTTACAGTTTTCTCCATGTATCATTACAGTTAAAATATTTCCAGCACTCTTTTTTCAGCAAAATATTGGTTAGCAAGAAAACGTGCTTACTTTGTGCTAGTCGAGTTCACAACTGTCAAACGTGTTTTCATTTTTTGTGGCGTCTGAGTTACGTAGCGACATCTATTGAAAACCGTTCAAACTATTTCGCCTTCACTGTTTTATCGACGGAACGTTCATAGTCGTAAACGCTTCGGTTTACTAGTTATGGTCCTTAGTCCCTCTTCCCCCGGTATCTCTCTTACCCCACCTGACCTTACTTCTAGATAAACATATACCTACTTGATATTACTTTAAAAAAAAATTGGTAAGATAGAATAAGATCTAACATCAGAATCACAATTCGCAACGTACGTATGTAATTGATTCAGTATCTGTTACTTATTTAGATTGATTAGAAAAAAAAAGTAAGCACACAGATCAGATCGTACTTATAATAACTATAACGATTATTTTATGTAGTCTAGAAATGAATTATATTAGGTCTGATCGATATGAGTTGATAATAAATCGCTCAAAGGAAAAAAAAAAACGGTTGTTTAAAACATTTTGAACTGTTTGTTTTATAATAAATGAAAAAAACTTTTTTTTCCAACCCTGTTGGTAATCATTTAGTTGTAAAGAGGTTTTAATAGCCAAACTATGTTACTAGCACTTAATAAAGAGTCTGGGTAAGAAAAAAAGTTAATTCCAAATTCGAAACTTTTGTTTAAAAACAATAATAATCCCGTTTTCCGTGTGTGACTTTTACTAAGATTTTGCAGGTTTGCGGTTAGAAGGTTATCCTGGCAATTAAAACTAACTTCTCGTTATTTTTAGTAGAATAATTTATGTTTGTCGCATAATCCAGCCTTATTGTGACTTAAAAGTGATGTATTTGTGTTGATTGTAATGGCAGAAAAAAGCAATAAGAGCTAGTAAAATTGTAGCGCTGCTGGAAGAGGGGTGTAGCCAAAAAACGATATTCTTATTGATTATAACAAATTACTTGTCATTTATGCTAATGACATAGTAAAAATAATATATAATCCATACAAAAGCCAATGACTGTTAAGGGTCCCCTTTTTTTTGCAAAGGGGTGTACCTACCTTACCAACATCTTCTCTGAAAAGAAGTTACGGTTAAAACTACGGTCACGGACAAACTTACGGTCTATTATTTATGCTCCAATCATATCGTCTTAAAAACTGTAACGAAATAGCAGTTGACTATTGTCTCCCATGCAAAAAGAACATCATGACAAGGTGCGCTTTCAGCAAAAGATTCCAATATTAATGCAATCCACCGGATCCAAAACAATACACCATAAACCAAATCAAATTACGTTGCTCTTGAATATGAATCTTTCAGGCGACACCTCCCGTCCATCGTACGTCGAGATCCAATCAATCCAAGTCGACCCTACTCTCAAGGATCGCATCTGCTGATTTCTTCTATCCTTCTCTCGACATTCTCTTGATGTACAGTTACACATTTTTCCACATAGTGTGTGCCACTTGTACTATGTCCTCGAATACCTTGATGCGCTTATTATGTTAATCTAAACGAATAACTAATACAAATTCTCTCTGTAGAACGCGAGAGTATCTCTCTTTTATCTGTACGCAACTTTCACTATCGCATGCGTGCGCTATAATTACAGATAGATCTGTTTTATATTAATACAATTAAGTATCGTCTCGACCTTCGCCAGTACTTGCGTCAGTAACCTCAAAAACTTGACATGTTTAGCGCGAACGTTCATTAATACATTATACAAATTGGTGTTATTCTGGATATCATGTTCCAGTTGGCTGGTTTTCAAAGTTTGTGTCCAAAAGTTCGTGTGCTTACTAAATTAGATTTTCGATCTAGTTGGTCCAAAACCAATGCAAACTACAGCCAACATGTGTCGTCTGCTCGACCTGTTTTGATGTTCAGGTGATGGTTCTCCTGGTGATTGTAGAATGACGTTCACAACGATGACGACGGCAACGACGTGACTGCCGAAATTCCGCCGAACCCCTAATACCCCAGAAATAGTTGTTTTGCTAGATTCGTAATCAAAAAACAGGCACATGTCCAAGATTGAAACGCCTCACACATCAGGAGCTGTCCAAAACGATGTCTTGTTCATACCGTATTACGCATATCCGTCGATCGTTCTGCACGATCGTTCTGTACTCTAATTTTGTCTTCTCGTTAATTCACGTAAGTGCTCATAATATTACGTATGTTCTACTTGTATTAAAATATAGTAAATTGAACACTGTTTATTGACTGAAAACTGGGTCAAAAGCTTGTAAAACCAACATTGGCGAGGAATGAAATAAATTGCACAAAAGACATCTTACAGTTTCTGCAAGATTCTTTGATTAATCCCTCTTCTAGTGGGAGCAAAAATATTTATGCTATGCGCTCCACGCGTTTACAATCGAGCTAATGAATTGTCCATTACTGTTAACAGGACGTCATGCCGTGGGCCGGCCTTCACTGTGGCCAATAGCTGCCCTGAAAATACCAACATCATGACACATAAGTCGTGTTGCAAACATCACTTGTTTAAATAGAGCCTCCAAGGGCTCCAAGCCAACGCCGTCTATTTTCAGTTGTCATCACGTGGTATAAAGTATAAATAATACCGCCTTTCTTTAGTATGTTACACATTGTTTTGTTCGCTTTATCGCAAATGTAAACAATATGAGCGTCGCTTGTTGTAACAATAACATAAATCTTGATAGGAAAATGAACGGTCTTATCTTTGCGGATTTGCATTCACCCACTTGAACAACGGACCTCGGACTTTCGGACAAGAAAAGTCGGACTTTAATAGTTTAATTAATTACGTCTATTGCGCATGCGATAATTAATTATGGTTATCAACAGCTTTTGCGATTGTTCTGTGCGTCGCTGAATTTTATCATATTACAAGATCGTCGAGTGTAAACACTCACTGTTCGCCTAGCATGACAACTATAGAAACAGGTTTTCTACGGGTCTTGTCGACGGAAGAATAGACAAAATAACAGATTGTGATTGTTTATCTGTCATTTTGTCTATTCTTTCGTCGACAAACCCGTTTCTATTGTGATCATGCTAAGCGTGCTAGTCAGTAGAACATGGAATTCCTAATAGACAACTGGAATGGACGAAAATTTTCCATAATCATCATACACTATACCTACTTGCCAAACGGATTATGGCCGATATGAAATAGCAATTAATTACAGTTCTGGCTGCTTGTTTATTTCATTTACAAGAAAATCTCCAAGATTTACTATAAATAGGAGCAGCGCATCATTGTTTGCTTTCTCTATTTCATGTGGGCGTTCCACTGACGTTGATTGCGTTTGCGCTGCTCATCTGGTTTATTTAAAGTTCAAGATTTTTAGCTCATTTCGTTTAACCAATGTTAGAAATTAGAATATAATTCTGGATGAAATTAGGAGAGTATTTACGTTTTGAAGACTGATTCTCATTCGTATGTCAAGGAGTTTTATTTTGTTTTTGTTACTTTTGCTGAAGGAAGTAGTTTTATTGCAGTGTCTGGTGTTTTAAATCTGTTTTGCACTTGGCTATTACATGCCAAGATCAAAGATGCGCAAATCTATAATTAGAATTACACATTTCTGGAGTTCGACAAGGTCTGTATTCACTGACACATCCTTCAAATACGCTTATGTTATGTTTGTTCCTCAGTAATAATTAGTTACGTATTTAAATCGCTGTACCTTCTTCTTGATCGTTTACAGCTCATTTCAGACTGCGCTCTATAATATAATAGCATATAGGTACATAGTTCATAGCACAATAATATCGCTCGCCATACATTTATTTAGAACATGTTCACACTTTACTATATATTATTGGAAATGTATGGCGAGCGATATTTTTGTGCTATGAACTATAATGCTACTATGTATACAGTGTGATTCTTTATAATGTGCACATATCGAAATGAGTGAATCTATTTTTTTTTTTTTTTATCGACGGCAAAAATATTTAAAGAAATCTAAATGCTTTTTTTTTTGTTTTTTTTTTAAAAATTTTGTTCGCTATTGTAACCCCAGTGTAAACAAAACAGTGTAACTTTTAAACTAAATGATCTATCACGATGAAACAAACACTGGGGCCAAACTAGCGAACAAATTTTGTAAAAATTCCATAAAACAGTATTTAGATTTTTTAAATATTATTGACAAAGTTATTCTGCCAATCACATTTTTTGGCCTTATTATGAGAGCAACCACAGAAATAAGAGCAACCAAAAGACGGAGCGATACGTCTGCTTCGGAGCAATAAAAACGGCATCCTATGTTATTTACATAAACAAATGTTTATTAAATTAGTATCAGTAATTAGTTAATAACGATGCAAAAAAATGCAACCAGGTCATCAGTTAACGATAATGTAACGTGAGTTGCGGCAATTTGATGTTTAATTGGAGGAAACTAACTGTAATTCGACAATACACAATACGATTTAGAAATCCGATTCCTGTGCGATTAGTTTAGCGACGTGGCCGCCACTGTGTACACGCGTACACTAAATTTACGATCCATCAGTGTATCTAAAAGTGCTACCGTATATCATATCTTGCACGTAATCCCGCGTAGCATCCCGAAGTCTAAACTAAATGCTCTGACGATATTTTAATTGCACCTTAACACCCCAATTTTAGCACAACCGCAGTGATGTCACAAAATTTACTAACAATAAATAGATAAGGACAGTAAAATGTTTAAAAAATTTAAGCGAAGTTAATTTATGCAGTAGATTGCGCGCTCTGGGTCGAGTTACTGCCTCCGTCTCTGGCTCGTCTCACTAACGAGGTTTATGCTTTCCTAGAAAACTTTGCTCACCTTGTAAACTTTTCAATCTACTGCCCTTTGATATTGATTCTGATTCCCGAGTGAATTTACAAACAAGTTGGATCTCGATTCTTCGCCATCTGCAAAAAGTCCCTTTCAAACCCTTTCCCGGCAATACTTACTTTCCATATTTAATTCGATTTCGTTCTCTTACTGCGTTGACATATCGGCGCACTAATATGACTCACATATGGTAAACTTACAGAGAAAGTTCGCCGTGTTATGACCAAACCAAGAAAAGTGATAGGTTTGCCGGTTCTCGCAAAATACGAGCTACTGCGCACTGCAGTGAAACTTTTTTATGTAGCATGATAGTAAAAGTTTATTGTTCTTCGAATCACAAAGCGGTTTCATTGTGCTTTAGCTCGTCTCTGTGCTTTCATGTTTGTACAGCTTCGTTGGACAAGAAAATTAATATTTCAGTTTTATCTTTTACATGTTTTTGTAACCGATAGGTACAGTTCAGTGCTTAACAGTGATAACGCGGATGAGCCGGTTTCAGTGTGTGATAGTGTTGGATACAGTGTAAAATGTTGGTGTCAGCCGCGTCGGCGAACCTGACCAGCCACTCTCTCTCCTCGATGTTTCGGAGGCGCCGAAACCGTTCACCTGTCACGGTAAGCTTTGATGTCTAAAAATAACAAGAGATGCGAAAATTTTATCTCGTATGAGCGGAGTTTCGCACCTTCTAAGCTTCTTATGAATAGTCAGTAGCGAAATTAACATAACAGTGTTACCGAAATCAAGTTCAGACAAACAAACAATGCAACGTCTATTGTTTAAATATCTTACATCTTTGCGCCAAAAACGTATTCTTGAATGGGCTTGGCCAACAAATACGCATCATAAATACATTATACCAAAGTGCACGACACGGATTCGCGAAGTTTTGATCAATCGAAAAGTAGGCAGTATCTGGAATTCCTAATATACTTTTATATCAGTCTATAAGTAACGGTGGTTCTTCTACGTCACAGAACGACTGCGGTGATACCATTCGCTTTACATACCCAACGGAACATTTCGCTTCGAGGTAACTTTTTTGAGTAGATTGATCGTAAACTAGTAAAATTATTATAAGAAGTGAAACTGATGAATTTTATTAATAAAATATTTAATACGTGATTAATTTTAAAACTAACCTCATGCCATTTATTGTAGACTTGCTGCGCCCCGTGGTTTTACCTGCGTAAGTCTCGATCCCGTGGGAATATCGAGATAAAATAAAAAGTATCCTCTATCCTATTCCAGAGACTATGACCTCTTGAGTTTGTTTCGGCCTTTCTTTTGATCGTTTGATAGGAAACGCCGACCTCATCTGGTTTATAGAATATTATTGACTTCTAAAAATGTATGTTTAAACCTACTTCAGAAATAAACGTTAATTATCATTTCATAGAGCAAGAATGCACAAAGTGTTTGTACAAACCTATTTACAGAAAATAAAATCATTTCATTTCATTTCACCATCTCGATTTCCGCAATATTATTCGGCAAATCACAGCTAATCTTTATTATTCGATATGTGAGATTTGATCTCATTCATTGACAGATTCTGATTACAGTCTTGATTGTCAAACGTCCTAATGGCGTCAAGTGCAAGGGCACACGCGTGATCGATTCATCTTCATCTGTGCAAATACGACGATTATCTCAATGTCCTTCAGTTTATTAACTGTTTTCAACCGTAAACTATCTATAAAAATACTGCAAATTCATTCTGTACAGATAACATTGTCTTGTTATGATAATTTGCCAAGTGCGGAACTTGTAAATACTTATGGAGTTATTATGTAAACAGTTACAGGTTTGAGGTGACGTTTCATTTACGCGTTCGAATCTCACACGAGAAAGTGGTACGGTGAGTCGGTGACTTTACTTACGTGAATAAATTAAAATACCTATTGGAATTTTCGACAAAATTTACTTTTTCTTAAATCAATCAAATCAATCTGCTTACCCTTTTCCCAACTATGTTGGAGTCGGAGTATTCAGCTGCATCCGGAGCGACCGCCTATCAGACCTCCACAACCCAGTAACTGGGTAATACGATACCCCTTGGTAAGACTGGTTGTCAGACTTTCGGGCTTCTGACGACCCGTAACGACTGTCAAAGATCCAAGAATGACAGCCGGGACCAATGGCTTAACGTGCTTTCCGAGGCACGGAGGAGTCTCGGTATGTAAAGATGGTCACCCATCCACTGACCAACCCTGGCAAGCGTAGCTTAACCTGATGGATTGACCCGTGCGGCTGTTAATACTTAGCCACGAGCACTTAATTACCTATTAAACACTCGACGTCATTAAAATAGGGCAGGTGCCCATTCAAATTTTGTAACGTGTAAGGTGCGAGAAATTCATTATGAGCGAATACCCAAATTGTTCTACTACATTATGTTTGATTGAGTTTTTCAATCAGGAATTCCTAAGTAGAAGCCCGGAGTCTAGATTTATCCCCGGTTGATGGCAATAGGCTCGCCCCCTATTACAAAGTAACTGGCGAAATGTGGGTGTACTATAGGTACACCTCTGTCTAACCCTTCTGTGATCACTGGCGTCATGTTATGTTATTATTCTTCTACTACTACCGAAATTACCAAACTTCTCCAAAGCGCCAGTCAAGCGGATCTTAACAATACCTCTTGGTCGTTATGTTATTAGTTATTAACGGTGTTTAAATTGGAGAGCATCGTTTGCTGTTCGATGTTCCTGGTTGTTATGATAATGTCCAGAATACTATCCAGACTCCCATACTAAAACACGCTAGAATAGTATCCCTAAGAAGCTATAATCGTAACCTGGCTGACTGGGAAGTTAAGGCCAAGGAATATATTGACAAGAACCATCGCACAGAGCATTCCCAATAAAAATCGCGACACCAGATAATGTCACAATAAGCTTTCAACATAATTACAAAAAAAAAAACAACCGTGGCAAAAAACGAAAATTGAAAAGCAGACACCGACTTCCGAAATTAAAGTTATTTTCCACTTTTTTGTGTTTGTTTTTTGAAGTCGGTTGTTTTTTTTTTTGTAAAAAGTTTTTATTTTTCACTTTTTAGTTGTGGTACCTACCTCACACAAATTCGTATATATTCGCTATGTTAATAACAGTGACGGAGTTAAATAATTATATCATCTGCATAGCAAAGTGGGAAAAATACGTAATTATTGAAGCTAACTCAGAAACTACGCAAGCAAAATTAATAAAATTTAAATCGGACCTCTGAAGCATGACCTACCAAAAAAAAAAGAATCATCAAAATCGATTCATATTTGGCGAAGTAATCGCGTAACATACATACAAAAAAAAAAAAACATACAGACGAATTGAGAACCTTCTCCTTTTTGAAGAAGTCGGTTAATAATGAAGACTAATGCTGTAGTTTCTTGGCTAAGTATATTCGCGGGATGCAACATGATACACACATTACGCGAACGTTTTATCACCACACGTGGTCTTGAAACGCTGTAAATATATCTTCGCACCTTTAGCGCACTCGCAAACGGCATACTTGTTGTAGGTCCTGCAATTGTTCAGATTATTTCGCTGAGTTTTATCACCGATTTTGTGACCTACTCCACGCAAAAGAGCTCAAATAGGTATGTTATTATTTTTTCTATGCGGCGACCGACGGACTGATACGGCCATAGAAACAGATCTATGGATACCGCCGACAATCGGTGAGTGACTAGTCTGCGTTAGCGCATACATTTCCGATCGATCCATTTTCCATTGGCATGGCAATAGGGCCGGGCATGATTTACCGATTTTTTTAAATTATATATGTACGATTTGTGTGTCGTATGCGTTGATATATTTGATCTCTACTGCCTCATTTAGCTCTTACAAAAAATCGACCACCGATTGTTTGCCGTCTGCAATCTGCGAACGCTCGTAACTCCTACAACCATAAAGTTATCGAACTAGACGAGTATTGATTGCGTACTTTTCACAGCAACCTTGACATTGTATATCTGATTGGCTTTGGCTGTATAGATTGTTACTGTTACCTCCCACGTAGCTTTTCATCATTTATTTAGGAAAATCGACTTTGATTTGGGACTATTTGAAGTACTGGAAGCTACTTTGTTTGTTTCGTTTTCTTGTATTGATTTCGATAAGTGGTTTTGGGTTTTTTAGTTTCTATAGCAATTATGTTTTTGTTAATATTTCTGTGTTCGGAAAAACCGGTCGTTTTTCTTCTGGGGAAACACCCAGCTGCAACAAAATGTGAAATTAATGGAATGCACGAAGTGCCCGGTAGTTGTCATCACCTGATGGATGACGCGCGCTATTCGTACGGAATACATATTAGTCGTTGCATCGATCATTGTCAAATAAACCTTGGTATGGAACATCCCGTAAAGAATCCCACGCTATAAATACATTGACATTTGCTGGTCTGCAGTTTTTTAGAAAGCGCAAATGTTTACAGTATCGGTCCACGCCCACAGCGTTGCATCTACAAAAAATCTTGTATGTTCTATTATAAATACTCTTGTGGTTTGTTTCTAAACAAACTAATATTTATTATTTTTGCTTTATTGTAACATTGGCCAGTGCAGCTGAGAGAAAACACTTGATCTGCCAAAATAATTTTTGTTAAGTAATGCCATTTTTAACCCACCTCTTGCATTTACCTACTTGTGAGGTTTATATGTTTATACTCGTGCTTCTAGAATATGCTTGTAAATAACACAGTTATTCATCATCCTTGACTGTGTGTAGTCTTATGTAAATTATGTTTACTTACCATATTATAGTAAAAACACAAGTTACTTAATTGATATTGCGTAAATTAAACTTTGTATTCTTGAAGAAACAATGTTAATGATTAAATATAAGGAAAAATCTCTTCTATCTTTTGATGGGAAATAACGATGAATATAATATATTAAATCTATCAATTATTATTTGAATCTGGGAATCGAATTCAACCTTGTAAATGCCAGGATCGTGAAACGGTTGAATAGGGGTCCAAAAACGGCCTCATTAGGAATTCCTCTAAAAGCAATTCATTTCCTGAATTTCCAGCTGTCATTAGCAATTCCTCTAATTTGACACAAAAGCAATTCATAATGTCTATACCATTGTACGAATCCCCATAGAAAACTGTCAAACAGATGAATTATTTCGTAATTTAAATCGCACGCAGATCATATTATGAATTGTCAGTTTGTGACGTTTACGATGATTCATAAATTTTCCTATTATAATTCTGCCAAAGTGACTGTTTTAAGCCCCCTGATTGCCATGAATTTTGCCGTAGGACCAGGAGTAGTACTAGTACCCTGATAACAAGCTTGGTATAAAATACATACATAACTACGTACAGTCACGGACTTTAATTGATGAGCCACCTGGCACTGTTCGTATTTTAGCCGTGTAATGCAAATCGGGTTTATTCGGTTCCCGACACGCAAAGTCATATGTCTTCGTATTAGAAGAAGAAAATTATATTTCATATCTTTACCGGTTGGCTAACCCGAGCGCCAGAACTACAAACTTGACAGCAGAGTGACTACTCAAAGTCAACCAATTGCAGGTCTAGCAACAGTAACCTAGCAACGATAAACAATTGTTGCTAGGTTACCGTTGCGATAGTAACGTTAGCGTACGGAGAAATTCTCTGACATCGATATTTCAACTGTCACTGTCTTCAGTTAAATTTTCAGAATTATTGAGTTAATGAGCTATGAAAGTTGGTCAGTATCAAATAGATTGGATAAACTTAATGCAACATTCTATTTATTTTTATCATTAAGAACTTATTAGTCAACCTCTATGGATAAGACTATTTCCGATTAAAAGTAATTTATTTGTCATCTTGATATTTCAACTATCACTGTCTTCAGGTAAGTTTTCATAATTATCGAGTTAATGAGATGTGATTCAAAGGAGGTCGGTATCAAATAGATTGGATAAACTTAATGCAACATTGTATTTAATTCTATCATTGAGAACTTATTAGTCAACCTCTATGGATATTTCCGATTAAATGTAATTTATTTGTCATCTTGTTTACGAGCTTGTGTTTTGAGTTCGTGTTTAATCGTGTAATCAAGGGGTATCGTATTACCCAGTTAGTTACTGGGTTGTGTAGGTCAGATAGGCAGTCGCTCCATGTAAAATACTGGTATTCAGCTGCATCCTGTTAGACTGGAAGCCGACCCCAACATAGTTGGGAAAAGGCTAGGCAGATTGATTGTTTAATCGTGTAATCTCGTGAATGGTTGAAACTGCAAAATTGAAAAGTTTGATGGTGGCTCATCAATTAAAGTCCGTGACTGTACATAAACTAACGCCTTCTTCCCATGAGGGCGGGCAGAAAGTACAGCTATAAAATATTCCAGTAAAAATCTTCTCTAGGGACGTAAAATCCACAAGACTGAAATCTTGAGCTAAAAGCAAGCTAAACAATAAAATTCAATGTCTGTCCTGTGTTATAAAGGTTTCTGTAGTATCTACACAGCTTTGTACTTGTATTTGAGAGCTTCCCCCCACAATAGCATTGACATTGAGGCTCTCGTTTCTCGACCACGTCTCCGTTTCAACTTCAACATCCTAGCTTAAGGGGGATGCGCTAGGGTGGCCCGCGAAATTCAAATTTTCTTATGTTTTTTGCAATTTGCAGGTCAGTATCAGGTTGTATGTTGATCTAAATATTATTAGCGCTCGTAACAAATATGGATTTACTGAATTATAAACATTAAAATCAGCAATACAACTCTCTAAGCTCATGAAATAGTCATTCAATACACTTTGTATTGAATGACTATTTCATGAAATCATGACATTTGGCACTTTCATGCACTTAGTGAGTTGTATTGCTCATTTTTTTACAGATTTTTTTTCGAACTTATGAAGCAATTTATTAACAATCTGTTTCAAAACGATTCAGATTGTGATTGATCGTGTATTACGCAATTAGGGTGCACGTTTTATCGGTTGCTGGTGTTGTAGCCGGTGTTGAAGCGACGATCTTGGCAGGGTGGCTCGTAAAAGCTGGATGAGAGTTGCCGAAAATCGAATTGATTGGCGTGTAATAGTAGAGGCCTATGTCCAGCTCTGGACAGCTGTAGGCTGATTATGATGATGATTAGGTTATAATATGCTGATCAAAATATCATTCGTGACAGTGAGAAATACGTATTCAAAGAATTATAATCAGAAAAATTATCAGTTAACAACTAATCGACATACAACCTGACACTGACCTGCAAATTGCGTATAACGTAAGAAAATGTGATTTTCGCGGGCTACCTGCGAGGCAATTCCCCTATTTTTAAGAAAGTTCACATTCGCAATCTGTCAAAAAAAAAACATCTTTTCGACAAGTTTGACAGATTGCTACTTCAATGTGAACATTTTATAAGTAAGAAAATTGGCCCTCTGGTCACATCCCCCTTAAGTAACGCTCGTTTTAACATCCTTGTTTAACCGACATACCTAGGGTTTATGCTTTTAGCAGACTACAGCAATGTAGGGAATATTCCATACGAAAATGCATCTACATATTATGTAGAATTTTAGGAGTTTGTTTACGTTTATTTGTATGCAGATTGAAGATTGATATGTTATTCTTTGGTTTATCGTTAAATCATGGGATGTTTGTGTTGTGGAAACTTCTGTAAAGGTGACGCCACATTGACTTAGTTTTGAGAACTAAATCGAGGATTACTTTTTCGATCGATAGAATTTTGTTCGAGTTGGTATGAGTCTGTGTCAATTTAAAATCTAGCCTGAGATAGTTTTGAATACGATGAGATTTCAGATTTCCTTTCGATTTTTTAATATTAGTATGAATGGATTGTAGGTAATGAATGTGTATTGGTTGTCCATAACGAAATTCGTTTAAGTATCAACATTACAAACAAATATTTTAAATATACTTATGTCATACAAATCGCCAAGGAAAATGTTCATTAAATATGCACGAGTAATGCCAGTGCTTGTTTCGATCTTCGATTTTCTTTCCATTTGAATAAACCTTGACTTCTCCAAGGACTCCAATAACGCACGAACCGACAATCCGACTTTATCGCATAGCATACCGTAACTATTTATTATGAAACTTCAAAGAAAACTGTGAAATTTGTATGAAAATTCTTGTCTGAAAATATGGAGTAAGTAATACAGATAAGTTCTTTATCGACTTTTGGAAGTTCTACTAATTCTTTGTTATGATTATCTAGATTCTAGTTGATTATGGTAAGTTTAAAGGCTGGTACAGACTGGCGCGATAAGGGTTGCGCTGCCTGTCGCGCCCGCGATGTCGCGTCATTTTGTACGAGCCTTAAATTTAAACAGTCACTATGAAGTTTAAAATACCTCTTCTTTTTGTACCTATTGGATGATTTATTCTGTAAGCTAAATTTTATATGACTTTTGCAAGTTTTGCAAGCATGCTAGAAATGGAATTTCCTGCCTGAGTACGCACGCGTAGCCTATTAATAGATCTATCGCATCTGTTAATTTGTCCCATTTTCCGTGCTGTACGTCAAAGACTCAGAGATGAAATGCTAAAACAAATTCAAGGGTAAAGTCACGTCATCATGGAGCGTTTCATGATGCACTTTTGTTATTTTGAAAACTTAAACGTAGTTTTTGTATACACCCCTTTGCAAAAAAAACGGGCACCTTAACAGTCATTGGCTTTTGTATGGATAATATTAATATTTTTACTATGTCATTAGCATAAATGACTAGTAATTTGTTATAATCAATAAGAATATAGTTCTTTGGCTACACCCCTCTTCCAGCAGCGCTACAATTTTACTAGCTCTTATTGCTTTTTCTGCCATTACAATCAACACAAAGATATCACTTTTAAGTCACAATAACCCTGGATTATGCGACAAACATAAATTATTCTAATAAAAATAACGAGAAGTTAATTTTAGTTGCCAGGATAACCTTCTAACCGCAAACCTGCAAAATTTTAGTAAAAGTTACAAACGGAAAACGGGATTATTATTGTTTTTAAACAAAAGTTTCGAATTTGGAATTAACTTTTTTGCATACCCTGACTCTTTATTAAGTGCCAGTAACATAGTTTGGCTATTAAAAACTATTTACAACTAAATGATTACCAATAATGTACAACAATCAAAACCGCCCGTTTTTTTTGCAAAGGGATGTATTTATAATTCAGTCAAGAAGTTGTCCTTTACATAGAGTATGTTAGTTCTCCATAAAATCTGTCTTCAGCCATGATGCTGCCAACAATAATTACGTTCAAATATTCAAGCCAATGCTTTTACTATAATAACATCATTTATATCCAGGGGCACACACCTTAAGTGCTCGTATGTAGAATTACAGACGAAGTCGTAAAACTAACTGATGTCATGTCATGTTCGGTTTATTTCAGGTTCGTTTTTAAAGAGGTTTTATCAGGAGAATAATAATTTTAATGTACTAAGAGCTGCTTAGTTTTGTTATTTAACTAGCTGTTTCCCGCGACTCGTATCAAAAGCGTAATCAACAAACTTACTTTTGCATTAATAATATTAGTTAGGATTTATTGGGGCCTTTTTTTTTTTTTTTTGGGTTGGAAATCATCAAATGACTTCTCCCGCTCTGGGCGGAGCGGAAGGGCGTGTCAGACTCTTACTGACTAAAACCCACCCGTGTTCCTTCAGTTGCTAGGGTCCCGGTATCCCTTTCGGACTATTCCGCAACCCTGACAGGAGGATTTATTGGGGGCTAAGTCTACTAATTTACAAACGTGTCAGTGGTCTCACAATTATCAGTTTTTCGACAGATTTTGTATGGCATATCTGTCACAAAAACTGATCATTGTCAGACCACTGACACGTTTGTTTAGTAGACTTGGCCCCCTCGTATAAAGGCTCGTACAGACTAGCGCGACTTGTCGCGCGACGCGAGTACGCGACACCGGTAATTGTTTTACCGTGAAGTTTTGTTGGAGCCTTAAGGCTAGTTATATACAGTATGTTAACTAACAAAGGGCGTTCCCGTTAACCTGCAATAGTATAGCGTCTATACATGCTAAAAAAAATATTACCATTAAAAAATAATATGATTTTTTTTGTTTTTGTATAGTAAAATATTCACAAAAAATATTAAATTGTTACGGAAAATAAACTCTCTGTACACGCCCACTTGTCACACTTGTTTTTCTACGTTGAAATACAAATGTGCGTGTACAGAGTGTTTCTTGTACGTTTAAATTTAATCGTTTTGTGAACATTTCACGACACAAATGAAAAAAAAAAACATTTTTTTTTGTTTTGTAATATTTTTTTTAGCATGTATACACGCTATACTATTGCAGGTTAACGGGAACGCCCTTTGTTAGTTAACATACTGTATTTTAGCAATTAATTTGCATAAAGCTATTGATTATGTCAGCATAATAAATTCGAATATTCATTTTAGAATGGGAGCGCGAAATTTGGGTACTTAAAGTACTTAAAAGATAGAATTAGTAACAAATGGGATGTTTGAAGAATTAGTATCCTTGTCACAGATAAGACCAGTAGGTACAAGTAAATATTTAGGAACGCCTTCTGGCATCTACGAGATAGGGTATCTATAAAATGTTCAGATAAAACGAACGACTCGCCGCTTCCTACTTTAGAGGACGCTCTACTGTACGGAAGCAGATCGATAAGCAGGTTTTGTTCGTATTTCTCTGCAAATAATCCTATCAAGTAGTAGTTCTTGTCTATAGAATATAGCTACAGGAGTTCCAGTGGAGAAATAATGTTCCTCTCTGCACATTGCTCCTAAGTCTCGAATTAGCACAATATTACCTACTTAAAGGCTCTTACATACTAACGCGATTCGTCGCGGGACGCGAATTTTAACAACAAGCGAATAATGCGGTGGCGCGCGTCGCGTCGCGCGACATGAAAGAAAGAAAGAATAAATGATTATTTTGTCAAAAGACAAGTTAGCCCGAATACCTACTTGACAAGAAAGGATACCATTCAGCATAATGCTGTGTTATGGGATGCCCACAGAACAGCGCTAATTTGCAACATGTTGTAATATCTTCTTCTGAAAATATACTCATCACCACCTATCTCCGCAGACTCGACCAGAGAAGCAGCTGTCGGCCTTAGCTTCAGGCCCGCCCCCTCCCGCGCCTATCGTCCCCCGCTCCGCCGATGGGCCCCGACCACCTGGCTGGAATGGCCAGCCTCGAAGACACGGCTCCAGCAGGTTCAACGTTCACAGTCACAACCAGGAGCTGGTGAAATTACCACCTATTAAAGGTAAGTTGTAGCTTTTTACAAGCTTTATATTAGCTTGCTCTGTTCGTATGTGTTTCCGGTTACTCCAATTGTCATCCATTTTTCGAGCACTTCCTGGCATCCGATTGAGCTGAAACTTGGCATACTTATATAACTACCGAGACATTTTGAAAGAATGATAATGTTTGATGATGGATCCGGAAGTTGGCCATAGGAACTCCTTAATCAAACAAGATAGCACCTTCTTGTTTGGACTCATTAGCTATGTATTAACAAGTGCTTTGACACTAGGTGGTGTTCAGGGTCTGATGTTAGAGCCGGAAAGTGGCCCTGGGAAAACCCTTTTTCATTAAAAGCTTGTTTTTAAAAAGGTTTTTACTTATATTTTATATAAAGTTTTTCTTTATACAACAGAAGTTGAAAAAATATATTGCAGCATCATCATTATTATTAGACTAGTAAAAATTGTCATACAAACCATGTTTAGTTCACGAGTTGGTGATTGCGGTTTAATGGTTTATGCAGACCGGCTCTCTCCGGTCGTGTCGGATTGCGTGCCGTCCCATCGGACTGTGATAGTGAGGGAAGAGAGAGTGCACCTGTGTCTGCGCACACACTTGTGCACTATAACATCTCCCGCGCTGATGGCTAGTCTCCGTTGAGATTGGCCGCCGTTGCCGAAATACGGTCTGGAGGACTATTATTAATATTATAAGTAGACAAACACGCTGCTGTCTATCCTTTGGAGAATCCCTTAGCCATTTTCTATGCTATCCGAGTTTGAGGCTGTCTGGGTATAAGCCTTTTGTTTTCGTGGAATAAGAGACGTTATAATGTAAATCTTATCAAAAAACAACCGACTTCCAAAAAAGAACACTAGAAAGTAAAAATAAGTTTAATTTCGGTAGTCGGTGTCTGTGGTTTTCAATAGTTTTTTGCCACCGACTTCCGTTTTTTTGGAAGTCGGTTGTTCTTTTTGTAAAAAGATTTTATTTCCACTTTTTTGTTGCGGTACCTACCCCACACAAATTCGAATACTAAGTAAATAACAGTGATGGAGTAACTTAAAACAGCGTCCATATAGCGGTGGTGGGGAAAATTGGTATTATTGAAACAAATTCCAAAACTACGCAAGCAAAGTTAATAAAATTTATATGGGACGACCTTTGAAGCATGACCTACGAAACAAAAAAAGAATCATCAAAATGAATTAATAATTGGCGGATCGAACGGAATAATCGAGTTACAAACACAACAAAGTTTTTTTTTGTGTGTACATTATACAACAATACAGTCGAATTGAGAACCTCCTCCTTTTAGAAGTCGGTCAAAAATAGGAAAAAGTACACACTGGGCATGGTTGAGCAGTCGCAAAACCAATTTCTTTAGCTTCGAAGGCTGTCAGCCACTAAGTATGCCTTGTTTGAGCTGACACGGTTTATCTAACCATATTTCGATCGTCACTGCCTCAACGTGAAGGTTCTATACATACCCATAACTATAAGCTTTAAAATATTGTATACTAGCTGATGCCAGCGACTTCGCCCGCGTAGCTGTCAGTTATTATTATATAACATAACATAATCAGCCTATAATGTTCCCACTGCTGGGACACAGGCCTCCTCTCTATGAGAGGGAGTGGGCCATAATTCACCACGCGGGCCCTGTGCGGATTAGTAGATGTCACATGTCTTCGAATTTTTGGTTCTAAGACATGTCGGTTTCCTCACGATGTTTTCCTTCACCGTTTTGAGAGCAGTGGTGATGGTAATTATTTACACAAAGTAAAGCGCCTGTCGGGGTTCGAACCTACGACCTACAACTCGTAAGTCGCGGCCGGGGCCGTTACCACTGGGCCACCACTGCTCCATTATTATATGCTAAAACTTTACTCGAGAACCACTCTGTCCATTGGTGAAAACAACATGAACATTGGTGCAGTCGTTTTTGAGTTTGTCGCGAACAGGACGACAGACCGACGCAGCGGAGAACTTTGTTTTATAATATGTAAGGATACTCTTCCACAAAATGCTCTTGTAAATGAAAAAGTGATTCACGAAATCCTAATGTTATAAATGCGAAAGTGGTTTATTTGTTTCGCTTTCACGCTAAAACGGCTGAACGGATTTGGATGAAATTTCGCACATGAACGAAAACTAAGCAAAAGGAGTATGTAAGGATCGTAGCAGGTGGCGTTCTGTAGTTTCTGCCTACCCCCCCATGAGAAGAAGTCGTGAGTTTATTTATGTACACGTAATAACGCTATTGAACAGTAGTGTGTGGAACTGTGGAGGTCAAATGCTGGTACGTAAAATATTGAATATTGATGATATTCATCTCGCATCTGGGTAAATTGAAAACTATTTCTTGAGAGAGGGATAGGATGAGAAAATTGTATTTTATGCATTCTGTTGAAAGCAGAAATGTATGACTCGTTTCATTCCTAGTTCAAAACGGTTAGGAAAGCCCCAATCAACATTTATTCGAGGAGCAGGCATGACAGAACTGGCGATATGTCTGACATTTGGCCAGTTAAGGCCAACGCGGACCGGGACGGGATGGCAAAGGATTTTGCCGTCAGTCAGCGCATACTAGCCGCTTAGATACCGCGGCATTCCAGCGCCTTGCCACGGCGGCGGCACGCGCGCCCCGCCGTATATCACAAGTAATCACAACCAGCGCGTCCTCGGCAAGCCGTTATTGCCGTCGCCTACCGCAATACGGCACGGCATCCCGCCGCGGGAGCCCGTGGCGCGTCTTTCAATGCCGTGCAATGAAATCCCTTTCGATGCCATGGCATCATTTTAAAACATAGCAATTTATGTCGTATTTCTATATCGATACGTTTGACTGTCCATTGGTGAAAGTTTAAATCCCTTGCCATGCCGTCCTGGTCTGCGTAGGCCTTTATATTTTTTCAATCCAATCCGGAACTGATTTATAAATATAGAATTATTGATCTTCGTATGCTTTATAACTAAGTAATGATGTAACATAGTAGTAAGTCAGCTTAGCGGCAAGGCTACGTGGGTAAACGAAGACATACGCAATGCTTTGTAAGTAGCTAAGGCGATTAGTATCGCTACACATCTCGACATGTGCCTTTGAACTTCAAGCTTATAGTCTCTACTAGGTACGGAAACCGTTTTGAAGTGAAGATAATTAACTGCCTCATGAGACTGGTTCCGACTCCCAAGTTGGGCAAAGTGTTATTGGGATTTTCCCTCTGGAATTTCTGTTTTTTTTTTTTATGTTAGCCTATACTGTCCCACTGCTGAGCAAAGGCCTCCCCCAAATCCTTCCAAACATCCTTTTCTAGGGCCACCTCGATCCAACCCTTGCGGTATGCGTCTAGATCGTCCCTCCATCTCTTCCTGGGCCGGCCTCGGCGGCGCCGTCCATCCTCAGGCACCCACCTTGTGGCGAAATTTCTCAGTAGCAGCCTTTTTTTTTTTGAGAATGGGATATCATCCAATGACTTCTCCCGCTCTGGGCGGAGCGGAAGGGCGTGTCAGACTTTTACTGACTAAAACCCACCCGTGTTCCTTCAGTTGCCTGTTGCCAAGGTCCTGGTATCCCTTTCGGACTTTCCCGCAACCCTGGCAGGCATAGTAGCAGCCTGGAGTCTGGATTTGTGCCGGGTTGATGGCAATAGGCTCGCCCCCTATTACATGGGACTCTAACATAACTGGCGAAATGTGGGTGTACTATAGGTACACCTCTGCCCGACCATCCGGTTGAGCTCATTAAGTTCTGAGTTGAGCTCCACGATTGCTGACAAATGCTTGCACTGACTGCACAAGTCTACTCAAGTCTGTGTGGTTCTTTCCTGACATCTGCCCAACCCTTTGGGGAATACAGGCGTGATGTTTTGTTATATCTACATTTATATTCTATTTTGACGTCCGGCTGTGCCAATTCAGGGCGACCCGAACAAGTGTGTGTGCCACGCCTATCAAGCTATCGAATCTCATTTCAACTGCGGTAAGTTGTTGACCGAAATACCAACACTTAACAGCCAATCAAGTCACTTGACCTGAGACTTCACAATACAACCAGAGGAACCAAGAATCAGAGGTTCAGCACAAGAGACAAAAATCTGAAATTCAGAATATATTTTATATAGGGGGGTGTACCGTACACACCCCTTAAAAAACGGTTTTCGAAACTCAACTCTCGATTTCTGCCAGGGAGTTTGTTGACCACTTCTTCTTCCCAGCTAAAGGCTCCCGCAGACGGGGTAGACGCGACAGCGCGGAGCGACTCTATAGTAGAACATGAAGTTTTCATAAAAAATTGTTCTTTCTCCGGGAGCCTTTAAAGTATTAGGAAGTGGACGGTGAAGGGTAGACGTTTTGGGGGCCTGTCTTATGTAATTAAGACGATCAAAAAGTGAAATAGAATGAAATAGTTTATTCTGTCAATAGGATATTGGAATCACTTTTACACGTCATATTAAAAAGTTGTAAAAATAAGCTAGATGAGGTCGACGTTTCCTATCTGACTACTCTGAGAAGAAAGGCCGAAACAAACTCGGAGATCACCGTCTCCTTTAAAGTCCAGACATAATCTTGGTCAGGCCATATGAGGACCATGTAGATTAAGAGTCTGAAATGGTCTTTTGAGGAAAGAACCACACAGATTTGAGTGGACCTGTCCAGTCAGTGCAAGCATTTGTCAGTAATAGTGGAGCTCAACTCAGAACTTAAGGAGCTCAACGACTGATTCTAAGTGCTGATTCTAAGCCTAATTTGAATAAATGACTTTTGATACCTACTGATTTCAACCCCTGAGCGGAACAAACGGGGTCGAAATTAATATGCGAACGAAATCGTGGAGGAATAACTTCGAGCGTTCTTATTTTCTCTGATTATGTTTGAAATCAATCGTACATAAAACCCAACTCCGGCAAAAAAGTGAACTAAAAAGGTATAAACAAGAAATGTCTTGTTTATACCTGTTTTAGTTGACTTTTTTGCCGTAGGTTTTAGTTTTTTGTGGGTTTTAGTGTTTTAACTTTCATTTTTATTTAAATTTTTTTGGGGGCATAATATATATATTTCTGAAATGTGCTTAGTCCTTTCAATTGATACCCAACACGGCATCATAAAGAAAAAAAAATGTTATTTCATGACTTTATGATCTCTAGAGGGCGCCATTTCATGTTTCGCTATAACCAGCGGACGATCAAGACGCTTCCAACGATATCTCATTATTTTGTCAAATTGTGATGAGTAGTTTAGAAGATTTGAGGGGCTCGTGGCTAAGTAATAACAGCCGCTCGGGTCGATCCATCAGGTTAAGCTACGCTTGCCGGGGTTGGTCCGTGGATGGGTAACCATTTTCACATATCGAGACTCCTCAGTGCCTCGGAAAGCACGTTAAGCCGTTGGTCCCGGCTGTCATTTGTGGATCTTTGACAGTCGTTACGAGTCGTCAGAAGCACGAAAGTCTGACAACCAGTCTAACCAAGGGGTATCGTATTACCCAGTTACTGGGTAATACAGTATTTTACATGGAGCGACTGCCTATCTGACCTCCACAGTCAGATAGGCAGTCGCTCCATGTAAAATACTGGTATTCAGCTGCATCCGGTTAGACTGGAAGCCGACCCCCACCATAGTTGGGAAAAGGCTAGGCAGATTGAAGTTTAGAAGATTTGAGGGAACAGATGAACATACATACATACCGGTCAAAATCATAACTCTCCTTTTTGCTTCGCCGTAGTCGGGTGATAAAATAATAAACACAGACACAGCTGAGCTACTTCACGAGTCCCAGTGACCTACACACCGCTCGAGTGTTCATCTATATGTAAATTAAACTTTGAACTTAGTGACAAAGCCTGATCCGGCCAGCTACTCGTAGTGCCAATAAATCTTGATACACCGCCGTCAAATTTGAATTGGGCACACCTCTTTACGTATAACTTTCTTTGGATTTGACCTAGGAACACTTATTCTATGAGTTTATGGGATACTTACTGCTGTAGAATGCCTCGTTGGTCTAGTGGTCCCAAGCATTACTGCTGAGCCTGAGGCCTTGGGTTCGGTTCCTGGGTCGGGCACAGTGTTATTGGGTTTTTCCATCTTGAATTTCTCAGTAGCAGCCCGGAGTCTGGATTTGTGTCCGGTTGATGGCAATACGCTCGCCCCCTATTACATAGGACTTAAATATAACAGGCGAAATGTGGATGTAATATAGTTGCATATCTGCCTAACCCTTTTTGGAATACAGGCGTGATGTTATGTTTTGTAATGCTCTTAGTATACGGCCATTACTTAGCTTTTGAGAAATAAATTCTTGAACCAAGCATTTCATACGTTTTCAAATTAGAACTATGGTAATAATTTTAACAAGCTCAATTTTACGTTAGTCATTTCTAATCTTACACATAATTATGTATGAGGAATGTATGAAATTGCCTCAAGGTTAAAAACCTCTAGCAAATGCAAGTCCGAACTTTATAGTGATTAATGTTCCGTAACTCGACGTAGAATATAACTTGTGGGCGAGCTTTATATGCATCTCATCGTGAAAATTCTTTGTCTAATTTCCAAAACGCAACTATGAGGAAAGTTAAAACTAATATCAACGGGCTACTATGCCTATGATGAGCTAACATCACAATTTTTAATATCCCACCTATGAAATCAGCGTTTTGTATGGGGAATTTTAAAGAAGTTGCATTTTTCATACCAACATTTTCTTAATTTATATAACAATCATGAACACAAATGTTTTAAAACTTTTATGCACTAATCGTTAAAAACTGAATGTATGCCACTTATGTAGATTAAGCGACAAAAATACGTTTTGGCTAAGTAAAAAAAAGAAATAGTGGTCATTTCTGCTATCAAAATGAGGAGACATTTTTAAGGTATGTTTTATGTTTAGAAAACTATAAGTAATAAGGTTTTTTAATATTGGTAGTTGTCTATGATGGTCATTTTTCGATATAATACCAAGCAATTGATGAATATTTTAATCATAGAAGTGACGAGGTTCTCTATTTGTGAGAAAAAAACGCCAATTTCATAGGTGGGGACCCAATACTTATAATTTTATACTGGCAACCCTTAGTCAAAGCGTTTTTTTTATGCTTTCGTGACAGACACTTATTTCACAAGGAAGGGTCCTGTCGGATGCCATTTTTCATGTTCGCCAAGGGATACCATTTTCCGAGGGGAAATAGAAAAGAATGGGTTTTCACATCGCCATGAGACCCGAAAACCACAAAATGTTAGTTCCCTCATATTTTAGTGTATTCGAAGTTGGATTTATACGTTGAATTTCGAACTTAAATATCGAATGTATTCGAATGCTAGCGTGTGATTGGATCATTCTTTTTAAATAACGGTTGGTAAAATTCACTTGTCAATTCACAATGATTAGTAATAGCACATAGGTAAGTCAATGTAAATTCGCGTTTATAAGTGCTTATCTTAAATAGTACTTATGATGCTATTGTAAATATAATGCAAGCAAGATTACTTCGCGACATCGCGGCCGCGACAAGTGTCACATTGCCTGTTGCGCCCGCGATATCGCGCCAGTCTGTACGAGCCTTTATATTTTTTTACAATTTTGTATTGGGTTGCCACTACCGGGTATATTATTGAAAATTAAGTAGTAAAGTGTAGTTTCTTACCTTCTACTGAAGTGTGATTTTGAGAAAATTAACGTGTTTTAAAATGGTTAATTAAGAAGCAGTTTTTAATGTCTGGCCTCGTTGTTCTAGTGGTCGCAAGCGCTAATGCAGAGCATGTGGTCTTGGGTACGATTCCCAGGTCAGGCAAAGTTTTATTGGGTATTCCCATCTGGAATTTCTCAGTAGCAGCCCGGAGTCTAGATTTGTGTGTCCGTTGATGGCAGTAGGCTCGCCCCCTATTACATGGGACTTAAACATAAAGAACTGACGAAATGTGTACAGCTACACGTCTGCCCAACCCTTCAGGGAATACAGGCACAATGTTATGTTATGTTTTTGTATGTAATTCATACATGTGATTGGTGCAAAAACGCGTGGTTTTTATACCGTTTGTTTACTAAACAAGACATTAAGGAAAATTTCACTGTACGTATGTAAGTGGACATTTTAATAAAGCGAAACATACCATAACAACTAGATTATCATTTGTCACGGACTGCAGTGACAATTTTTTCCGTGTCCGTCGCACATTTTCTCCATTCGCAAGAAAATAATTATGCTCGTCATTGGCCGTCGACATGAAACGAGAAGACAATCGTGCTGTTAGTGTTGCCAGGTCTAAAAATAGTAGTTGTTTTTATGATATAATATTATAAATTATTTATGTGTTTTTCCTTGTTGTGCAGATTTTAACTATGCATAGTATTAGAACACTTCCGGGATTTAATGAAAAACAACGAACCACAGAAGGTAACATCACATTTTAAAGAAACCTAGTATTTGTCAGGATGTAAAGGAACAAAAGATTTTTTAAATCTGTACAACTCTACACATTTTCTAGTCGCCAAAATCTCGTGTCTTTGTCACTTTTAGGTATTTTGTAGCGACAGAAATACTTATAATAAGTAGGTATTAAGCCAAGATATTATCGTTTTAAAATTTCGGGAGTGAGCGAATCTAACAGAGGGTTGAAGTTTGCATGCAAACATTTCGAACGAATTCGTGGGTGTCAGGTATAGGTACTTACCTGTTTTAACATGTGTAGTCTGTTCCAAAAGTATCCAACTAAATTGTAAACAAATCGATCAGAAAATGTACCCGTGGATGCCAATGTGTAAGTGCCACTTACAAATTAATTTCTATAATTTGATTATTATTTTGAATATTAAACCCGAAATTCTAATTTTAAATTACTTTATTTTTTGATAATTGGGATAACTTTTACCCGACTACGGCGAAGCAAAAAGGAGGGTTATGATTTTGACCGGTATGTATGTATGTTCATGTGGTCCCTCATATCTTCTAAACTACGTATTTGACAAATGAGGTACCTATAGTTGGAAGCGTCTTGATCGTCCGCTTGTATACAAACACAAATTCAAAATCCGGAGTCACACGTAATCTGTTCGATTTATGCCTAACGCCACACAAATCGAACTCCGGGTTTTTAATTTGTCTGTCTGTGATGTCTTGTTTATAACTTTTTAGGGGACTTTTTGCTGTAGTTGGATTTTAGTTCTATAACTTTATTTTTATGACCTCAATTTTCCTCGATGATTTTTCAATTACAATTTAATAATGTTATTCAATCAAACAAGTTGGAAAAAGTGGTGAGTTATGAAATTGAAACCTTCTAAATACGGATTAAGGTTTCACTAATTCCCTTTAGGGAGTGATTGGGTTTGTTTGTGTACACTTTCGTCACATACTTTTGGAACAGACAATATACATGTACCGTTAGGTAATAATTTAGTTAAGGTGTCCTTAGTAATTCAGCTGGGTTGGGCTCATGCGTCACCTGGACGTTCAATCTTTTGTACGGTAAACATATGACGTCATAAGTTTGAAAAGATATGGAGTGCCAGTAACGAAAATATGTTTGTGTTACCTTACCTATTATGGGTGTAGGGCTTGATCGATCGATATTAAGATATTATTGAGGAATATTTGATTTAATACACTCAAATGAGACACGTCAACGGCCTCCTCTCTGTGAGAGGGAGTGGACCGTAATCCACCACGCAGGCTCAGTGCGGGTTGGTAGATGTCACATGTGTTCGAATGTTTGGTTCTAGGACATACCGGTTTCCTCACGATGTTTTCTTCCACCGTTTTGAGAGCAGTGGTGATGGAATTATTACCGCTCAACTGCCTAATGGCCGATAACAATTAAAATTCTATTGTGTCTCGTTAATGACAGTTGGAGGTTTAAGCAAAGTAAAGCGCCTGTCAGGGCTCGAACCTACGACCTACAAGTCCTACAACTCGTAAGTCGCGGCTGTTGCAACTGGACCACCACTGCTCCATACTTATCTTACCATCCCTGGCCTTGCCTGACTAATAATTAACTAACTGAACTTAACTAACTGGAGTAATAATTAGGTAACTATTTCGGCAGACCATCAGAAAAAGGGGAAGGGAGCATAATTCGTAATTTCTTATCGCCCTCAGCAACATACAAATTATAAACCCACTAGTTGTGCCCCGCGGTTCACCCGCGTAAGTCTCGATCCCGTGGGTATATCGGGATAAAAAGTATCCTATGTGTTAATACAGGTTATAAACTATCTGTTTGCCAAATTTCATCCAAATCCATTCAGTAGTTTTTACGGCTAGCTGCTCGCCCCGGCTTCGCACGGGTAGCAAGTAGTTATCTACGGCGCACCGACCTTACCTACCCTACCTACCTACCTATATACCTACCCTACCCTACCAACCTACCCTACCCTACCTAACTACCCTACCCTACCCTACCTACCTACCCTACCCTACCTACCTACCTACCCTACCCTACCTACCTACCCTACCCTGCCTACCTACCCTACCCTACCCTACCTACCTACCCTACCCTACCTACGCTACCCTACCTACGCTACCCTACCTACCCTACCCTACCCTACCCTACCTACCTACCTACCTACCCTACCCTACCCTTACCTACCTACTCTACATACCTACCCTACTTATCTACCCACCCACCTATCTACCGAGCTATTATCAAAAGACCCATTCTATACAGAATGTATGAGAAAACGATTTTTCTTCATTTTTTTTTTCGTGAATTTTTTCAATTTTTTTTATAGTTATTCTGTTATTCTGGGCGGAGACAAATCCAACAAATCAAAGATCATCAAAATCGGTCCAGCCGTTCTCGAGTTATAAGTGTTGTAACAAACACGACTTTCTTTTATATATATAGATTAAGTTAGATAATGGTGCCGATTCTCTTGTAAACCTAACTAAACGAACTAAACTATCACTAAAATTCCTTACTTTTTACTATGAGAATATTACAGCTATTCTGCCAAAAAAAATCTCTAAATTCTGCCAAAAAAATTGTTTTGACACAACTAAAATTGAATTTGACAATCGCGACTCCACTGGGTACCTACTTGTTTGCCTACCACGTGATAAACAAAAATAAAAAATTACCAACATGTTGAGTATTACGGGTTTGCGGGTTGCAAAGGGGGTCAAAATTTTCATTATTTTTGCGATAGGACACACCATTTTCGAGATATAAGCAAAAGAAAATAAAAAAAAGATACAGTACCGTTTTGCAACTGAATTCGAGGTGTTGGTTTGAATTTTAGTTCATGACATCTAATTTTATTCCACACATTTTTAATCTTGATTAAAAATAGTCAGAGTTAGAGGATTTTAGATATAGAACAAAATTTTTGGTTAAAACGTCAAATTCAGAATAGCATTTTCACTAAATTAAAACTCAGTGCCATCTTAGTTCTGTCAAACTAAATTATAGTTGTGTCACTTTAGTCTATTTTCAGAATGGGAAATCGTCGTTTGACAGGAATAAACTAAATTTTAGTGATTTTTAGTTTAGTTTAGAGAATTTGTGACAAGAGAATCGGCACCAATTATTGGCTAAACACACCCTTTATTATCTCGCCTATGACTTGCATCGAACAAAAAAACGTAAAACCTTAAATTGTAGTTTCTGAACCTAAGACAGGTTCAGAAACTACAAAGCAATTTAGTTCAACAACATCTTGATTCTTGATGGTATCATTGTTTTTTTTTTTTTTTTTTTCAAGGCAACGACTATAATCGTTCTGACTTGCCATCGGTTTGCAGAACAATGTAGATAGCAAAATAATTGACGCTTGTAAACGTGCTGTGTAAAACAACCATCTTTGATTTGTCCAAGGTTGAACCCGATTCCTTTTTAAACTGGGCGAATTTGTTTCAAGTGATTTACATTTTCATGTTGCATTGCGGCAGTGCTTTGTTGTATCCTTCAAGGGGATGCCTTGACGAATGCAGGAGACTAAATCGTCACCCTGTATTTGGACGGTATTTCCGTTTCAACGGCTTATTCCCAGGAGCTCCAAATCTATTGTTTTCCAAACAATTTACCTCCATACATTGATTCCAAGAGCTCCATAATTTTATTAGTTAAACAATAAAATAGGTCCTGAAATTGTTCCCAGCGGCTCCAAACCAAATTGCATAAGGTCAACAAAACACAAATTGCTAATATTAAATAGGTGTTGCAGGCACATTAGCAATTCTTTGACATTCAACCCCTTTTTTTGTCCGAAAGGGATACCGGGACCTTGGCAACAGGCAACTGAAGGAACACGGGTGGGTTTTAGTCAGTAAAAGTCTGACACGCCCTTCCGCTCCACCCAGAGCGGGAGAAGCCATTGGATGATTTACCACGCTAAAAAAAAAACCTCTACACCTCTGCACCTCCTAAGGAGCAAATCTTCTAAACCAAATCTATTTTTAGAGTTTCGTACCCGCAGGGTGTGAAACCAAAATGATTTGTCTTCGGAAAAACTGTATACAAACTAACAAATTTTAATTGTTGCCGTAGAAGAAAATATTTTCAGTGTTTAGATAAGTGCATACATCTGTTTACACGTAACTGTACATTGGCCCGTTGGCCGTCGTTAATACAAGACAATAGGTGATTGTTAAAGTTCGCAATTATAGTATGGACGCTAATTGATCGATGAGTCTTTTATAACCGGCCCAGTGTGCCAGTGGCTTCAATTAGTCTTTGTAAAGGTATATTAATCAATCATTTAATTTATAATCTCGCTGTGATATTTATGTTTTGTAAATAACAGTCAGGTCAAGTCTCGTCAAACTTAGGACTTAAAACATCACACGTGTTATGTCACCGTAAGATTGTCAGAATTATAGTTTTTAATCTATCGGTATGATTTCCGTTAGATTATAAAATGTAGAAAAATTGTGAAATCTTAGGTTAGTTTAGGATTGTGACCAATCGCGTGCGAGCCGAGCAAGCGAAGCGAGCGGTGACTCGGCAGGGACCGACGAGCGCTACTTCCAAGTTGCTCGCTGCTAGGCAGGCTATTTAGTATTAGCAGAAGGTGCGTTACGTCGCAAGCAAGTTTGATACCAGTTCACAATTTGTCGGTTTCCCATGGATAGATTATAAAGTATCGAAAAATAATGCGTTAAGTTTTAAATGGATCGTTGCAGTTCACCATTTATCTACAGTTTATAATCTAAACTGTCGAAAATGAATACCGATACATTATAAACTAACGAAGTTCATAATTTACGGTGACATTTATTAGCAAAATAAATGGATGCAACATTTTTGCAACAACAGGATATAGAAAGTAATGGCACAGCGTTGTCCATGCGATTTTAATGCATTTGTTAATCGATTTCTGATCTAAAATCTTCCACTTTTAACAGCGTTAGTAGTTTACACTCGTGCAAAGTTAAACAGGCAGTAATAAGCCGTCTCGTTTTCCAGCTACACTGAAAGAATCCCTAAGCGCCTTAAGCGCTTTTCACGCTAAACGCCGTATAAAGTGGCATGTGTCCTATGCTTTTTGCTCGGCATCCCTTTGTGCCGTGTTCCGTTTCCGTCCGCTTTTCACCGCTGCAAGCGAGCCTCCACCGTGAATGCTACTTCAGAGACATCGTCCCAATTCTCGCCAACGACCGCTTTGTGTGTCGTTTGCGACGTGTTATGCGACGAAAATGACCTAATACCGACCAGGGGACCTATTAGGCGGGTTTTTTTTGCCCCTTTTTGGATTTAGCTTGTGTTTTTATTGTTTTATGCGGTTTTGGTAATATATTCAAACAAATCAATGCATGGTTGTGCGGTTTAATTAATTTGTCCTTTAAGATTAAACTCTTTTGTGTTATTTTTGTTAAATTAAACACCAATGTTTTGTTAATCTTTTTTACATGTATTGTATCAATGTATTTGTTGTATATAATTTTAGTACCCTTCGTAACCAAGCTCTGTCTTCTTGTAACCTTGAATTACGGTCATCATTTTGCCATCATCGTTAAGTGTAAATACATAATCTTTACCTACAATTCCCTTAGTTATCATGTCAGTAATTGTATTCCTTATTTCAACCTTCTGGGGTTAACCCCCCATTGAATTAGAACCATCCCCGCTTCTAAGGGGTTCATTTACATCAATGTTTTAAGCGGAACATGTCCTCTAAACTTCGTAATTTAATTTGTTTGAAGATTTGGTCAGGAACTTGGTAATGCACGGTCCCTTCGTAATCACGAAAGGGTCATCAATTACTAGAATCTACGACTGATGTTGGTCCTGTTAATCTGCAATGGCAAATTTTGTCTCATAAATTGGGCAGCATTCCCAAAACCCCAGCATACATTCTACCCTCTCTCTCTCTCTCTCAGTGTCAATTTGTCCCAAAACAATAAAATCTGTAGGAAGAGGTGGTGCCAGACCACCTCTTTTGTCCGATCTTCATATTGCACGTAGTAACAAAAGTCGCCTCACACCGCATAGAACGCACCGTAAATGCCATATCCTGAGACATCATCAAGAAACTGGGTCGATGTGCAGCGCATGAATCGGCGAACTCGTGTGACCCGGAAACTAAGCTTATTTTGCCTGTTCGATACTATAAAGCCGCACTTTATAGCTTCTGGTCGTGTCAGTTAAATCGTTTTATGTTATATAATACGATTTTTGACCCAAATTCTTTTTTCAAGAAAAAAATTAATATATACAGTATGTTAACTAACAAAGGGCGTTCCCGTTAACCTGCAATAGCATAGCGTGTATACATGCAAAAAAATATATTACAACTCAAAAAAAAAAAAAAAATTTTTTGGATTTATGTATTGAAATGTTCACAAAAAGATTAAATTTAAACGTAAAAGAAACACTCTGTACACGCACACTTGTATTTCAACGTAGAAAAACAAGTGTGACAAGTGGGCGTGTACAGAGAGTTTATTTTCCGTAACAATTTAATATTTTTTGTGAATATTTTACTATACAAAAATAAAAAAAACTTTTATTTTTTAACGGTAATTTTTTTTTTTGCATGTTTAGACGCTATACTATTGCAGTTAACGGGAACGCCCTTTGTTAGTTAACATACTGTATAGTATAATAATTAGCTAAACGATACAGCCAGTATGAATATGAGTTTTAGTAAGTGCCAGTGAGGTGATGGTTTTTGGCCGTGGAATGGAATGAATCCAATCAAATATGTGTTTAGTTATAAGGTAATGTTTAGCGGTAAATGTATGCTTAGTACGTATTGATGGAAAAGTTCATAATTCAAATATAAAAAATGGATTCAAAATAAAAAATATGAGAGCTGCATCTGCCAACAAACTGCTTTGGCAGTTTGGCAGAAGTAAATTTTCTTTGTAAAAGGATTTCGCCACGAATAAACGCTTTTTCATTTTTTTTTGTGCGCCATTGTTTTATCTATTAACACTTCATATATAGCGTATTGATTGCGTATCGCGTCAAAGGATACCGACACAGAACGTCCCTGGAATTTGTTCTACTTGTAATTAATTATATCAAACGTTTCCAGTACTAATTAAACTTAAGTGCTCTAAGGCAATCTCACACATAGCTGCTAATAATATATCACCCGACACCACTGTATATGGGTTCCGATGATACGACATGTACCTTATACCTACGTGCCTACAGCTCTATGTTAGGGTTTTGAACACAGATGAGGAAGAAAATGGAGTTATCATGCTATTGGAAAATTGCGTGTGGAACAGCCAGCACTTATTTGACTTTTGTCAGCGCCACATGAGATTGGTTGGCGGTTGGATTTCCAACGAGCAGTGGCAACGGGCTACGGCCGTGAAAAGATCTTTTCTCACACGCGACATATACTTACTTAGGTATAACGGCTCGATTTATTATAAGTACTAGCTGCGCCCCGCGGTTTCACCCTCATAAGTCTTGATCCCGTGGAAATATCGGGATAAAAGGTAGCCTATATCCTTTTCCAGGTCATGGTCTACCCATGTGCAAATTTCATCCAAATCCATTCAGCCGTGCGTGAAAGCGTAACAAACAAAGAAACTCACTTTCACATTTATAATATTAGTTAGGATTATAACTTCTTCATAATGTAACTCTTTGATTTCCACTCATCTCACAAAATTGACGAAATTCTTGCATTGTTGTGCTTCGTGCGCCTAGTGTGCCTGGTTACAGGCTTAAGCACATACCGCGACCTATGTCTGTACGTGGTGGGCGCGGCGGGGGGGTCGCATTCTACATTAGAAATGGAGTCACGGCGCGAGTAAGAGCTCATCCTGATCATCCCAATGTTGAACAGCTCTGGCTAACCCTTAGTGTAAATAAGAAGAAGTTACTCATTGGCACTGCCTATCGTCCACCATGGTTAGACTTAGAGCCTTTTCTCGAAGGCTTAACTGCCAGTATTGGTGGTTTGGCCCCCTATGACAATGTAATATTATTAGGTGACTTTAATGTTAACATGCTAGATGTCAATAGCCCAAAAACCAAACAACTTTTAGATTTCCTTAGCTACTTGAACCTAAATCAATTAGTCCAAACACCCACACACTTTGTAGGTGATAGTAGTTCACTTATTGATATAATCTGCAGTGATACTTCAATCCGCAATGTCATGGTGAAACATATCAGTGAACTTAGCCATCACTCGTTTATCACATGCGAGACGATTTTTAAGAAGCATAAGGCTAAACCAAGATCTGTCATATTTCGTCCGCTGTCAGACATATTAGAGGACTACTTTAACAGAGATTTAAAACTTATTCCATGGTCGTGTATTGGAGACATGAGTGATGTCAATTCTATGGTGCAAACATTTAACTCATTTATGATCCAGTTATTCGATCTCCACGCTCCCCTTAAAAGGAAGACATTTAAAACTCGCCCCACTCCCTGGATAACTGAAAACATCAGACTGATGTCGACATTAAGAGATGAAGCCAGGGACAGATTTCGTATATCCAAACTACCGGGTCATAAGCAGTATTATTTGGATCTGAAGCACCAAGCAGTCACGGCACTAGTTTCCGAGAAGACGGCGTATTTCGCCAGGAGCATCAATAACCAACTGAAGGAACCGAAACTATTGTGGCGCAATTTAAAATCAGATGTGCTTCCGGACCATACGCAAAGATTGCTGCCAGGTCACTTCAATAACCCCGATGCCATCAATGCGGCGTTTCTGGACGTCCCTGGTAATTGCTGTCACAACATCCCACAATTTTCCTACTTTGAGTCTCATAGGTATGGCCCTGCCTCATTCACACTCACAACAACCAATCCTGAGTCGATCCTGAAGATAATCAAGAGTCTAGGGTCAAATGCACAGGGCGTCGATGGTATAAGTCTCGACATGTTATCTCTCACGTTGCCAACTACCTTGCAAGCAATAACGGACATCATTAACCGGTCCATAGCCACACGTACGTTCCCCGAACTCTGGCGATGCGCTATTGTACGTCCCATCCCTAAAAACAATAACCCGGTTAACATGAAGGACTTGAGACCAATCAGTATTCTACCTTGCCGGTCTAAGATCTTGGAACGTGTAGTATACTCGCAGGTCATTGAATACCTCGAAACTAACAATATTCTTCCTGACCTTCAGTCGGGTTTCAGAAAGGGTAGAGGTACTGCAACAGCTCTGGCTGATGTTGTGGGTGGCATCCTTGAAGCACGTGACCGGGGGGAGGGAACTATTCTGGCTCTGCTGGACTTTTCCCGCGCTTTTGACGCAATTAATACCACCCTACTGCTGTCAAAGCTAGTTTACTATGGATTCGATAGTGATGCTGTAGAATGGTTTAGAAGCTACCTAACTAACAGGGCTCAATATGTAGAGATGCATAGAGAAGACGGGTCAACGGTGTCATCTCCCCCCCTGCAAGTGTCAAGGGGTGTCCCTCAGGGATCGATTTTGGGGCCTTTGTTGTACATACTATACAGTGCGGATATCATAAAATCCTTTGTTAACTGCAAATATCATATGTATGCCGACGATATTCAGCTGTACATATCCTTCAAAGGGGGTGAAACATCTACAGCTGTGCAGAAAATGAACGAGGATTTGCATAGGGTGGTTGTATGGTCGGAAGAGAACTCTCTGGTTCTAAACCCCCTTAAATCTAAATTTATGATTCTGGGTTCTAAGAAGCAAGTCAGTGCAATACTTTCTGCCAACCCTGAAATAGTTCTTATGGGAGAGAAAATTGAGAGAGTGGAGCAGGCATGCAATCTAGGGCTAATCATGGATCCAGAGCTGCACTTTGAGGCCCATGTGACCAATGTTCTTCGAAACTGTTTTTACAGGTTAAAGGTCTTATATGGTATACGGAAGTATCTAAGCATACCAATACGGAAACAACTTGTAGATAGTCTCATCCTATCCAAGTTAAATTACTGCGACACTGTCTACGGACCTTGCCTGCTTTCAAGAACGGAACGTGTAATACAACGTATTCAGAATGCCTGTGTTCGCTTTTGTGTTGATGTCGCACGAAGAAGTCATGTAACTCCATACATAAACAAACTAAAATTATTAAAGATGGCTGCCAGGAGAAAGCATCATTTGGCCAACTTGTTGTTTGGTATTGTTACAACTCAAAAACCACACTATCTCTATGAAAAGCTAACTTGGAAACAAAACCACCTAAAGTATAGTCTTCGCTCCATGGTAGGTCCACTGTCCGTGCCAATGCACAGAACTACAGCATTCAGGGGGTGTTTCAAGTTTGCAGCCACACGCTGTTGGAATGATCTCCCACCACCATTGCGACGCCTGAAAGCAATACAAGCTTTTAAATACCACCACAAAAAGTTACTCTTACATCAACAAATTTCGCATCTATCTTAAATATGTATGTTCTATAGTGTTGGTTTCACTCACCTCTGGGGTCATGGCATGCAGGCTTCGGCTTGGGATCTCCCGGGGCGTGGGCTGCTTGGAATTTCCCTCTTCTGTCACTGGAGCTGTATTTGTTGGCTGTATTTGTTTTCTGTTCTTGCTACTGCATCCTACCCATGAATGCTTAGGAACGCCAACTTCTTTCTATAATTTACGGTTAAACCTGATTAATCTACTGCACACTGTGGTTTTGTCAAGTTGGTATAGTTCCTTGATAACAAATTTATGCTAATTTATATATGAATCCAATATAATTTAATTTATCTAATAGTAATATAATTCTATAATTAATTATAATAACGTTCATTAAATTAACTATTTGTAACGTACCATCTGGTCTGTGGTTGTTCTCTTTATCACCGTAGTTTGTCATCGTCACCTTCTTACACAAATTCCACAAACACTGTTTACAAAAACTGGAGCTACACAACACAAACACTCGACGCATCCTTTATTATTTTTATTGCATCATACCACTATTAACTAGGTAGTTGCGCCATGTTATTTGTTACGTAACCATTACGACGATTACGACAAAACGTCTTTACGTCAAAAAACTGTCAAAATAGTTTTGATGACAGCTGCGCGCACAGATTGCAACCCGTGGCGCGTGAGTCGCTGACGGAACGGAATGTTGCCATCAATAAATATTATATTTTTATAAACACTACAAGTATTTATTTTTCACACTACAAGTATTTATTTTATTTATTTTTTTGTTATTGTCCACTCATTATGTGCTGCACCGATTGACGTCATGACGTCAACGCCGGCTGTCACTGAAAATCAGCGCTGGGGCTCTGTCTCGCATAGGGTCGCAGCATTATGCTGAGTGATGGCCGTTTTGCGTGAATGTGACGCATATTTTCCCGCAACTTGTTTATTTTCGTATATTTGTCCTTTCTTGGCGTCATGTTTGCCGCAAATAAACATATTTTCTTTCTTCTTTCTTCTTTCTGCTTGTGAGTCATGAGCACTCCATTTATTATTTGACGCATGTCTTCCGCGACCGTCTTTGGGTTCGATTTATACAACATATACATCTCTTATGTTTGCTATCACTTTGAAGTGTGCCCATCCTTTAAAGGACTGAGATAGCTAATTAATAGCGTCAATTAAGCCACAGGTCGTCACCACTCAGCAGCTAATCTTGTTAATTTCATCAGTGACGGACTAATCTCCGCTCTTATCTTAATTAGGCCTGACCTTGAAGTATTTGTCAAGTCTTAAAACCGTTTGGTTCTTGAGGTGTTTTCGGCTTCTGCAAACAGAAGTAGATTTACGCCCATGTATAGAATAGAGCCTAGCCTTTTCCTTTTCTCAGCTATGTCGGGGTCGGCTTCCAGTCTAACCGGATGTAGCTGAATACCTGTATTTTTAACCCCCGACGGAAAAAGAGGGGTGTTATAAGTTTAACGTGTGTATCTGTGTGTCTGTCTGTGCCATCGTAGCTGCCAAACGGCTGAACCAATTTTGATTTTTTTGGTTTTGTTTGAAAGGTGAGTTGATCGAGTGTTCCTTGGTATATGAAAAAAAAATGCTCCATTTTTAATTCTTTTTACCTATTGTGGTACAGAAATCTTATTCTAGGTGCATCGTCTTCACATGTAATTATAATTGATGTATACAAAATATTGCAAAACATTTTTAAAAGAGTAACGGTGGAGTTTCTTGCCCATTCTTCTCAATACTAAAATACCTTTTGGAAGGGGCAACTAGAATCAGTTCTATTTCTTTGTTTTTGACGTTCAAAAGTGCGTATAATGTGCCTATTTGAAATAAATTCTTTGACTTTGGTCACCCATCCATGAACTGACCGTGGCAAGGGTAGTTTAACCTTCGACCGTCCCGTGCGACTGTTATTATTTAGCCCCTCTTCTAGTTATAGTGTATGTGTATCATATATCTTCCGTTCCTTCGCTATTAAGACAAAGCTGAAGTCTCCAGGGGATTCGCTGCGGTAGATTTAATGCGGAAGTTGAAGGATTTAATGTTATAGGTTTTGGCGCACTGTACTATAGGTAATTACCCATGCTAATCTAAGCAGTGAATGAACCTCAGTATTTTCGAAGCTCATTACTGTGATAAAAGAAGACAGTCGATCAAAAAAAAAAAACAAGCCAAGTGCGAATCGGATTTGCACAGGAAGAGTTCCGTACCATTATCTATAAAAACGAGCATTAAAGTCACGTTGGTTGTATGGGAGCCCCCTTAAATATTTATATTATTCTGTTTTTTAGTATTTGTTGGTATAGCGGCAACAGAAATGCATCATCTGTGACAATTTCAACTGTTCTAACTATCACGATTCATGAGATACAGCCTGGTGACAGACGGACAGACAGACAGACGGACGGACAGCGGAGTCTTAGGAGTAATAGGGTCCCGTTTTACCCTTTGGGTACGGAACCCTAAAAAAGAACTGATAACTTCGTCCGTCTACTCCTAAATATGAATTTCGCTCACGGTGAGAATGGTAAAGTTTCAGACGATGTTCCTTTAGAAGATTCTCCATTTAATTTGTGCGCTATTTTCTGTTTCCGCACTGAAAGTTCAGACAAATAAGTCTGACCTCCAGATAATTGGTCCGATTCCGAGTCTAGATGTTTGTCAGCTTTCCCGCTAACAAATAAACTCGCAGATATAACAAAAACCTTGACACACTTCTTAATCACATCACTGCTCTAAATATAACTTTTATTTTTGTTTTATGTACTTCATTTAGGACTAACGGATAACAGTAAAAAGCAGCCCGCCATATTGGAACGAAGAAAAATGGCGCAAGATTTCATAAATGTTGGCGAAAATATGGCGCGGTTTCTATAGCATATGGTTTTTTTACGGTCTTCCTTCCTTCTTCCTTTTATTCTTCTCTTGAGATAACTATTTGGGTAGACCTCAGTACGTCGATCTTGTCTAGATTTTAGTGTTCCGTACATCCTAAATATCAAATCGAAATTCTTATGAGAGTTCAGTGCCTCTCGGTACGTTACGTCGTTTTTCTCAGTGACTATTCACTTGAAATTCACCATAGTTTTGGGAGTTATTTCTTTTTGTATCAAAGAAAAAGGTTGTCCTTACCTCCTGTCAATATAAATTATCTAGTAGCACCGCTTATGAAAGCAAATTTTCGGGTTCCTGAGACCCTTCCGCTTGGTTTCCTGGCTAAATCAGCACTTTAAGCTACCATGGTGAATAAGGGGGCTATTTTCAAATGGGACTTGGTCCGAATCTTCTACCACACCCATAACTTATTACCAACATTTTATAATGAAACAAGGAAAAAATAAAAATAGGTTTTTTTTGTCACAGAAACACGTGCATACAAAAAGATAACAGTACCTAATCATAATTATAAATCATAGAAATATGATATGAGGAGCACATTAAAAATAAATTAAAAATAAAACAGTTGGCAGCTGCACGTCATGACTGTGACAAGAAGGAAGAAAGGTTTAATATGAAAACCCGACAGATTCCAAGCTGCTACTGAAACATTCTTTGTAGAAAGCTACTATACCATTGACGAATTCCTAGTTGACAAAATTTCATGTGACTGACTATTTTATGTTTTAAATGCAATATTCATATACACTGTCTATTTAATTTCTAATATTGTCACTTAACAATGCATGCCATAAAGGGTAGAGTTTTGAGCTACAATAAAATATTTTTAAAACCCTGTTGTATCACCAAAAATCCCATTAATAACTTTGAAAACGGTCTTGATTCGGGTACTGAAATTTGACTCTGGGTCTGGCGAAGTGTGGATATTCTGCCTAACCCTACGGGGACTACAAGCGTTATGTGCAGTTCCGAAAAAGGCTAGTCAAATGAAAGTAGAGTAGTAGTACTTCATTGTTCACCAGGAAGGAGCTAGTACTTGCTATATACGCAAACAATCGACCGACTTCCGGTAGATGCATATAAACTGCTTCGATCCTAAACAATTTGTTTAGCATAGCCTTGTAATGATAGCCCTTTGTATTCCCCACGCCACGTGGGGATAAGGCATGATGGTGCATAAACGCCATAGCTTAGTCCCTCCCTACGTATCATATATACCCGCCCTAACGGAACTTCTTTCCTAATTTAGTAAAGAGACTTATGTAGTCGAAAGGAAAAATGGATGTCCCAAGAGAATGGATTTTTACTTCATTTCCACAGAACTTGGGAAAGTGTAAAGTAGGGTTGCCAAGCGTCTGTTTTTTCACTTTCAGACTGTTTTATTTAATTAATTAATTATCTAATTTAGCGTCTAGTTTCCAAGTGTTTCGTATCAAACAACTTAGCGTTACGTGGGTCTGCCAGACTCTAACTGAGTAAAAACCTACCCGGTCTTTCCCTTCCCACACTTAGACCGGGGATCATGAGATCTTGTGCACCTTCTTCGATCCCCGGCTGACATAAACCTACATAGGCCAACCTACCTAGGTGCATGGCCCATTGGTCGTTTGCTATGGAGAAGAACCGACAAGAAACTCCAGTTACTCTTTTACAAATAATTGGCTTTTACTAAATGGTGTGTCTCTGCGGAAACAATAGATTATCATACATATTATCTTTCTTTCCTTATCTTTGTCTAAAAGTTAATCAGGTGTCCATAGGAAAGCCTTTAGTCCATAATAGCTCTAAAGTTTATAATTTTATATACCCATTTCCGTCGCTTTCGACGACCGCGATATTGAGCGAAAATTGCACCCCGTGGAAACATAAATTTTCTCCGCAATCTGGGGTATTTACGTTCCAGACATCCCAATCCCTACTTTATCTCATGACGAGTCGATGACTGATGAGGTGTTTGGATGGTAATTAGCTAAAAGATTTCATATCTTCTTCGTGTCGGTTATATTCTATTGGCCCAATACTTTGTGACTTCTTTGGCGTCATTCGTGGCCGCGCAGAAGTCAGCGAAAGTTTTTTAGATATAAATAGAGCAGTTTAATTGACAGAACAAGAATATTTTTCGGACACTTCATATGAAGATATACAAATTAGATAAGAAATAAAATCGGCGATTTTATCTTGAAAGCAATTTAATTGAATCTTCTTATCAAGCACTTTCTCGACATGAATCCAGGAAGTGAGTCAGACGAATTAAAGTCAATTAACGATCGATGGTGCAGGGGAGAGCGAGCCAGTCTGGCACAGGAGTGTTACCCCACTCCCCACGCAAATCGGAGTGGCGGGACCCCTCGCGGTTCACCCAAACAAACTTACCCTTGCGTTACCCCTTGTTATTCTTCTACTTTCCCAGAAAAATGTCGCCGTCTACATTCGGTCGTTACTCGCAATTTATAATTTATAGGCAGCGCGGTTATTGGCTGCGAATGTTCAATGGCGCACAATGTTTATGGCGCCTATCTATTTCAAGTATATTTTTTCTAATTAGCGAACTGTTCAAACGTTTATCATTCGAGATAACAGGCACAGCTGATTAATGTTTACTTGCTTATATGAATATTAATTTTATATGTTGGTACTGTTTATAATATTACGCATTTGGTTATCGCGATACAGGTCCATTTGTTTACTGTTCCTTATAGAGTGACGCGATCGCGACCCCCGACCTCCTCGACTTGTGAAATCGTCGTAATATCTACAGGGCTGCTACAAAGTAATACGAATCTGCGTCATTACGCCGAGCGCGTGGCGTCGCTTCCGGTAACTGCCGTTTCTCCATTACGAGAGTGCTCCAGTCACAGACGCAATCAGCTATTGAGACGTACTCTCGTGTGTAGTCTCGTTGAGTTATTGTATTGCAGTAACAATCCATGTAGACATTATGTAAATGGTATATGTTACAACGTGGCAACCCTAGCCGAGGTTGTATAGAGCGGCTGGGGCGCAAGCGGGGTGCGGCGGGCGTGCGCGCGCACTCGCGGCGCCGCCAGTGGCGAGTCGCGGCTGAGACCGGCGCGTGGCAGTCCGGCCGCCCCCGCAGCTCGCACCGGTCCCGGCGCTGCCGGGCCTCCGCTCGGATGCCGCTGCCGGCCGCCGCAAGCGATGGTCCACGCCGGGCCGGCCGCGCGCGCGCCCTCTCGCGCGATGTTCGCTGCCGCTGAGAGTAAACCGCGCCGCGCCGTCTCGCCGCTCGGAATTCCAAAGTCTCCGTCGTTCCACTCGGGCCTCGATCTCGTCGCCAGCCAAGCGGCCACCAAGCGCTCCGAAAGCGTGTCGGACGTCGCGCGCGCTTTTCGGTTCGCGCTGTTCGCTGGTCCCGGCATGGAGGGCCAGGGCCCGCAGAAGGCGCCGTCGCCGCCGGACGCGCGCAGCCCGCCGCCCCCCGCCGCGGCCGCCGTCTCGCCCGAGCGCCCCACGATACCAAATGCCGATAAGGAAAGTTTGATGGTGCAGCTCCCCCCGCTGAAAGGTTCGTCGGCAATATCAACAATGCACCCGTGTTAGCTTTACAGATAATGGACATCAAATGCAGCGAACCCAGAAGGCTGTTAATCTCTGTTTACAAACCACCTCCAATGTTTGGCTAATTTTCGGCATCCGTGTGTAAAATAGCCGTATCTATTTGTGGCTTATACCGAGTTACTTACCGAAGTAAACCGAAGTGCGTAGAAGAAGACGTTTTCAATATACTATCATGTACCTACGACGCAGATAAACTACGCTGTAGTAGCGATAACTACATAGTTTAGTCGCCCACAGCTCGTCACTGACAGCCTTGAAGAGTCTAATCAGACTCGCCGACCAAAACAATGCGGCTGAATCACTGAAACTAGTGATTGACTATCTTATGCGTACATGTAGTATAGACGTGGGGGAAATGGCGAAAACGCCGCAGAAATATATCGACCCATCGGCGGCCAGCGGTCGGCCCCGTGCTGTATGTATGCCATGGGAATTGTTTTGCGACGGCCTTGTGCCCTGAACCATAACCAGCGACAAATCATGCAGCGCAATGAGAGCCCAGGCGGGCAGAGGGCAGAGGGCAGCTGCCTAATACCAACCGACCTTTTTGTTATAGACGTTAACTTTGCTAATGAGCGAAATTAGCTTGCCGAGGTCATTTGCCTATTTCCAACATTATCATGAACACCTTGTTTAAAGACTGTCTTGAAATCTTTGATATTGCTAATGTTTTTGTCATTTGGAAACATGTTTATGTTTGTTTATATGCAAGCTTAGGTGCGGCATTTAACAGCGTTTTTTACTACTCATAGTTGTAAAATTTCTCCAACATAATTACATAAACAGCATTATGACTGGGTTGTTTCATCGTTAAAGTACAAGTTCGACATTTATACCGGGATGGACTGCTAACTATAATTAAATATTTATCTAAGCCCGACATAAGTCTGTTGACATACATGACCTCATGCTGATATCTTTCGTGACCCTGAAAAAACTAAGATAAACCGACATTACAATATAACATAAGATATAAATACTGCTACTTCGAAAGCAACCACGTGGTTCTCTCCTGTTTTTAACGCCGTAAACCTAATAGTCCATAGTCAAAAGTTTGATTTTCCAATAGTACTCTATCGGAAAATCAAAATTTTGACTAACCCAAAGAAGTTTTCACGTCAAGTTCATATGAATTTCGAAATCTTCTCCTATAATTCTTGAATACAAAGCACTCTGGATTACTACTCAAAGACTTCCTTATATCCCTCGTTTTTACTACTCGGAGATTACGCGAAAAAGCTATTCCGTGGATCCGCCTCTAATTTGCGGCTTTAATACTGCCAAGAAATTGAGCGATGGCCGAAAAAACATGGAGGTTTTCACTACATTTTCTCTAGAACCTTGTACTTTCGTACCAAGTTTCCGTCAGCTATTTAAAATGTCCCCTTTTGTTTCTGTGGGGCACGCATTTAAGACATAACTCATCTGTCCCCTTGGAGAAGAGTGTCTGGTGCGGGTGACAAATTTATTACGAAAAGAAGCACTGAATTGTTGGCAAAACTGTCTCATTGTTTGAACTATTGTCCTTTTTTCATGAATATTGAGTCGTAAATCTCCGAATGCTTTAGACAGACCCTACAGTAAAGAGCGTCTTCGTTTTCCGTTTATCCTGGATAGTATATGTTTTGCTTCTATTTGGGTTTTAAGGCATTGGGGGTTTCAGACTGCCAGAAATTGATATAATCGGAATATGTGATGGAATTTCTCACAACATGTTAACCAGGGTTCTAAAATGGTTGTTACTATAAGTTAATGATGAAGGGATTGCTGATGGATGGTAAATAGGAACACTAACTAGACGTGCAACACGAGTGCTATTGTGTAACCATCTCACCGTGAAAACTTAGGTGAAGTGAGCGTGGAGTGAGCTGTCATTGTCATCGATACCGACTGATGCTAAGGCAGTCACAGTTCACTTCAAGCTCACTTCACCTAAGTTTTCACGGTGACATGGTTATAGAATAGTAATGCATGACATCGTATGAACATCCCTTGTACCGTGTTTTTGACAAATAAATTACTTTGACTTTTTGACCATTGGTAACTTCTGAAGAATCTAGTCTCTGATCAGTAAATTCCTACAAAATCTTATGTCCACTAACAGTTGACATTGAAAATTGACACCAAGTTAAATCGAACAAAGTTTCATACTTATACCGGAAGTCGTCTTTTAAAGACCTCACAAAAACATTTTCAGTTACTAAAGGTCTGTAGGTACCCTTAATTCCTAGCTCAATATTAATTTAGTTGTCCCCGAAAGCTTGGAAACTAGTTTGACAACAAATTATTCCACGCGTCAAAGTTAGACTCCAAGCGAGTAATGTGCTTTGAATTTGAAACACGGCGAACTTTGAGACGGGACAGGACTCAAAGCTAAACGCAACTGTTTCACTTTCATCGTATATTACTAGCTGTTCCGGAAACAACAAAATGTCTGCTTAGTACGGAGAACTAAGTCTCGTATGAATTTTCGTTACCAGGTGCAAATGAAACGTTTTATAAGTCAAAAACTTTTACCATTTAAAATATTTGACGTCCTGGAACTCTGGAACTTTGATTTTTCTTGTTGACATTCAATATAATATTCGGTGAAACGTATTTTTTATTTTTCTTGTTAACATTCAATATAATATTCGGTGAAACATATTTATTATTCATCGACATTCGACACTGCCATTGTGTCAAAATCTGCTACACTATAGTTAGATTGTGACAGAAAATATATATGAAACTCCAGCAGAGGAACACCAATTCTAAATATTGTTGGATTGTATTATGGCTCTTCACCATCACCATTACAGCTGAAAGGCGTCTTAATCGTCCCATAAGATAGCCACAATATATTTAAAAAAAATACAATATAGCCAAAAAATTAACAAATTATTTTTGTTCTTAGATGCACCAGCGGCGGAGCGTGAACAGCTCTTCGTACAGAAGCTGCAGCAATGCTGCCTGCTGTTCGACTTCGCCGACGAGCCCCTGTCAGACCTCAAGTGGAAGGAGGTCAAGCGGGCGGCCCTCCTCGAGATGGTGGAGTACGTCACTTCACAGAGGGGCGTCATCACTGAGCCTATATACCCGGAGGCGGTTAATATGGTGAGTGAATTCCATAGATATATCGGAAATACGTTAGTCACTGAATCACTGATTTGACTAATCGGGGCGCCAGCACTTCCTAGCGGCGCTCAACAGAGTACAGCATAACGTTCGACCGGAGTTAAGTTCAGTTTGTCGATGGCGGTGCTGTGAACACTTTAAGAAACTGTCGCGCGTTCCGTATAGTTAAATGATAATAAGGAGAACATTTTTGTTTTGATCGACGCCTTTAGTTAGTATGTATTATTATTCCATACGACAAACATTGACTAGAACAGTATTCGGGCAGTCAATCAGAGTGACGCGCTTTTTGGAGCTCCGACTCGTATTATAGCCGACACGGCAGATGTTGTGCGAGTAAAGAGTGCAATGAGTGTTTAAACAGCGATAACAAATTATGGGCAGACGCAATAGGAGAAGTAAAGCTCTCGATTAATTGTACCATAAACCGCGTTACAAAGGCTTCCAGAGACCGTTATCATTGATGTATAGTGAACTATTGATGTAGATACCGAAGTCGACATTGATGCAGTCCGCGAGATTGGGTCTGAGAATATTAAACGTAGTGCGGAATATGACAAGAGGACAAAGGCAGCTTTTTCGGTTGGCGAGTTCGTGTTATTAGAAAACGAAGAGCGAAATCACAATAAGTTCCGAGGTCCGTTTAAGACAGCGGAAGTTTTGGATGGTGATCGCATTACGTTAAAAACTTTAAATTCTAACCGTAACCGTGACGTTCACCGTTTTTTTTTAAAGAAATTAAAGCAGTACTTATTTTGAATGGTAAGTATGGATAGACCAAGAAAATTAATGTTCTCAACACATAGACATGGCATTAAGTCTAGTGAATAATTATATAAGTATTGCTGCGATAATTCCTAGATTTAATGAAGCACCACTTTTAAAATTTTCAAGCAGGCATAACAAAGTCGGTGCCTGCCTCCTTTCCACTATGCCTATAACGCCTTTGAAACTGATAATCCGTGCTAGCTCTTTAGCTTGCACGACAAGATTCAAGATTGGCTCCGTAGTGGCATAGATAAGACACTTCAGATACGTATGGAAATCCTATACAATGCGAGATCAGCTTATACTGGAAATGTATAGCTTGATGTGTAGCCGTGTGTACCTAGGGGTTCCTTATAAGAAATATTTTCAATCTAAGGCCTAGTTCCCACTTTGTTGCGAGGATAGATAGTTGTTCTGTTCAAAGTTTCAGGATGCATTATTTGAATGTTTGAATATTCGAATGGCCCGACCTTTCGGACAAAGATGCCGTACAGCCGTATGCCATAGTAGAATTATAATTTTACCTTGTCTTCATAACCCAGTGGTGAAAACTAGTAACGATAGTCGTCCAAAAGGGGAGATATATCGTGGAGGGAACGGTTTCTTAAGCCTCATCATCCACTCCCGACTTCACCCACTCTAGGCATACGCGTCTCCTTAATAATAATAATAATAATAATCGTTTATTGGGAACAAAAAAAAAAAACATACACATACAAAGACAAACAATGTTAAACGATGATAGCTGCAAAAGTTAAAAACTGTGGCGCAGCTACCAACGCCCGACTCCTAGTGAGAGGGTAGGTTGTTCATTGACTAATACATAACAAAGGTATTTAAACTAGAATATAAGAAGATATAATAAAAAGATAAAAAATAAAATTATATAAAAAAATACATTTAAGATTATGTGCCGTGTGTATGAGTACCTGATGTAGAGTAAAGGAGTGATGGTGTGATGTGTGGCGTGTGTGTGTGTGTGTGTGTGTGTGTGTGTGTGGGTGTGTGAGGGTGTGTGAGTGTCAGTGTGTGTGTTTGTGTATTTCCCAAGGGGTTAAATTTCCACAAGTTTTTCTGTAGCATCATAAGATAGTGATTTTAATAAAATCGCCAGTTTTTTCTTGCATTCATTACTGGTAACAGAATATATGTAGATATTTTTATTGATTCTGTTGTATATTTTTGAGCTCATGTAGGTAAAGTGGCGACGTGCAGCTAAGGTTGTACGAGGCTTTACCTCACAAACTCGATCGGAACGGCGTCTACTACTACATCGACCTGGTTCATAAATCAGTTGGGCATGCTTACGGAGCACCACTTGAGAAATGAACAACTGTCTGACCGTTAGTACCTGGCAAAGAGAGTAAAGTGATGACGTAGGAAACCGGATTGGTTTTCTCGAAAGAACCTTCAAAACTGCTCTCTGTGCTCTTTCAATCCGCAACATTGTTGTTTTATGCGCACCACCCCAGACCGTCAGGCAATAACCAAACACTGACTGAGCAAGAGCATAATAAATGCCAATTAAGGTCTTAAAATCCGCTGAGCCTCTAAGTTTTTTAAAAATAAACAAGAGCTTTCTCAAGCGTGCCACGACAGAGCCAACTTGTTGATGCCATTTAAGGTAACAGTCGACTACAACACCGAGATATTTAATAGTCTGCGTGCTTTCTAGTTGAGGGCAGTCACAGTTTGAGGCAGAACTAGTGTTCATACAAGAGTGAGCGTGAAGGGCAATAGGTGTTGGGGGTTGACCTGACTTATTTAAGGAAAAACAGATGAACTTAGTTTTATTGACATTCAGAGTAAGAAAATTTGTGGCTAGCCATTTCATCACAGTACCAAGGGCTAGTTCAGCGTTTTTACGAGTTTCACTCCAATCGCGGCCTTGAATTATTAGAGCCGTATCGTCCGCGTAGGTTACTATTTTACAGTTAGGGAGAGGCAAGCAACACAGCTCATTCACATATAATAGGAAGAGGCTCGGCCCAAGCACACTGCCCTGTGGCACCCCAAAGGTAACCATCTCCTTTCTGCTTAGGTGATTATCAATTTTTACGTACTGTCCACGACCTGTTAGGTAACTTCTGAAGATGTCTTGGGCAGTGCCGCGGATACCAACTTTTTCCAGCTTCGAGAGTAATATGGGGACAGAGACAGTGTCGAAAGCCTTGGATAAGTCTAAAAAGATAGCCAATGTTTTCCTTTTGCTATCAATATTATTAATAATAGTATCTGTTAGTTCCAGTACAGCTTCATCGGTGGTTTTACCACTTCTGAAGCCAAATTGGTTATTAGCTAAAATGTCGAATTTTGTAAGAAATTTTGTTAGTCTAATGTTAATAACTTTTGTTAATAACCTTGTATGCGCCTTTTTTTTTTTTTGAGGTTGGGAAGTCATCCAATGACTTCTCCCGCTCTGGGCGGAGCGGAAGGGCATGTCAGACTTTTACTGACTAAAACCCACCCGTGTTCCTTCAGTTGCCTGTTGCCAAGGTCCCGGTATCCCTTTCGGACTAACCCGCAACCCTGGCAGGCATCGGTCCTAGCGGACCCCGCCAATTGTGCTGACATCTCTTTGAGGCGCGCGTGGATCACGACGCGCCATCGACCCGGGCCTGGTCCTAATCGGACGGCGAGCTACCCATTGCTCGCCGCCCGCAAGCCCGCGCCTATGGTGGCCGAGAATCCGCCTGGAATTCCCGACGCCCAGCAGGCGTAGCATGAGCACCGTTCTGTCGACGGAAGAGTAGACAAAAATGACGTTTGCTGTACAGTACGAGACGGCAGCAAAATAGAAAGAGTCAACTACACTTTTTACGAAATTCACTCTTTTACATAATTCGACTCAGAATTCTTTGTTTTATCATAGGATTTATCGGTTGTCAGTGTGATTTTGACAGTAAGGATAGAAAACTTTCTTCCGAAATAGTCTACATATAAAAAGACCTAGACAAAGATCGTTAGAAATGAAAGACAAAATGACAGATTGTAGAAAGATTTCTACGGTGGATGTCAAAAATGAAGAAACGAACTGTCACTTTGTATAGAAAAAGCTATGTCTATTCTTTGTAGAGATAGACAGCGCCATGCTACGCCTGCAGGGCGTCTCCAATGGCGGCGGTTAGGGGCGTGAGGGCGCAAACTTTGCCTCTCCCTCACGCGTTCCGCCTCCTCCTTCGCGAGCATTACTGCTTCGCAGAAGGAGGTGACTGCTTCCCATTCCTTGTTTGTGTCTGCCTCTTTATCTGAGCATAAATTATAACCAAGACATCATTCTCAGAGTGTTCAACAAAAACTCCTTAATTTTGAGTCAATCACGCTACAACGAACATTGTGAGTCCCTTGTGCTCACGCTTCATGAACCACGAATTGTTTTCAAAGACCAAGAATGTGCCGTCCGCCCTCGAAATACCTACATTCATTTACTTTCAACTTTTCTTTAACTACCCTACATTTTTCTTTGAAAAGTATCCGAGGCTTCTCACGCTTAAATGCACTGAACAAAGGAAAATTGTTTGCGGAACTTTTTAGGGATCCGTCCGGCGTAAAACAAAGAACTAAATGTCGGTTTATGGTGTATTTGTCCGTCTGTCACAAAAATCTGTGTCACTGTTGTAGATGATTTGAATTATTACCAGCAAGCGCTAGTGTTGTAATGCTTTTGATTAAAATAGTTTCTACAGACTTGAGGTAGTTAGGGAATCTAAAGACGATGAAGTTGATTACAAATAAATTGTGTTTCAAGTCTTCAAACAAATAATGAAATGCACTTAAAATGTCAGGGAGGGAAAAATCTGCGCCTGAAATTTAAATAGTACCATTGTTCATCGAGGGGAGGAAGTGACCGATTACTAACGAGGGTGCACCCGAAGGCCTTAAACTAAACCAGGTATTCTGCAAAGAGGCTACATAATATAGACCTTTGACTATACACGGTGTACCAGAAAGGTGCGGTCAAATTCAAGGGTGTGGTACAGACTATCAAATTGAACAACTGTCACCATCGTAATCGCGAAAAAATTATCAACTGTACAATAGAAAACTTCAATAACTACTCGACGCAAATGCATGCGACGCATGACTTTTTCGGGTATTATAACTACAAAGTTACGACACTTCATTAATCAAGGACACAGACACATAAAAGTCACTATCATTTATTATTGGTGAGGGCCTCCGAAACTGGAAGCCGACCCCAACATAGTTGGGAAAAGGCTAGGCAGATGATGATGGCCTCCGAAACTCCGAAAGGAAGGCCAAGGTCTTGTTCAGGGAATTATTAATGAAGCCCCACTTCCGATTGTCTTTTGTTTTCACTGGACCAAGCTATATTGTGACACAGTACAGTGCATTTTCTCTTACGTGTCTTATTTGTAAACAAACGTGGTAAGTAAAGGATGAACTACAGCAAAAATTGCATAACTCAACTACTTTGTTGCAAATCGACTATACCAAATCTCACTCAAACAGCTCAAATCTCACTCGCACACTAACTACTACTCGCGTGCTGAGTGAGAGCGGTGAGGAGAAGGCTCCAAGGCAAGGCGCCGATAGTTTAGGTAATTTTTTTAGTGTGAAAATAATGGTAATTAAAAAAACCGGCCAAGTGTGAGTCGGACTCGCGCACGAAGGGTTCCGTACCATTATCTATAAAAACGGCAAAATAATCACGTTTGTTGTATGGGAGCCTCCCTTAAATATTTGTTTTATTTTAATTTAATTATTTATTTTTAAAGTGAATATGTAACTAAATATTCTGTGAATATTTCAATCGTCTACCTGTTATCGTTTTCAAAATCGAGCAAAAAAATTACGTTTGTTGTATGGGAGCCCCCTTAAATATTTATTTTATTCTGTTTTTTAGTATTTGTTGTTATAGCGGCAACAGATATACAACATCTGTGAAAGTTTCAACTGTCTAGCTATCACGGTTCATGAGATACAGCCTGGTGACAGACAGACAGACAGCGGAGCCTTAGTAATAGGGTCCCGTATTACCCTTTGGGTACGGAACCTTAAAAACATAGTATCTGCTTTTTATTTAGTTCAGTTATTATGCATATTTCCAAATGAATGCTCCAGAATTTTCGATTAATAGGAGGCGCATGCTAAGCAATTTGAGGTATTATAGACTCACGCCATCATCAGCAATTTCAGGTATTATAGAACCTACCAAGCGCCGATGCATACGAACTTCGTCCACGTTTTTGTCATGTTTGATGAAGAAACCGAAGTGAAATGAAATGAAATTGTTTATTCTGTAAATAGGATATTGGAATCACTTTTACACGACATATTAAAAAGTTGTAAAAATAAGCTAGATGAGGTCGGCGTTTCCGACTACTCTGAGAAGAAAGGCCGAAACAAACTCAGAGGTCACGGTCTCCTTTAAAGTCCAGACATAATCTTGGTCAGGCCATATGAGGACCATGTAGATAAGAGTCTGAAATGGTCTTTTGAGGAAAGAACCACACAGATTTGAGTGGACCTGTCCAGTCAGTGCAAGCATTTGTCAGTAATAGTGGAGCTCAACTCAGAACTTAAGGAGCTCAACGACTCGACGAACAATACCAAAGAAAGGACGTTTGGGTAGGTCGCATAAAGTTCTCAAATTACCTTACCTTCGCTAAAACTAACAGAACGAAAAATAAATATCCACATAGTCCTCACATTCACAATAAAACAATACTTATAAGTAATCATCATGTCATTTTGTATATAATATACAATAATGTCAATTTGTATATAAAACTGGTAGGTATATTTTTATGGCTTTCCATAATATTCAAAATGTCACAATGCTTAGCAGAGCGAGCAGCTCAATCCCATGCATTTTTGTCTTCTAAATAATCTGTGATTTTATAGTACCCTTTTTTACAAAGTTTGGTTTTAATACAGCTTTTAAATCGTTTAATGGGTTAGTTTCGAATGTCAATGGGAAGATATCCTACACAAGATCACATAACTAAGAAGCACATATAATTTGCACACATACACACACCACACCCACACGCCCTCGCGCTACACATACCACACACTTACACACAAACGAACCCACACACATCCACACTCACAAACAAATCCTACACCCAGTGCGCTCCCTTACTGATATATGAATTATAAAATATTAATTAGTCTTAAATTAATCTTATTGCTAACTTATTTCTTATTTCTCACACCTCTGTAGAATGATTGTAAACTGGAGGAGCGGATCCACTTAATACAAGCAAATCTTTGCTTAAAAGGTGACTCCAAACCTAACATAGTTATATCCATAAGTGAAGAAATAAACATTTTTATTTTTATTTATTTATTTTATTTATGTTTGTTTACCAAAAAAGACAGTCAAAGGAGAATATTCTATCAAACGTAAGCTATCAATTTATTTATTCATTTGAATTCACGGACAAGGACAATAGCGCCAGTATTGAATGGGTTTTGATTGCCTATTGACAAATTGTCCATGAATTGACAATGACGATGTCTGAGGAGAGGATGCATTACGAAAGTAGACGTTTAGCTGTAGGTACAAGAACTTTTAAATAGGTTTTATTTCGTGTTGATTATGGACAATTTTCTCATGGGTTCATTATATTTCTTCATTGATATCCAAAATACTTTCTAGCGTATTTTGAACTAGCTTCTGCCTTCTGCGAAATTTATTGTTTTATCATAAAATATATCATATTTATGAGACTTGCCAAGACTGAAGCTTCCCAATAGTGAAAGAATTTTCGGAATCGGATCAGTAGTTCTGAAGATTACCCCGTACGTAACGGCAACACTGAAGCTTCCCAATAGTGGAAGAATTTTCGGAATCGGATCAGTAGTTCTGAAGATTACCCCGTACGTAACGGCAACACTGAAGCTTCCCAATAGTGAAAGACTTTTCGGAATCGGATCAGTAGTTCTGAAGATTACCCCGTACGTAACGGCAACACTGAAGCTTCCCAATAGTGGAAGAATTTTCGGAATCGTACAGTAGTTCTGAAGAGTACCCCGTACGTAACGGCAACACTGAAGCTTCCCAATAGTGGAAGAATTTTCGGAATCGTACAGTAGTTCTGAAGAGTACCCCGTACGTAACGGCAACACTGAAGCTTCCCAATAGTGGAAGAATTTTCGGAATCGGATCAGTAGTTCCGAAGATTACCCCGTACATAAAAAACTCACAAATTGTATTTCTTTAAAATATTATTATATTAAATTAATGAAAAGAATCATCAAAATCAATTCATAATTGGCGGAGTAATCACGTAACAATAACAAAAAAAAACATACTGACGAATTGAGAACCTCCTCCTTTTTGAAGTCGGTTCAAAATTATAATATAATATATAGATAAACAGTTTTCTTTATACATTACTAGCTGTTGCTCGCGACTTGGTCTGAGATCCAGGATGAAAAGTAGGTCGTCTCCAGGTCATGGTCTACCCATGTGCCAAATTTCATCCAAATATGTTAAGCCGTTTTAGCGTGAAAACAAACAAACAAAATCACTTTCGCATTTATAATATTAGTTAGGATTTCTCAGTTGTCTTACCTACAGCAAGTTCTGTCCTCAGACTGTCTCGACATTATAATTTATTTTTTCATTAATAATGGTGCTTTAGAAGGTTAGTTGAGGGGTGGGAAGAAGGCTATCGCGTTCCGATGATGTTCCGATTATTTCTATCGCTTTTTGACATTAAGATCGATTTATTATTTGTATGTGAAAACACTGAAGGTCTTTTTATATGGCTCGAAAATTAGGTTGTGCTGTAAGTAAGCACGACTTACGGCGAAATCTACCAATGAAATTGAACGCGCTCGGCACATCTAAACCGCGTTAAAGAACTGTCAGTGTCAATTTTCCACAGAAAATAATGACACTGACTGAACGCGAGCACACCGACCCGAGGCGACCGTAGTTTATGTGCTGCGTTCAGTTTCGTTGGTGAAATTCGCCCTTAAGGTTGATGTGCTAGGATAGCCCGCGAAATTCAATTTTTCTTACGTTTTTTGCAATTTGCAGGTCAGTATCAGGTTGTATGTTGATCTAAATATTATTAGCGCTCGTAACAAATATGGATTTACAGAATTATAAACATTAGAATCAGCAATACAACTCTCTAAGTTCATGAAAGTGCCAAATGTCATGATTTCATGAAATACTCATTCAATACAGTTACATGAGCTTAGAGAGTTGTATTGCTGATTTTAATGTCAACCCTAGCGCATCCCTCTTAATCAAACAGATTGTGTCTCATGATATCAGAACCATGACAACAAAAGTGGTAGTCTTATTAGTATGGACTTGTACACAAAACTGCGAATTCGCAACGCAGAAGCTAAGCGCAGAAGAAAATCTTAGAGTACTGTCGCTGATTTTTGCGTTGCGTTGCGAATTCGCAGTTATGTGTGGGGGAGCCCTATCAAAAACTATGGGAATTTCTGATTTGTAAGGTGTTTTTTCCTGGCTAGGACTCACCGAGCTTGATCGCCCTGTAGATTCTGGCTTACTGAAATTACATTGGTTGGGATACTGTGAAGAGAAAAGTGTTAAAGAAGTCTTTTACCAGTAATGGGCCATACCAGCTGTAACTTATCCTTTCCCTTGTCCACAGTTCGCGATAAACCTATTCCGGACACTACCGCCCTCCTCAAACCCGAATGGTGCGGAGTTTGACCCTGAGGAAGACGAGCCCACGCTAGAAGCGGCCTGGCCTCACCTACAGCTGGTCTATGAACTGTTCCTACGGCTGTTGGAGTCGCCAGACTTCCAGCCCAACATCGCCAAGAAGTATATCGACCAGAAGTTTGTTTTACAGGTTAGTAGCAACTTAACAAGTATTGATTATGTGTTACTAGCTGCGCCCCGCGGTTTTACCCGCGTAAGTCTCGATCCCGTGGGTATATTGAGATAAAAAGTATCCTATTTCCTATTCCAGGTCATGGTCTACCCATGTGCAAAATTTTATCTAAATCCGTTTTAGCGTGAAAGCGTAACAAACAAGCAAGCTCACTTTCCCATCTATAATACTAGCTTCCGCCCGCGGCTTCGCCCGCGTGGTATGTCGATAAAAAGTAGCCTATGTCCTTAACCGGGATACCATCTATCTCCTTGCCAAATTTTATCGAAATCCGTACAGTGGTTTAGGCGTGAAAAGGTAACATACAGACAGGCAGAGTTACTTTCGAATTTATAATATTAGTATGGTTTATAGTAGGGATTTGTGGGATAGTGAAGAGTGGTGTAGTGTGTGAACGTCAGCAATACTAGGTCAAGTTAAAATAGCTGGCAAAACGTCATACTCTGTCTCGTTGGTCTAGTTGCCGCAAACGCGTGCGCGAATGTTATTGTGTTTTTCCATCTAGAATTTTCATTAGCAGCCCGTATCCAAGATAACGTGCCCGGTTGATGGCAATACGCTCCCCCCTATTAGCCTACATGGGACTTAAACATAACTGGCGAAATGTGGGTGTACTATAGATGCACCTCTGACTTACTCTTTGCGGAATACATGCGTGATGTTATGTTATGTTGTTATTAATTACATACCCAACACGTCGGTAAAGTTCTGCATAACTACCGATACCGCGCACTCGGTTCTGTCGCGTACTGAGGCTCTAGACAAAGTTACATTCTATCAGCGATAACGATGATGGAAAAGGCAAAAATGTATAGGACTGACATAAGCTATCTAAAAGCTTATGTCAATTCTGTTGAAAGTCGTTGTGGAAAAGCGAAACGCTTTCGAAGCGATTGTCACTTGTCTAGGCACTCTGATATTATATACAATACACTGAGATTTCGAAGCGCGTCGTTTCGGCCGTTTTCTATCATCATAAAAATGAAAGACAATGAAATGAAATTATATTTTTATTTTCTATAAACATATTTATTTATTCACTCCAAACATACAAATATCCTTACAGGCTAGACCCAATACGATATTATAGCACCCTTAACTTAAATAGTTCCACTGCTTGTACCGTAACAATTCTATGTGTAGCTATTTAATACTGTAAGAATTATCTCTTATAGCGAGATCTGCATACCTTGACAACCTAAAAAAAAATGTCGCGGGCCTTTAAAAATAATGTGGGAAAATATTGCCTTAGAGCTGATTTTATGTTTATTTGAAGTATCTCAATAACAAAGCAAACAAGACAAATACCTACTTATAATAAAAACAGAAAAAATTACATACTTCGCTTCAACAACTAGATGTCTCAGTAATTGCTTTGTCAAATTGCTCGGCATGAACAACAGACTATTTTCTATAACGACTGATATACATAGATAATATAGTATATGTATAGTTGTATACATAATGTATAGTATATGTATACATATTCGCCATCGTTCGTCTTGCCCTTGATAGTGTGTTATTGAAAGCAATTCCGCTTAGCGATTGATTTATAGTAACAGCTGCTGGTTGAAAACATAGGTGTGGAATAAACTTGTACAATGTATAGCCATATTTTGCCGATCTTTGACACGTTACGTATTATTCTATATGGTGACGTAGAGAGATGAAGGTGAAGAGAACGGTGAAGGAAAAAATCGTGAGGAAACCGGGGATGTCTTAGAACCAAAAAAATCGAAGACATGTGACATCTACCAACCCGCACTGGGCCAGCGTGGTGGATTACGGCCCACTCCCTCTCGAAGAGAGGAGGCCTGTGTCCCAGCAGTGGGAAAATTACAGGCTGATTATGTGTATGTCTGTGACCTAGAGAGATTATACTGGCCTGGAGATTTTTAAGAGACAATGGCATATTCAATCACGCGCCTTTTAAAGGTCTATCTATACATCTGGGCCGTCACTCCAGACTCCGTTAGGGGCTCAAACAAAATATCGGTGTGCATTTTATATGAACTCGTTGACATACGTCCGTGTCGGGGCCGGCGACGGAGTTCCAATGTCTGGCTTGTGTTTAGACAGGTGACAGGGCTGTCAAGTTCCGGACACGACCCTGATATGTGTGTATAGACTTGTAACTTGAGCCTCGGCTTCTCTCAACTAGCTGCTACCATCTACCTGCGAATATAGATAGGTTATGGGTTCAAAACCTAGCAAGTGCCAAAGTGACTTCAAACGTAATTTTAAATCTTCAAGATTCAAAATAATCTCGAATCTTATTTCTCTCTTTGCCTAGCCCTATCCCATTTCATTTGAAATCGGCTCTCCTCATCATTCTTCGCCAGATGATTCGGTTCTGAGTCGTCGAGTGCTCCAGGTCGTTGTTGACTACAGACATCCAAGTGAGAAGGGGTCGTCTGCGTCAGGATGACTGGAGAGATTTTGGAAGTTTGAGCAATACCAAGTTTTCTACCAAATTACCCGACTGCCCCAGAAGGAGGGTAATGTTTTTTTTCTAAATTGACCTCTCATGCCCACTAACACTGTAATTTGAAAATATTGTAAAAGCCAATTATTTTTAAAAGAGTAACCGTGGAGTTTCTTGCCGGCTCTTCTCCATAGGAAACGAAACCAATTGGAACCGTGCACCTAGCTTCTGATGTTTCATAAGTGCCCATATAGTGTTTATGTGAAATAAAATATTTTGATTTTAATAATCTCGAATCTTATGCTGGGATGAATTCTCTAGCTCGTAGTAAGCAGTTCGGGTGATCGATACCCATTCATGCTTATATCTCTCTACGAGAGGATCGTCAATCCTTTGCATAAAGGTACCCAGATAGGAAAACTACATTCTCATATTAAAATTCAAAGTCATGTTACTAAGAATTACCGAACAGAAAAACCCTATAACTTTATAAATACAGTCGCACGTACATCAATGAGTCGGTCAATTAATAAATTACATTATATTACTACATTGGAAATTACGGACTTCGCCTCATCAACTTTATACCACGGTAATTGCTTCGACAAATTGAACTTCATACTATCTATCTATACATCCATAGGTATAAAACAATGGATGGACTGTGTGAACGATGATATGGCTAGAAAGAGAGTGATTACCGAGATGACGAATAAAAGAAAGTATTTACATACTTCTCTTCTTACTTTTTCTTTTCTCTATCGGCGCATCATGTATTTTCTACCGAAAAAGACATGTTGCGTCGACCACAAATAAATTGGGATAAGGGCAGGAGAATGATGGCATAAGACATACCTAAAACAATTCCACAACTGACCGACAGCAGCGCTACGATATTTTCCGGTAAAAAGTTGTAATTACACCTCAATTATCCGACTGTTCATACGGTAAAAAAAATGCAGTGTGATCCTAAAATTATATAATAAAATATCGTAATGTGAACGCGGCCTTTTTTTATTTTTATTGTGGGTAATTATCGAATGACTTCTCCCGGGTGGAGCGGGAGGGCAGTGTCAGACTTTTACTGACTAAAACCCACCCGTGTTCCTTCAGTTGCCTGTTGCCAAGGTCCCGGTATCCCTTGCAGGCATCGGTCCTAGCGGACCCCGCCAATTGTGCTGACATCTCTTTGAGGCGCGCGAAACAACGTCAACCCGGGGTTGGTCCGAATCGGACGGCGAGCTACCCATTGCTCGCCGTCCGCAAGCCCGCGCCTATGGTGGCCGGGAATCCGCCTGGGATAAGTGAACGCGGCCTGAGGGTGAAATCATGAAATTCAAAAGACCCTACCACCCACCACACGGGTGTTAAAGTGCACTTAGGAAGTTCTTTTCAAAACTCAACCCCTTCAAGAATCTAACGAGGTTCGAAGTTTGTATGCAAACGAAGTTCCGGGCAGCAGCTAGTACATACGGTCAGCAATGAAACTTTGTTAAAACTAAAACAACTAAGTTAACACAGAATATTATTGGATGCGTGTATGACCAGGGGGCCTACCACCACCGCTTACAGCAGTATTATTTTAATATTACTTCAGTGTAGGAAATAGATGAAGCTCTACAGGATGTATAGCCTCATCTCTTTCCCCCCACTGAAGTAAGATTAAAATAATACTGCTGTAAGCGGTGGTGGTAGGCCCTCTGCAGGCGTAGCATGAGCACCGTTTTGTCGACGGAAGAGTAAACAAAAATTACGTTTCCTGTGTAGACAGTAGACAGTACGAGACGGCAGCAAAATAGAAAGAGTCAACTGCACTTTTTACGAAATTCACTCTTTTACATAATTCGACTCAGAATTCTTGGTTATATCATAGGATTTATCGGTTGTCAGTGTGATTTTGACAGTAAGGATAGAAAACTTTCTTCCGAAATAGTCTACATATAAAAAGACCTAGACAAGGATCGTTAGAAATGAAAGACAAAATGACAGATTGTAGAAAGATTTCTACGGTGGATGTCAAAAAGGAAGAAACGAACTGTCACTTTGTATAGAAAAAGCTATGTCTATTCTTCGTAGAGATAGAAAGCGCCATGCTACGCCTGCTGATGTAAAACGACGCAAAAGGATCGTAGCAGGTGGCATTCTGTAGTTTCTTCCTATTCCCCCATGGGAAGGGGTCAGTTTATGTATGTATTATTAGATGCATTTGTTTACAACGTTTCATGCAATAGACAAGAGTTTATGTTATTTTAATATTACTACATCAGATAGATTATTTTTCATAATATAAGGTTTTATTCATTTTTTTAAACCAGACCCCGGGAGTAAAGTTATGCCAAACTTACTCTTCCAAAAATGTATTGTATAGCAACCGATCTATTCTATCCTTACAAAACAAAGTCCTCAGCCGCGTCTGTCTATCTGTTCGCGATAAACCCAAAAACTGCTGCACCGATTTTCATGTTGTTTTCACCAATGGTAGCTTGGTTCTCGAGGAAGGTTTTAGTATGTAATTTGGCGTGCAAAGCCGCGGGCATCAGCTAGTTATGTATAAATCTCAGTGCTGTGAAAACTTAGGTGAAGTGAGCAATAGTGTCAATCCCCAGCATCAGGTGGAATGACAGCTGACATATCCTAAGTTTTCCGGTGAGATTTTTACAGAATATGCCGGCTGAGAGCTGTGGTGGCCCAGTGGTAACGGCCACCACTTACGAGTTTTAGGTCGTAGGTTTGAACCCTGACAGGCGCTTTACTTTGTGTAAATAATTTCATCACCACTGCTCTCAAAACGGTGAAGGAAAACATCGTGAGGAAACATGCATGTCTTAGAACCAAAAATTCGAAGACATGTGACATCTACCAACCCGCAGTGGGCCCGCATGGTGGATTACGGCCCACTCCCTCTCTCAGAGAGGAGGCCTGTGTCCCAGCAGTAGGAACATTATAGGCTGATTATGTTATGTATGGCCGGCTGAAGTATATAATGGTTGTAACTTTACTCCGCGTTCATTGGAAGGTGTTCACCGAGTTTCGTGACTGACTCTATATAATATACCCGTTCCACTAAATATAATGTAGGTAGCAATTCTACCTACATTCATTCATTCGTCGCCCTTGATCGCGTTATTGAGAGCAATCCTCGCTTGCCGAGTGATTTATATGCCTTTTTGATTTATCAATGAAAATGGCTGCCAGTCTCTGAGCGCTGAATGGCTGAGTGAGACTTCTTCGTGCGTGCTGTTACGGGAAAAATGTTAGAACGACTGGTGAATTGAATGTTGCTTATTTTTACCGACTTCAAAAAAGGAGGAGGTACTACGTTCGGATGATTGTTTTTTTTTTTTTTTTTTTTTTGAGGGACTTAAACATAGGGACACAACTATCTGTCATTTTCAGGCCACACATTGCCCTTATACAACGTTTTTGGGCCTTAAATACTTGTTCTCTCATACTACAATTACCCCAGAATACAATTCCAAATCGCAGAATTGATGCTACTAGACCATGGTAAGCTACCAATGTCGTAGTTGTACTCACTTTTTTACTTAAACTGAATAGCACATATGCAGAAGTGCTCAGTTTTTTGCACACCTCTTCGGCTTGGGGTTTCCATGTTAACTGACTGTCTATTAATATTCCTAAAAATTTCGCAACTGATACTTGGTCAATTAAGTGTCCGTTGTATTCTATAGTCAATTGTTGTACCCGTGAGCGTTGATAGAAATGCATTATATTCGTTTTCGTTAAATTTATTATTAAATTATTAATGTCAAGCCAATTTATTATGTCCTTAAGTGTATTATTAATATCACATTCATATTTTTTTGCGTCAGTGCATTTTAATAATGCGGTGCTATCGTCAGCAAATAGAAAGCAGTAGAACAAATGATGTTTTTTTGTCGCAGCGTCTAAAAAGGACAGGGTTAGGAAGAATAAAAAACTTTTCTGCATACAATACAGGGTGTAACGGTAAACACCGTTGTCACTCAAACAATGGATAGTTGACTGAATAAATAAAAATAAATGACCGAGTAACAACAAAAAAAAAAACGATTTTTTTAAAGTTTCTATCCGACCCCGTGCTCGCTAGCGAAACAGCTGACTGACTGAGAGAGGGGTCGCGCTCGCGGCCGGTCAGGTCACGTCCTGCGCCACTCACCCGTGTTGAGACACAAGTTTGTTGCCCTAAGGTGAAAGGGTGAAATACTCTTCTGGTAAAATGTAGATTTTCTTTAAAGGTGTAGTTTTCCATTGATTTTATGTTCTAAATGACCAAACCACTGGGTTCATGGATAACGGTGTTTACCCTAACACCCTGTATTGTAATTGAATAATTTCTGAGATAACATTCTGATATACCTAATGCAAGTGTTGACACAGAGACACTTATTTATTAAGGATCTCCACAAGAATATACATATACATTAGGTATACATGCCATTATAAATAATAAGCAATAATCAGGTATTAAGTTACTCCTTCACTTAAAGGAGACCACCGCTAAAGTTAACAACTTAAGGGCCTATGCAACCTCAAATTGCTTAGCTTGATCCTCTGTTATGTTGAAAATACTGCACCATTAATTTTGAAATAAATATAATTATGTTAAACTTGAGGATTGATGCTAAGTACTATGTTTGACGAAAAGACAATTACATAAAATTTTCTCTATAGAAAAAAAAAACCAAAGTTACTGTAAACCGCTGGTATTCAAAAAATACGTCAAATTAGATCATGGAACTTTGCCTACTAACTGAACTAACTCAAAAGCAGGTATTATATCTTTTTTTTTTTAATTACTTACCATTATTTTCACCATAAAAAGTAATTATCTAAACTATTCGAGGCTTGGAGCCGCCAGCACCCCACTCCGTCTCGCTCTTACTCAGGCCGCGAGTAGTATGGTGCGAGCGCGATAAAAAGTGAATTTGAACTGATGTAGTATAGGCCTTTAACTAAACTAACAATTGATTGTTAGCTTAGTTACATTGATGTTTTCATAAATAGTAACAGTTCATATTTTTTTTCAATTAATATTAACTGTCTATCCGTTGGGCTAAAGCTTCGCTTTCCAATTTTTTTAAATGTTTCCTTCCCCGGTTTCAGTTCATACTATGCCGACTATTGAGCAACAGTTTTTCTAAACAAGGTGTGAAATTTAAAGAATGTGTAACACATTTTTTCCGCTCGTAAATTGATTTAGAATGATAACCATAGAAAATGTGGAATGTAAATTCATTGTATAATTTTATTAGATGGTAGACTGCGCCCCGTTTTGTTATTGAAATAACTTGAAAACTTACAAGAATATGTTTTCATCTTTAAGTTCAACACTTTCCTCTAAAGCAGTGTTTTTCAATGTGTGTGTTTGTGCGACCCCCTGGGGGGTCGCGAAGCTTCTATAGGGGAGTTGCAAAAGGTTGGGAAAGCTAATGCAGTAAAAAAAACAATAAAGTTTAAAGAGATTTATTAAGAAAAATGTTAACTAAAGTACATAAGTACTTAATCATTTTTTGATACAAAAAATCGTGTCATCGGCCGTGGTCGTACGTATGCGCGTAAATTGCGTTATCTATTGGCGACGCATTCGATGTAAAAAAATGTGTTTTACGAACTTAATTATGTATTTATCCGAACCCTAATTATGAAAGTAAATAAATATGTTGGATTGAATATTTGTCGCAAAATAAAATACATGAAAAAAAAGCAACGGGTAAAGCAACGAGTCGCGAAATATTTCTTCATACTATAGGGCCGTTGTCATGAAAAAGGTTGAAAAATACTGCTCTATAGTAACAAAACATTTAATAACGCCTGACGCCCCTTTGTTTTTATATCTATTAGTAAGTCCTTTTAGTTTTAGTTTTTTTTTGTTAATTATTAATTCCATAAAATATAATGTTATAACCTCAAAAAAAAAAATAACTGTAGTAAGGTTTGTTGATACACCTTTGAAGCAAAACAAGCAAAGGAAGCATAATAGTGACGCTATTATTGTGATTGATCGCTATGATTACTTACCTACCTTACTTACCTTATAAATAATCTGAAACATCTCTGGTAACATCTATATTCTATAATGACAATATAATTTGTTTTTTTTTTTATAATCTGCTTCTTACCCCTTAAATCACTTGTATTACATTGATCATGATAAATTACGGTTAAATATATTTATTTTGTCAAAAGAATTACAATTCACTTATAGAGAAAAATGAATTAATTCAATACGCTGCAACCCCTTTTCTACCCCACTTAGGTAAAATAAAATATAGGTAAAAATCTTTTTAAAAACAAGCTTTTAATTAACTAAAAAGGATTTTCCCATGGCCAATTGGAGTAACCGGAAACACATACGAACAGAGCAAGTTAATATAAAGCTAGTAAAAATGACATACTTTTGTCAATTTACACATTGTAAATAGATACGAAAATCAATAACAAATGTCGCATGCCATCAACCTCCTCATGCAGACATCAACTTCAACATATCTATAAGTACTCACCCCAGTCATGGCAGCAATAAGGCGACGGCCACCACGATAGCGGGAGCGGTAGCGGGGCATTGTCGGGGTGGTGGGACAGCTGTTTAAAAATGGATTAATGACAGTGTTTTTGTAAAAGCTTTTTTTTTTGTTAAAAAAAAAAGATAAGCAATAGAAAGAAAACGAATGAAATAATACGCAAAGTGCTGAAGTTTTCACTAATCTGCTAGACGGAGACTTCCAAAGACTTCTAAACCGCGCGATGTGATTAAGCCTCTGTTTTTCCACCGATTTTTTTTACTTTTGATAATGACTATTCCCATGCACTCAGAGAGATGGGCAAAGATCGTCACTCACTGGACGCCTGAAGGAGGACATCGCCGTCGAGGTAGACCGCGGCGAAGGTGGTGTGACGATCTAATCATGTTTGCGGGGCCAACGTGGCCAGAGAGCTTTGGAAGGAAAAAGGGGAGGCCTTTGCCCAGCAGTGGGACAAACAATAGGCTAAGAACAAAATAAAAAAATGACTATTCCTTCTTTGAAATGACCTCATTTTTGGTTTTAGTAAATGTCAATTTCCCTAATGAACGTTCAACGCCGCCAGCACCACCGCTGCTCCCGCCCCGCCCGTCGCTGTCTTTGGGAACACGCTACATGATCGATTCCAATGAATCTTTCATCGCAATACTCCATTTGTTTACGACTAGTATCATGTGAATACAAACTTTTCTCCCTTTGATCTATGCATTCAGCCTTGTTTACGAAACCTCCTTTTTGAGGTGGGAGGTGTTGAATGTTAATAGTGGAAAAAATAACGCTTTGGAAGACTAACAAGGTCGCCTTTGTAAAATCAAGAGCCTTTTCTGTGTTAGGGGATCAAATGTCTACATTGTTTTGTAAACAAGAAATTTATTATTTCTAGGAAAGAGTTTAAAAATTATAGGTTACAATTATTATAGTTCAGAAACACACACCGACACAGAATATAGCTCAACTAGCGTTTGCCCGCGGCTTCGCTTGTGTGGACGGAAATGTATCCCTAACGGGAACGTACTAGCGATACCGGGATAAAAAGTATCCTATGTCCTAATCTAACACAGGTCATGGTCTACCCATGTGCCATATTTCATTCAAATCTTTTCAGCCATGGAAGCGCAAGAAACAAAAAACTCACTTTCGCAATTATAATTATTATAGTTTGGGATGAACGTTCATAATTTAATATCTTCATCCATATGGCTAAATTTGTAATTTTTTGTGCATAGAGGGAAACAGGGTTAGGGTGAATTTCACCAATGAAATTGAACGCGATCAGCACATAAACTACGTTTAAGGGCTATATTTCCGGTGGAATATTGACACTGACGGCTCTTGAACACGTTTTATACCGAAATCCATCGATCCGCGATTTTGCGGACGGACACCGACGAGCCCGTACGACGGACCGTGGGAAGGTGTACGTGCGGGATATCGCAGACATCGGAAGTTCCTCGGTGCGTGGTGCGTGGCGGTCTGTGGTCGTCTGCCGTGCGTGTCCGTCTGCAATATTGCCGATCGTCAGATTCCACCATTAGATGTGCTGATCGCGTTCAGTTTCATTGGTGAAATCCGCCCTTAGTACTGTTCATTATCCTGAATACAAAAGCAATAGACATTATTCTGAATACAAACAGTATACCTCGCTTCGAAGCGTGGTCAGTGTGGTCGAGCCTCTGATCATCGCGTCGCGTGTTAGCTGCTGTGATTGAATGATTAAAGCAACAAAAACCAATCAACTAACATTTTACGGGAAATTACTTATATTCATTAGACTGAAACTTAATGTTAGATCGCCTTACCACATATGAGAAAAACAAGTGCGAGTCGGACTCGCGCATGAGGGGTTCCGTGCCATTATCTATAAAAACGGCAAAAAAATCAAATCACGTTTGTTGTATGGGTGCCCTTAAATATTTATTTTATTGTCTTTTACTCGAACTATCACGGTTCATGAGATACAGCCTGGTGACAGACAATACAGTAATTCTATTTCACGAAGCGACGCGTGTGTTACTTGTGGTAACCAAGAGTACAAACACGCTGTGAATGTGTGCGTGATGACGAGTAGCGTCAGCACATAACACATACACGCACAAAACACACTTCCGACTACGCTATGCCATTGTCCCGGATTGTCATGTTTTTACACTTGCTAACCATAAGTAAAGCGCGAGTCGCTTCGTGAGATAAAAATACTATACAAGTGTTATGTTTTTGTATTGTTAGCCCATTCTGTCCCACTGCTGGACTAAAGCCTATTTCCATTTCCCCACCTGTCTACAATACAATATTACTCTGTTTAAATTTCTTAAGATAAGTTTATTAACAGCAAACCTTTTAATTGTCCACAGCTACTAGAACTGTTCGATTCAGAAGACCCTCGGGAGCGTGACTTCTTAAAGACGACGCTACACAGGATATACGGAAAGTTTTTAGTTCTTCGCGCGTACATACGGAAACAAATCAATAATGTGTTCTATAGGTAAGTACAGTTTGCATAATGATAGCGCTGCGATATTCAGGCACGTACGGTCAACATCATAAGTGAATGATGAGTTTGTTTAGTGTCTAGAGTTTTTTCTAAATTAATTCTTGATTATTCGGTTTTTTTATCATGCGCAAATAGAGATAGAGCTTTTAATTATTTTGTTACGGGAATTATTTAATTTTGGCTTTATGAATTCAATTTAGTAAAAATCTGAGATTGCTGTTGCTGTTGACTGTAATGTTTCCATTTTTTTAATCTATTTTAATCTGTGGAAAATTAGTGGCACTAATAAATAGATAGATATAGGTAGTAATATTATAATAAGCTACAATCGATAATTAGCGTAGTATTTATTTATGATTACAGGCAAAAATTATTAAAATTGTATTATGATAAATGAAATAGTTAATTATAGCAATAATTGAGTAGGTATTTATTTGTTTTTATTGAGTTTTTCCTGCAATTTTAAATAAACAGTTGATTCCTTTGACAACTTATGGTTATAAATTGTAGATGTTATTATTTAAAAATGTATTTAATAAATACATTTTTAAGTATTTTGATAAAATCATCAAAACAAAGACATTTAATAATAAAAAAATGTGATCCGCCGGTATCGGGAGCAGGATGTAAGCTACCGGTGGTTAGGGCTGCAGAAACAGAACCCTTTATGAAAGTATAAATATTGATTTATTATTAAATTAATACTCCTTTCAAGATACTTATACTTATACTAGGACAATGGATCGATTAGGGTCGAAGATTTGATAACGATTGCATTCAATACGGAAGTTAAGTGTTAGAAGGCGTGTATATGTATTGTTTGTTTTAAGACGTCAATAAAACATGTAGTACCGACCGATGTGCAGCATCTGGTTGATACAGGAAACCGAACCTATACTTGATGCTGATAACAGTAATATAACGGGTGTAAAAAGGCACTTAACGAAGCCAAAAGTGACTAATTATTCCCGTTATTGTGTTTTTTTTTTCTGGACCATACCGGGGAACCTTCTGGTTACAGAGATATTGAATGTCAAAGTTCCAACTTTTTCTGACGTTTTTTTAAAGAAAGCAAATTTTAAATGTTATAACTTAATTTTAAATAACCAATGCACCCACGAACACAATGTTTTGCGTGCGTTGTACGCACTACCTTAAACAACGATTTTTCACAACAAAAATAAAAGTCGTTTCCCAGCAATTATTTTTGTGCAATGTTACTTAATTTGATGTACAGTCAGGCTAAGTGAATCATGACCCACTTTGACGATAAATTGTTTGAAACCGCCACATTAACAAAGATATCCTTTACAGTGCATGCCGCACTTTTAAATATTAAGCAATTAAGGACGTTTTAAATATTAAGCAATCTATGTCAATACGGGTAGGAGATCTATGCAATTTTAATCTTTGTCATCACTGTAATAGATAATATTTTAGATAAAGCATTAATAATCATATTTTGAATCCAAACTCTTTGGAATTAACTATAACTCAGAACAAATGTCACTCAGAAATTGGTGTTTCCATTTTTTCGACTGTACAGTCACGAGCAATAATATGTATACACTTAGCAACTTTTAAAAGTGATTTTCTCCTACTGTATTGATTGTAACTTTATGATATTACGAATATAGTATTTTGGAACCCCTATTATTAAGAAAAAATTATCATCTCAAAGTTACAATTTTAATTCCACGAGAAAATCGTTATTGAATTTTGCTGAGTGTATACATATTTTTGCTCGTGACTGTACATAATGCATAGTTGACGGCTATGTGTGGGTGTTTTTTTACACCCTGTATGTAGGTACTGGCAGTTCTTGCATGGTACCGATTTTTCGATTTTACTATCAGCCTTAAAAATAGAGCTGCTCCAAAATGCCTTTGCGTTCCTGCCTGGTAGGTTTCAGTGCTAGGGGCGTATTTCCGCAACTTACTCTAATTTATATGCACTTCTCCAATTTTTTAAAAGTCACTAATTGTCGTATACTAAACTATAGATTTCAAAATCGGCCGTTAATGATCAAATCAGCTAAAAATGGAACAGATTTAGCAAATCAGAAAGATAATTTAAAATTTTAAAATAATTGTATATCGTTTCAGTAATATTTTCTAATTATAATTTTTATATTAATAATTTTCCGTGACCTCAATCAATACCTACCTATGCATATAAAATTACCTTTCAATTATCCTTTTCAGCCATAATTTCCTAGCCATGAAAGGCACGTTAAACCGCGATAAAACTGATTTGTTTTACCACCAGTCCATACAAGACAAATGATCCTCCGTCTATTTATGTACAAGCAAACGTGACAAACAATAACAACTAATTGCATCTCGTTGTTCATTCACGTGATAAAATTACGGAACTCAATGTCCACACGCCATTATGAAGCTAAAGGTGACTTTATTTTAAAATACATTACATACATGTTTTTTAGGGTTCCGTACCTCAAAAGGGAAAAACGGAACCCTTATAGGATCACTTCGTTGTCAGTTTGTCTACCTGTCTGTCTGTCTGTCAAGACCCTTTTTCTCAGGAGCTCAAGCTTCTAAGTCAACGCAATAAAAAAGTGCGGCCATTTAAGCGACATATTTTGATACTTTTTGAGGGTGGGAAATCATCCAATGACTTCTCCCGCTCTGGGTGGAGCGGAAGGGCGTGTCAGACTTTTACTGACTAAAACCCACCCGTCTTCCTTCAGTTGCCTATTGCCAAGGTCCCGGTATCCCTTTCGGACTAACCCGCTACCCTGGCAGGAAACCCGTTGACCTAGAATCATGAAATTTGGCAAGAAGCAAGGTCTTACAGCACAAGTCAAGGAACCGCACTGGGCCCGTGTGGTGGATTATGGCTCACTCCCTCTCGCAGAGAGGAGGCCTGTATCCCAGCGGTGGGAACATTACAGTCTCATTATGCTATGCTTTTCTTTATGTTGTGACATTGTGTCAATGTGAACCGGAACTATTCTATGTGGAATTTTACTGTCGGAATGTGAAATCTGAATACCTTGTCGGATGAACACGTGGTATTTGCTTGAATATCGAATCCGAAATTCCGTGTGGTGCAGCTGTCTAAGCGTCAGTTCACACCGAGAAGCGACGCGACGCGTACTGTTTTATGATCCGATACAATATCGAATTTATTTCCTACACAATAAGGTACACGCGCTGCGCAGCATCGCGCATCTCAACGTACTGCACTGAAAACCTTTTCGTGAAAAAAATAAGTTCGATAATTGTTAAAAAGTGCAAGCAGCGTCGCGTCGCTTCACGTCGCGGTCTGAACTGACCCTAAGCCTCTTTTTCAGTATGCGATAACGGTAGGCCATAATGGGACTTTGTACACCGATTTACGTGTCAAGCAAAGTCTCGCTAGCTAATTCGGGCGATGTAATATCTGACGATATGAGTTCTTGGGTTAAGGAACATCAAACAATTTAACTGTATTTTAGAAGTATTCTCAAATACTTTAAGAACAGGCTGGGGATCAGTATGTCACGATTCTTTTTTTTTTTTTTTTTTTTTTTTTTTTTTTGTATTTAATACGCCTTTTTTTAAATGATTTTTTATATTTAAGTCAACTACCCATGGTTTGAATGACAAGACTGTTTACCCTTACACTCTGTATATTCTACATTTTATGTCCAGGTTTATCTACGAGACGGAGCATCACAACGGCATCGCGGAGCTGCTGGAGATCCTCGGCTCCATCATCAACGGGTTCGCGTTGCCGCTCAAGGAGGAACACAAAATGTTCTTATTGAGGGTAAGCACATATTCCTTCCATTGATTACAGTCAGATGAAATTGTCTATCTATAACTATTTATATTGTCTTATATTGTTGTGCCCGACGATGGGTCCATGTTGTTATTATTAAGATCTTGTAAAACACATGTGATATGCAATAAAGAATTGAATTTAAGTCTCCATGTTCCCAAAAAAGTGTGAGGAGTTCTCTTGGTACTTCACCATATACATGTGACTTTATGACGAGCATAGATTGCTTAGCAACTATATTAAAGTAATCGAACGCAACCCTTGAAATACTTATTATTGAGTAGTTCCAGTGGCCATCTGTGGTCTTCATCATCAGTTCCATTTCACCAAATGGTGTTTTCCGAGAGAAAATGCACGATTTACTATAAAAAAATACCCAAATCGCTATAGGTGTGCCTTTAATATTTGAAGTTTCCCTCATATTCTCCAGGATCCCATCATTAGATCCTGACCTGATGCCAATGGGACCATCTCGGAAGTATACCCTTTCAAACAAAAAAGAATTTTGCAAATCCGTGTTTAAACGACGGGAGTTATGCTCGGACATACATTAAAAAAAACCATCCGAATTGCTAACCTCCTCCTGTTAGAAGTCGGTTAAAAAAGTGTTGTTTTTTTATAATTTTATTAATGAATGTTTATAATAATTTTCAGGTACTACTACCGCTGCACAAGGCGAAGTCCCTGTCAGTGTATCACCCACAGCTCGCGTATTGCGTCGTGCAGTTCTTAGAAAAGGACCCGTCGCTCACGCAGCCTGTAGTCAGGTACGTAGCTCATGAAAAACTAGCCGTTTCACGATCGCACTGGTGACTTGCGAACCAGTTATCAGGGAGCCGATTGTTCAACGTGCTCGCTGCGCATGCGTAGCGATCTGACGATGCAGTGACACTCAACATCATCATTAGCGGTTGTTCCACCCACTGGTTCCAAGATGTGACATTACTGCCCTTAGTCCCCTGCATCCGTCAATGTTGTGAATTTACCCGTCATACTAAACAACTTTCGCTAAGAAATTAGAACTTTAACTTTGTCGGAATACGAGTCAAATTCGAAAAGGCATCGGTGTTTAAAACCCTTTTCTTTTTAAGGGTGGGAAATCGTCCAATGACTTCTGCCGCTCTGGGCGGAGCGGAAGGGCGTGTCAGACTTTTACCGACTAAAACCACCCGTGTTCCTTCAGTTGCCTGTTGCCAAGGTCCCGGTATCCCTTTCGGACTTTCCCGCAATTGTGTTTAAAACCCCTAAAGATGTGTTTTGGAATAGAGTATTGCAACATAATACTAAACAACAATTTCGTAATTTCCAGGGCGCTATTAAAATACTGGCCGAAGACGCATTCGCCTAAAGAGGTGATGTTCCTGAACGAGATGGAAGAAATCCTCGACGTGATCGAGCCGGCCGAGTTCCAGAAGATCATGGATCCGCTGTTCAAGCAACTCGCCAAGTGCGTGTCCAGTCCGCACTTCCAGGTGTGTTGAGATGATGCATAGATATTTTATAGATGGCAAAAAGTAAAATAAAGTAGCGAAACTTTACCAAAATAGTCGAAAGATTAGGATTTACAGAAAGAAACCTCGTGTATTTTTAGACTTCGAACTTCTCAAGGATCGTATTTAAGGCTGATAAATAATAAATAAACCTTTCATTTCTTCCATATCTGTCATAGTAGATTACACTTTAAATAATAAAATACAAATATTAGTATTTGGTTTAGTCGTTTGCTTACATCTAGTTGTTAGTATTATTATTTTGAAGTTTCTAGATTTAGGTTTGAGATATGGACCCCATGAGTGATGGCCTCCTCTAGCATTTAAGGCAGATAATGTGTCTAAATTACCATGATTTCCATAACCACTCAAATGCCCGGCAACCATGGTTGCCCCAACACGGTACGCTCGGACATTTGACTGTATAAGTTAGAAAATTCTTCCAAAGTTGGAAGGATAGAATCGACTGCCTCAAAAAAGGTCGTTGTTTTTTTTTGTCATGATGAACTCAGTCACTGTCGATGTCGGTTTGCCAATGATAGACTATCCATCAATGCGTTATGATGTAGCTCGTAAAACATTGAATGTAATGATTTAAGGCATAATTCGTGTGATACTGCGGCACATGATGCGTTTCCGCCTTCGTTTCTGATGCTGCCCTAGCTAAGCCTGTGAATTAACTAACACTAGCTGCCTGCCCCGGCTTCGCACGGGTAGCACTAAGTACCTACCCTACCTACCCTACCTAGCTATCTCACCTACCCGACCTATCTACCCTACATACCTACCTACCCTACCTCCACCTACCTCACGTACAAACCTTGCCCTGAGAATAACGAACACAACAAAAAAAGAATTATCCAAATCGGTCCAGCCATTCTCGAGTTTTAGCGAGACTAACGAACAACAATTCATTTTTATTATAACTAACATAATACACCCCTTTGCAAAAAAAACGGGTGGTTTTGATTTTTGTACATTATTGGTAATCATTTAGTTGTAATAGGTTTTAATAGCCAAACTATGTTACTGGCACTTAATAAAGAGTCTGGGTATGAAAACAAGTTAATTCCAAATTCGAAACTTTTGTTTAAAAACAATAATAATCCCGTTTTCCGTTTGTGACTTTTACTAACATTTTACAGGTTTGTGGTTAGAAGGTTATCCTGGCAACTAAAACTAACTTCTCGTTGTTTTTAGTAGAATAATTTGTTTTTCGCATAATCCAGCCTTATTGTGACTTAAAAGTGATATCTTTGTGTCGATTGTAATGGCAGAAAAAGCAATAAGAGCTAGTAAAATTGTAGCGCTGCTGGAAAAGGGGTGTAGCCAGAAAACTATATTCTTATTGATTATAACAAATTACTAGTCATTTATGCTAATGACATAGTAAAAATATTAATATTATCCATACAAAAGCCAATGACTGTAACGGTGCCCGTTTTTTTTGCAAAGGGGTGTATATAAATAAATCGCAAAACTAACAACAAATCCGTCCACTTTCCAGGTAGCAGAACGCGCCCTATACTACTGGAACAACGAGTACATAATGTCTCTGATCTCGGACAACGCGACGCACATCTTACCCATAATGTTCCCGTCGTTATACCGGAACACCAAGAGCCATTGGAACAAGACCATACACGGACTGGTCTACAACGCGCTGAAGCTGTTCATGGAGATGAATCAGAAGCTGTTCGATGAGTGCACGCAGCAATATAAGCAGGAGAAACAGAAGTAAGTTCATGCATTTATCTACACCCATGCTATAAATCCTCTATAAAAGTATCGGAAACAGTTAGCTTATAGCCAACATTAAAACATCCAGTGTCTTAGTAACCATAATATCATCCAAACAGGTGTTATAATGTTGTACTGAATTAAATTATGCAACTCATTTAAAAAAAAAAACAACATTGTCGTTCACGAGCGTTTCACTAACAAAGCAACGTAATTTAAAAACAAAACATATTCGAATTCGAAAAATTCGAATTCACGTCGTACCGCGCTATTTTTGGTCGATATTGGTATTGCACAGAAACTTTTATAGAAGATTCATATCATGGGTGTAGATAAAATATTGTATGCAACTGTTTATAATTAGGTATTAAAACACTCATGTGATACTATTACCCACAAACCCACATTCGTGTTTTAATACCCTTTATTATATAACAGTTGCATAAATAACTATTATACGGCCTTTTTCACCATTTCCTCTGAGTTAGAAGACCTGGGGGCCTACCACCACCGCTTACAGCAGTATTATTCCGAACTTACTTCAGTGGAGGAAAGAGATGGAGCTATACGTCCTGTAGAGCTTCATCTCTTTCCCACACTGAAGTAATATTAAAATAATATTGCTATAAGCAGTGGTGGTAAGCTCCCTTCACCCTGATTGCGTAACACATATTCAATTACGAGCAATGGTGGCCAAGTGGTAACGCCGACACTTATGAGTTGTAGGACGTAGGTTCGAAGCCATAAAGGCGCTTTACTTTGGGTAATTTATTTCATCACCACTGCTCTCATAACCAAAGATCCATAGAGAACCATAGAACCAAAAATTCGAAGACATGACATCTACCAACCCGCACTGGGCCCGCGTGGTGGATTCTGGCCCACTCCCTCTCACGTAGAGGAGGTCTGTGTCCCAGCAGTGGTAACATTATAAGGTACTCCATTACTTCATATGTCTGAAAAACTCGTATTGAGTATTGTTAAATGTCATTGCCATTTCATTCGTTTTGTCATTTTGCGTTACGCATTTACTCCGCTGTATTGTTCGAAACTTTGAAGAATCTTTGCGTTAAAGGCAGTTGTGCGCGTGCGCAGATTCTTTTTATAACTATCAAATAGAACATCCGAAGACCACAGCACTGGATCACTCGGCCCGCTGCGGATCAATACACTTAATAATTTTGAGCTGACTCAACGTTTGTATAACAAACATGACATGTGTCTACAAAAAAACGTATGATATCCACAATTTATAGGGCTTGTTTATATTACGCCTTGGGCTTTTTAGCCATACGCCAATACTGGTATTCTGTCACTATAACACTTTCTTTTTTCCTGCAGGGAACGCGAACGCCTCATCCAACGTGAAGAAGTATGGCAAGCATTAGAAGCGAAGGCGCGCGTGGCCTCGGGCGACCCCAAGGACGATCTGTGCGGCCTCACGTACCAGCGTATAGAACAGGAGGCGCATGAGGTACCTATACACCTGAGGCCGATTCCCGTATTTAAAAACGATGAAAATTTAGTCACATTCTCATCTCAGCAGCAAATAATATAAATTCCCCCTTGTTTAATACCGCACAGTTACTGACAGCAAAAATCCAACGCGGTGGCAAAGAAAGGAGTTCTCTCTCTTTTTGCGTCCGTATCCACACAATAATAAAAAAAAAACATTTATTTCAGGTCCTTGACCCATATTAAATACAAAAACACACTATCAATTTAGTGAATTTTAGTGTCACAATGTTAAATTACATAAGTTTTATAGTCGTTATAATGAGTGTACGTCTCCTCCAGTGCACGCAGTTTTTCCCGATGTTGGGCCCTCCGCATCCAAACTCTCTCTTGCTACTTTGACCAAGTCACATCTCTACTACACGAGGTCCCAAATGGTAACGATCTGTACCTATGCCAAAATGTGCAAAACCATAAACCTTGAAGTCTCGCGCCCAACGAAACTAAATTATTCCTCGTTACACTCACAATAACGGCCAATTTCTTCATCGAAAGTAACAGTCAACTGTTCTTTTGCGCTGTTGTATTTTCAATCCTCGGCGCTGAGGCGAGGGTTTTAAATCCAACAGCGCGGAAGAACAGTTGACTGTTACTTTCGATGGCCATAAGTCTGCTTATTGCCTACACAACACAACTAACACAAATATCTCGTCCACAGCTCCGAAAACAAGGCTACAACGCGAGCAAACCCTTACTACGCAAGAAATCAGAATTACCCGCCGACTCCACAACCGTCAAGGCGTTGATTGAGCACAAACGTGCGGACCCCTTCCTGCCTACCCCGCCAGACGTCAACCAGTGCTAGCGCAAGAGTAAGCAAGCCCGCACACAGTACTGCAAGCCTTAGCAACCATCAGTTGTAGACATTGATGTCAAAATGGCGGAGTCTCGGCCTGGATAGAAGCTAGATGATGATTGAGGCGGAGCCCTATGCCAAATGCCTTAAGACTTTGTGAGAAAGGTGGATTTCCATAAGAAACCTTCTAAAAGTTGGTTTCAAAGTTCGATAGCCACAATATCACTAGAAATTTATGAAAAGCTAGATTGCTAGAAAGTGGACATTGAAATGGCTAACAAGCAAATTGGCTTTGGACAGGCTCACAACATCAATTCCACCTCAAAAACTCAAAACTTACAAAACGAGAGATACAAACAGATTTGTCAACGGCCTCTACAATATTGAGCAACCTAATCAACAGATATGACAAAATTATACCACGAAATTATGCCAAGACGTGTTTCTAAAGTGCCGGACATTTGACCGCTAGCAAAACCGCGGTCACAGAGTGTGCGAGCGAGAGGACGCTATATGAGTGACACGAGTGACGCATTGTGCTCGATATTGATTAGTTAGTACACATATATTATTACGGTAGTGTCCTTTTGTTGATGTTTTATATCCACTTGGGTCGACAATCGCGTTCGAATCGCGCGATAACCGACCAATCGCGAGCTGTGCGCTTTTGCGTGCTGCTTTCCTATTGGTCAGTAATCACGCTATATAAATTGCTACTTAAATGTACTCAAAGCACTGCTGTTATTGTATTATAATGTAAAAGGAATTTCTGTAATTCGTCACGTTGTCGACCTATAATATACTGAGCAGTGATGCAAATTGTGAGTGACTGGCATGTAGTTTTCTTTCTGTGGTTCTTCACGAATACATTATGATTGCTTACTTACTGAACTTTGAGGAATCGGACATAAATCTGGGGACATAAAGCCTCGTTAATCTGGGGGGAGCGCACGGACTTCTATGACATGCCTCGAGTCACACATTTTTAAGACTAAACTGTCATAAAATCTGTGACTCGAGCCATCTCACAAGGCCGTGCTCGCCCCGCTGTGGTCGAAACTTATGTCATCTAATTATTTGACAGCAGTTTTTTGGTCACTCGGAAAGCTTTTAACACTGCGGGACACTAAACGCCCCAGGCGTAATAACAACAACGTTCAGTATCCTTCACCCGATTAAGAAACCGACGGGTAACATTACAAGTGAAAAACCTTGTCTGTAATCCTACAGTTCAATTCAATAATTTCAATTGTTCCGGTTGCTTTGTCCATTCAGGACGTTCAATTTCAATACGCATCACAAAGCGGCTCGGTTTCGTTACTCGTTATTTTTATAATTATAACTTTATATGTGACAGGTTTAAACACCATTCCACGCCAGAACCACCTACGAAATGTTTTGCAACATTTTAGCCCAAATCGTGTATTAATTTAAACTATATTTAGATGTATAATCATGTTGATTTAAAAGCCATACTGTTCTAGAAAACGGGAGAAAATCAATTGTGATCGAAAATATACAGTAAATGATAGAAAATGTAAGTTTTCTTCAATCTTAAAGATCATTTTTGATGGCCTCCTGTCTCTATTTAAATCTTTAATTTATTGTTTATATAGAAACCAAATACATGGACACATGTTTATACTATTTGTTTGACATAGATATTTTTCTCTAAGGATTTCACAATTATGTAAAGTATATTTTTATGTCAAACGGTAGATAATTATATCTTATATTTTAGTCGACTTTGTGTAACGGGTGAGAGCATACCTGCACAACTAACTACAGAGCATTTCATTTAATCATTACTAAATATATTTTAAAACCCGTGTTTATATTATTGTCGCCTTCAAAAACGGAAACATATTTAGCTTATATCACTACACCTTAATACCTAACTAAATAAATAAGTAGAAACATAAGCGTTTCGGTTAATAATATTTAGGATAAATCGTATTTCAACCGTCCTACGGTAAATAAACTATTTGATAAATGTGAAGACTATCATGTGCTAGCGCTTCTTGCATACTTAACTCGCTTGCTACACATTCGCTCTAGAAGTTTATAGGTAACTTAGAAATACACAATATTTTCCACAGAGTAAGCTGAATATGTGTCCGTATTATACACGACGTATAGTCACAGAATAGTACAGAAGGCGCACTCCGCATTTTAGGTATGAATCTACAAGTACGCGGCTCGTCTTGTCGAGCCAGTTCAGTGAGCGTAACGTAGTCGGAAGAAATAAGAGTTTCGCGATAGAAAGAGAGGCAACTTCTAGGTGAACAGAACTGTAGGTAATTAGCGCTGTGCGACCCGAATTACACTTTATTGTGTCGCAGCAAGAATCGCTTTTGATTGAAATGATTTTGCGGAGTGGACCATCTGTATTCATTTGCGTGTATAGTTAGGTAGTTTATTTATAAAGAATTTATGCCTATCTGCCTTTAAGAAGTATCTTTATTTAAAACTCGGGGCACCCATGGTGATGTATTTCGATTTATTTAAGTTTTATTATTTTGTGTGTATAGAGTGCCAAAGGAGTTTGTTTTGAAGCCATTCAAACAGTCGACTTAACATATGATGTGTAATGTATGTATAAAAATGTATTAGATGAGCTTCGGGGATGAGAGTGTCTGAGATGCAGAGCACCTATGTATGTAGTTATTTATTTTTTTATTTTAACATTAACTTACCCATGTTATTGAGTGGCGACTGAAAGCGAATTATCAAATGTTTTAACGCAAAATATCCGATACTATCGACTAACGAAGCTAGATTTTGTAACTTTTATATTTATAGTTATTTGCAGTGATATGTAAAATGACGTTAATGTTAAATGTACAGTTTCACGTTACAGGCGCATGCGCCACTATTATCGAATGAGGCCACAGTTCCTAATATTGCAAAATTGATTTTTAAACTTGATTGTACTGTTTGTTTCCCTTATGATAACTCATAAAGCATTTATATTAATATTTAGAACTGTCATTGTTACAAATTGTACTTCTTTAGTGGAACAAAAACAGATTCCGTGTCCCTGATCTCGATAAGTCAACAATTCAAGTTTAAAAATCTTTTTGTTTAGAGGATTTCCTTCCACCACATGGCCTTTATACCAGTCGATAGTATCAGATACTCAATCTACCACCAGTTTTCAATACAGCAAGTGACTGTACAGGACTATAATATAAACGATTATAAAATAAGGTATAATAATAATTATAAAATAAACTTAATGAGGAATATTTTGCAATACGCTTCTGGTAAGCAATCAAGTGCAATGTTTTGATATACATATAACGTCCGCACAGTTACTTGCTGACTTTGTCTGTCTGTTTGTTCGCGTGACGCATGATCGACAAATGACCTCACTTTAGCGAATTATTTGCAAAACGCTGTTCAACAAATTGATAAATTTTGTATAAATATTTATAACGATAATGTAACTGTTGAAAACAAATATTGTAACAGATGACATATTATAAGGTGCTTATGAATATCGTTACAATACAAAGTTGTGCATATTACGTGAGTTTTTATTTCGTCTTTATGACCTATCCCAATTCCCAATACATTGAGCACACAGCGCAGTGCAGGTGTGACTGACACTGGCCACCATCCGAGATTTAAATGTTGTTTTCACAAATAATTTGTCGCTAATTAGTCGAAATTTGTTGCCAAATATCAGAATTTGTCGGTCACTGGTTAAAAAGTTATAAGGGTTTATAGGTGGCCGATCTTGGGAGCATCTCCCCAGCTTGACCCATAAAAGGGCCTAGCGATGATCTGTTTTCTCCCAAATTTTGTCGCTCAGTCACAGATTTAGTCGGGTCTTAGTTTAGAAGATATAATGAGTTCAATACGATGTCATAGTCCAAGAGCTAGATCGAAGAGTTTACGCGTAAGCTCTTCGATCTAGCTCTAATTCCACCCTATACCTCAAAAATGTTTGGAAATGGACTCTACCATGTTTGTTACTCACTGCAAATAGTGGGAGCGGGGCGTTACAATGGCAGTAACCAGTGGGTAATTGCACATGATCGGTCAATGTTGACTTTAGGAGATTGATTACCTTAATTAACTTGTTAAATATTAAAATTAATAGAAAACAAACATAAGTATTCAAAACTATTTATTGATAATTTATTTCTCTTATTTATACATTATATTCAAGGACTGATTGCGAGTAGTTAGATACATCTTGTATTGGTCTAACTGTGAGTTGTCATTTAATAATAATCAATGATTAACTTGATTTTCCACGATATATTGGAACTCTGTCAGTAACATATATGACAATATTTGCTGGTTCATTTATTATTATTTAATGACATCTACGAGTGCGGCGGTTATTTTCTAAACCATAGAAGGATTTCGATACTACCGAGGAGTAATCATTTTTTTTTTAACTTCTTTTGTTGTTAGTTGAAGATGGCTTGTGTTTGCAGATGAAGTACACAAGGAGAATTGAATAGATTAAGCAAGAAATAATTCACAAACGCTTACACAGAGGTCGATAAATTAATCTGCAGTATGGGGGAGGAAATAATGTGCAATTCATCACAGACATACCAAAATACTCGCACAAAGTCTACACAACTTTTTATACACATAATTACATATACATCGCATATTGTTTTGCTTAAATATTAATAACTTAGGATAAGCAGATTAACTTATAAACACAAATTCTTTCTAGAGTAACAGTCCGGACGTCGGTTATAATCTCAATACGTCTTTAACCAGCCCTTTTACACATTGGACGGCCACTGTGTCACATCTCTCGTTTCATTGCCTTTGACTGACCAATGGGTATGGGTACTACCTACAAAATGAAGTTCGAGGGTTTTCAGGAAAATTCACGCCATCAGTTGGCGCCACTTTGACGAGAAGTCTTCCATTTCGACAATGAATATGAAATTTAAGATGATGTTCGTCATTCGTTTCATTCATTCGTTCATCATTCAGTCACGAGAAATTATAGGCGCTATTGACAGATGCCTGGACCTAACGACTCAGTGCTGACACCTAGTGAACGGCATTTTAAAAAACCCTCATAGAAAAACTGTTTCAAATATTAAGCATTAGTTCACTGGTAGAGATAGAATAAATAAAGACTGCCATTGTTTTTTTTTTCTAAAACTTTTAGACGAAGAACCAAAACGAATGCTTTACCAACAATTGACTAAACTACAGCACGAATCACTAGCCGATTTTAATACGATTATATACATGAGATAGGCCACAATACTTCTCATTAAAAAAATGGTAGGAATGCAAAAAATTGGAGACTAGACTAACTTTCAATTTGACGTTGAATTAGGAAGGATTTCTGAAGGTGTAAAGAGAGAATCCCGAATTATAGGGGGATATTCCGATAATACACAAAAAAAGTGGGGTGTTAATTCAATATGGCGTCTACATAAATGTTGCCAGTGTTAAAATCTCCTTGCATTATGTAGATTTTTTAATTGTTCAATGACCCATAATTATTTTGGACTGACCAAAATATGCTTAGTTTATAACTTAAAAGCGATATAATCTCTCACTGTATATTGGTAGTCAGGTTGTAATTTTACTTTATTTTTTAATCAGACTTCGACTCCGGAGTCGCACCGGCGACGCGACGGCCCGCATGTTTGTGTGTATGTGTTTGCATTTTACACTCATGCCGAGTCTGTTTTTTTTTTTCTAACTGTCCGGCGGCGCCGTTGCGGTTCCAGTGCGGCTCCGCCGTCATGTACAGGAAGCCTAAAGGCTATGCTATCAAAAGCATTCTTATGTGGTCATTAACACCATGCTTTCCGTTTGTGTAAAATGCTCATATTCTTTTCGCTACACACGTTTGTGTAAAATGCTCAAATTCTTTTCGCTACACACTTTTGTGCAACATATCATGTGTATTCCGGACTTAGGAAGAATCTCCTTTATCGTTTTTTTTTTTGTAAATAAACCGTTTCCTATTTCCAACATGATTTTCTAAACACACACGTAAATATTTTATAAAATTTATACAATATGCAGGGTGTACATCTTTCTTTTATTCAACGACATTTTAACAATTTATACATTTTATACAATTTCTTTGTGTTACATATTCAAACGTGTATGTATAGAAGGGTGATAAAGTGAATATATTAAGACAGAGACTAACAAATCCTTGCTGCAAATTATATGTTTATCTTACACAACGTGCGCTTTTATCATTTCTAACGTGACGATATCGTGGACGTCTACGGCCACGTCACGGTATCATAAAATAGTTCTCCAGACCGTATTTCGGCCACTCAACGGAGACTAGCCTTCGGCGCGGGAGATATTATAGTGCACGAGTGTGTGCGCCGACACAGGTGCAATCTCTTTTCCCTCATTCTCATAGTCCGATGGGACGACAATCCTACACGACCGGAGAGAGATCAGGCGCATGACCACCGGCTACACGTGCGCACCGAGCCACGGGGGTATCACACCGCCAGCTTCCAAATTCCTAATGGAAAAACCCAATAACACTGCCCGACCCAGGAATCGAACCCAGCACCCCACGCTCAGCAGCTGCGATTGCGACCACTAGACCAACGAGGCAACACAATACACAGGGAAGTAAAATGTATGGAAATATAATGTATGAGGCTTTTAAATTTCCGCCAACGATAACGTTATAACGGACATGTATTCTCATACATTCTATGGTCGTGAACGACTACGATAATATCGCCACATTAGAAATGATAAAAGCACACAATAACTAGGTGTTCAAAAGTATCAACATATCGTAGTTACTGAACATTTCATACAATCTAGATTACTTGGGATGCCGACAGATCTCTTTTTACCCTGAAACATTCGGGTTCGTGTAAAACAGTGTATATTTTTCATCTACAATTCCCCACTCGGTTTAGAGACAACCGGAGATCAAAATAATCCGTGAGCCCTTGCTTAAATTGATTTTGCAGTCCATTGAGTTATCTTTCAAATATACTATTTACGGAACATGAAGGTTTAATTCTGTATATTTTGATCATTTGACCATACATTTTACCTATTTCCTTTATACATTACATCGATAGTATTGACAGTATAGAATATGTACGTTTATAGGGACGTATTTGGGGTGCAGGGGGGTAAAGTAAAAAAAAATGTGTCTGATGATTGCAGACTGGCCTCTGTAGCAACAAAATAGGAATAGAATCGTATGAGATTTTATTTTTGTTTCGCATTGTAGATGTCTTTAAGCTTAATCGTGTTTATATTTTGCCCCCGGCTGTCCCGAACACCCATTAGAGCACACGCTGCACCGATGTCGTTGTGAAGTGGTTGTATCGCAAATACGTCGTGTTCACGCAGCGTATACGTTCAACGCCCACCCCGCGTACGTCCCCCTTAGCTACCTCCTATTTCCTCCTGTTGTGGAGCGTGTGCTTGAGCTGCTGTATCTCATCGTGCTGCCTCGTGAGCTGTTCGTTCAGCCCTGCTACGTGTTCCGTCAACACAGACATCTGTTCTTCGTAGTTGCGCGATGTTGAATGGAGCTCTTCTTCCTGCAAGAAGGATTTAGTCATTGAGATGATGGTATGACGTGGTAGAGTATTTTGAGTGTAATTTATTCTGGTTCTAGTATACTTATTTAAATCACTTTTTAAAAGTTAACGTGAAGGCAACTAAAGACGACGTATCCTATCTGACTACTTCAGAGAAGAAATTTAGAAACAAACTTAGGGTTTAAAATTAAAATGCAAGTACGAATTGTAAAAATATCGTGAAAACAAAACGCCGGGCATTGTCAAAGCTTGTGCCGACAGTTAAGAGCTTATTTCGATCGATAATATGACGTAATGACCTCCTCCAATGTTCGCTATCAACTGAACATAGGTATAAATAGTGTTGTATAACACTTCGAACAACCATCGAGGGAATGATAAAAATATATGCACACTGCAGTATACAGGGTTATTCATTGCTCTGTGTGAAATCAGTGATACAACTTACATTAGCAATTACCGAAATTAAACACAATGCGAGGTTTGAAGTAAAATTGAAAAATCTCGAGACATGTATAAGTTTATCGGAATTTTTTGAAAGCAGTTTATCTCATACGTAAAATAAACGAATTGATTCCTATGAATAAATTAGTCTTCCTGTAATACGTTCAGACGGGTAATTCTCATATTTTTAAGAACATTCACATTTTTATCTCAATCTCAATCTGTCAAAAATGCCTCTGATTTACGTACCGTAAAATGGGGTGAATAGGGACAAAATCGAACTTGTCACTGAAATTAATCGATGTTATAGGACGAATGCAATATTGATAACTCTTTCCAAGGGTTTCCGGCAGTTAATACTTTTCGTAAATGTTAAAAATATCCCCAGAATTAGTTAAAATTTAGATATTTTAACAAAAATATAGCCTGTCCCTATTCATGCTTGAAGTGGGGTGACCTGGAACGAGACATGGGTAACTTGGGAAAAACTAGTAGGGTTGTCTCTTACCTATTTAAAAAAAATCATCAAAATCAATTCACGATAATGACGGAGTAATAGCGCCACATACAAACCAAACAAAAAACATACAGTCGAATTTAGAACCTCCAGGTTTTTTTAAGTTGAAAATAAAAGCGTAAAGAAATTTAAAGAATATAGAAACCTATAAATGTAAAATATTAAAATGCATAAAACAACGAAGACCCATATATTGTTAGTTCAACACACTACGTATTTTTATTATTTGTTTGTAGGCTTGTTTTTTAAATCATACAAGTTCGTACCTATGTATCTCTTATTACTTCTCATTAGTTCGCCTTGTACGCATGCTTGTATATAAGTTTAAAATAAATAAAATGATAATGCCTTATTTTAATAAAAAGTGAAATCCTGCAAAACAATGCGATAAAATGTTCAATTCATGTTGTAGCAGCCCTGACCCTATTCAAACTTTACCGTTCCTAATCAAGTGTCCGTGGAGTTTCTTGCCCGTTCTTCTCCATAGGAACCTACTACGCATTGGAATGGGCAACTAGCTTCATATTTTCTGACTGACCGACCCTTTGACAATTCAAAAGTGCCTGTAATTGGTTTATTTGAAATAAATGCTTTGAGTTTGAGTTTGTACAGTTTTGACAAGTTTCTGACATCGATTATTGCTGAGACGAGATTGCGAAAACCTACTTAGATTTGGAACGTTAAATGTTACTGGAATTGGCCTCCTGATTTGTCCATACTGACCTATCTCAATGAGTCACCCTGTATAAATAGTCTGCAATAAAACACATGCGTGTGACTCACCAGTCTGCTGATAGTGTTGTGTTTCTCGCTCAGCGTGTGTTCGTCTGTTTGTTTGTCGCGCTCCATCTCCTCGAAACGTAGACGCAGCATTTCACACTGTGGAGGTGGAATTGTTTAGGGGCAGGCAGAATAAACACCGAGAATATACAGGTTGGCAATTTAGTGCTGCTATGAAACACATTATACGATTAGTAAAAAAAAAAAATTTCATCCTAAAATCGAAATAGTATGTCTGCTGTTGTTTAGAATTTGTATTTTTTTTTCGCGAATTCGATATGAGTTTCATGGTGTAAGTTGTGTAGTATTATGGGTAGAATCACCCCCTTGACGGATGGAGGTGTCTAAATCACCACCCTGTATACATAACATCACGTCAAAGTGGTAGCTCATTTCGACAGTGGTTAAGTCCAATGTAAAAGAGGATAGAGGGCGAGCTTATAGCGGCATAAATACAGAACGTGGTGAGATTTTCTTTTTTTGCAGAACGGTTTATTAATGTTTTAGTTACATTTGAATTTATTATGTGTTCGATTACCTTTTATTTACCTTGTCGAAAACTGTTTAGAGACTTCTAGTTATACAAACACTACAGTATCGGCTTTAACTCATAAATAAATGTTCTGACGAAGCAATGTGGTGCTTTAATAAATAATTTCATTAACTTTTTTAGGTTTTCTAAAGAATTGTTACATTTGAATTTATTATGTGTTCGATTACCTTTTATTTACCTTGTCGAAAACTGTTTAGAGACTTCTAGTTATACAAACACTACAGTATCGGCTATAACTCATAAATAATTGTTCTGACGAAGCAATGTGGTGCTTTAATAAATAATTTCATTAACTTTTTTAGGTTTTCTAAAGAATTTAAAGCTTCTGTTTTAGTGCGGCTTTGGCCGTTAAATTGATCGGTGACGCAAAGAGCGCATTCTTAGATAACATTACTATAATTTATAAGAAAAAAAAACAAGGACCTGACTCCTGAGACACCTAATAAAGAAAATACAGGATAGCCTCGGCCAAACTATACAAATTTTTATTTTCAGCCATATTCCGAAGAAATATATTTTCCTGTATTTTTTTCAGCCTCGGCCAAACTATACAAATTTTTATTTCCGTGCTTCAGGCACGTGCGGCTCACGGGGCGGCAGTGCAGGGGCCGTATTATGAAGTATTAATGCCATCATTATTCCACTACGAAAAAAGGATGGTGCTATCGGGCTTGTATAGGCTCCGTCTTTCACTCACACTGGAAAAATGGTAGCATTAATACGTCATAATACGGCCCCTGGTCGCACAAGGCGTGCGGCTCCCGCCCGCTGCTCATTGGTCAACGCTGCCCCCCGCCGCGCCGCGCATTACTAAGGCGCGGAACAGCGGTCCCGGTCAGATAATAGTTCAATTGACACATACCTCTTTAACATAATGTTCAGTCTTACTCTTCAACTCTTCTCTTTCAGTTTTCAGCTGGCTAATCTTATTTCTAAAGTACGTCTTCATCCGTTCCTCTCTCGTCTCCACTTCTTGGTCCACCAGGAAGGGTAATTGTAGGCTTCCTAGGAGCCCTGTGACCCTGCCCTCGGCGTCTATGGAAGTCTCCCCGAAGGTATTGAAGTCCCCTGAGTCGTGGCCATCACCTCGCCGTCTTTGGGACGCTGATACGTATTTTGCTACTTCTAATTTAAGGCTCTCGTTTTCCATTTGAAGCATTTCAAATTCCATCCTTACTTTTTGATTTTCCTGGAAATTATTTATATTGAGAAAACAAAAACGAAGTTAACTCCCGCGGTTCAACAGTACAGTCACGAGCAAAAATATGTATACACTTAGCAAAATTCAATAAGCATTTTTTCGTGGAAGAACGATTGCAAACTTTGAGATGATACCTATTTTATAATAATATGGGTTCCAAAATACTATATTCGTTATAACATAAAATTACAATCAATACTGTAGGAGAAAATCACTTTTAAAAGTTGCTAAGTGTATACATATTGGTGCTCGTGACTGTACACCTTTTCCCACTGCAATCACTTTTTCAGCAGGATATACAAGATTTTGTCGCTCGAAAAACAATCGATAACAGTGATAATAATCACGCTATATTACGAAATCAATAATGTTTTATCATTTTCGCTAATGCTTGGGAGACGTCCCTCAGTGGACGTTTTTCGACGGAAATTATGCTGATTATTGATTTCTTGCGTATGCATTTTTTTACCGACTTCAAAAAAGGAGGAGTTTATCTTATACAGGGTGGCAGGCAGGGACATTTATTCTGGATCACAGGGTCCAGGGCCAAGAGTCTCCCAGGGGACCTCCCACTTATTAAAAAAAATCTGCTGTTTCCTACTAAAGTGCAATACCTACGCTTTCAAAATGTATAGACTAGATATAGAACAGCTATTTTTTATTTTAAATAACCGACGACTATATTTTTCAACGCAGGCGGGTTTAGAATCATGCACTGAATCCATGGTAACAGGTTGCGCGGCGATGTATGCCACCCTGTATGACTTTAAACTCTAGCTAGCATGTTGCCACAGTTTGCTTATGTGATGTAGTGTGTTTGATAAATAAAATAATGTAAAAAAGCGCGTGTTTACCTGTTCTAATGAGTGTGCTTTTATACTAAGTTGCTCAGTAACATTCAAGTCATCTACAGAACTTAGCGCATCTTCACTTCCCACCTGCAAACAAAACGCGAATGAATCATGAATGTGAAAAGTGTGTGCAAACATAAAATTATTTTAAGAGCAAAAAAATGGGTTATGCAATAAAAAACTCCTTCCCTTCACTTTAAGAAACAGCAAAAACTTTATTACGGATATTTTGTGTCGTTCGTTTTTTTTTTTATATAAATTTTCGATACAAAAGCAGCGAAACTACATTTTTTTTTAGAGATCAGTCCTAAATGTTTTTAACATTAAATATTTTATTTTTTAAATGTATAAGGTTTTAAAACAGCTAAAAACGTGCCATAGAAGTTTTAATCTGTACTTCATTCATGGAAGCTAAAGATAAAATATAAACAAACTAGTTTGTGTGCAGTTTCAAATTATTTATGAAGAGATAGCACTAATCATGCAGTTTGAAACAATTAATTGTTGTGTGTATTTTTCCAGATTAAATATTTTTGAAGGATGGATCTGATAAATATATTATTATGTATTTCTCGAAATTAAATTATCAGATTGATGAATGATAATTTCTTTCTGTAAATTGGTTGCACAAAACATTTTTGCATGTAAAAAGAAATCATAATATTTTAAAACTAGATGAAGAAATTTCTTACCAAACTTCCTCCTTCCGACAAGAAATCCCCATTACAGCTGGGTGCCTGACTGCCAGTAGCCAAGTGTATCTTGTTGGGAGTACCTCCTATCCTATCCCTCTGAGCCTCCTCTAGGGAGTACTGCAACTCCTGGTTCTTATTCTTTAGCTTGGCTATCTCACACTTATATTTACTGTCACTCTCACATATGTGTCTCTGGTAGTCATCTAGAGATGCCCTCAGCTGAGATACCTCGAATATTTTGTCTGACAACTGTAAGGTGAAAAAAGTAATAAAAAAGTTAGAATAGGGAATATGCATGTGATTCAAATAAGGGACAAATTTTTTTTTTTATAAAATTTCTTTTTGAGCGAGAAATTAATTTTTAAAAAGTCCCAAATAACTGTGGGTAATTCAAATACTTGAAAAGGCTGAGAGCGGATGTGACGTAACAATCCGGGATAACAATCAAAATGTCAATGTCAAGTCAATCAACAAGTGTCAAGTCAATGTCAAACGGTCATAGAAAAAGGAGTGTTTGACGTTGACTTGACAGTTTGCTTGTCTGTTTTCACAGACGGTGACGTCACCACACTAAGCGCGCCAAATGGAGGGCGTTTAAATAGCCCGGATTGGTTGGATATTTTTAAACATTTTTTTAACAACTTTAAATTGCTTTTCTGCCGTCGATTTTTTTTTTACTATTATTTGACGATGTAATAATAATGTGTCTAATAATAAAAATATACATGCATATTCCCTATTTTTGTAATGTGGCAGTATGTGCAGGTACTGTTATAGCTACAGGAAAACGTTCCTAGGAGACCGACAAATGATCGCCTACTAGAATCCGTTTGCATTTAAACTCAATGGTTTTCACAATAAGATTAAAATCCTTATATATTGAAATCCATTATAGAAGAATAATAGTTAATAGTTTTTTGAACCATACCTGTGAGGCATAATGTGCATTCTCAATGATTTTCTTTTGTAGTTCTTCCTGGAGGAGTCCAGAGTCTAATGCGGCAGCACTGCTCACTGTTGGCTGCTTGTCATCACCTTTACTCTTTGATTTCTTTGTCAACTTTAACTATAAACAGTAAGAATTTGTTTTTAATGAAAGGAATTTTGGTATGAAATTCCATTCAATGTATTTCTAATTCCTTTCTAATTCCTACTTTGTATTTAGGATTCTTAACCATTTTTATTTTAATAATAATTATTTGACTACTGAAAATAAATAAACCCATAATGCGGTAGTTTCCATGTTTGAAAGTTACTACTTGTGCACATTTAAAAAGTGAAGATGTTCCATCTATATCTTTGTTAAAATTTTATAGAAACTTTGAATTAATTAGGCAATTATTAGAGCAAAGAAACTTTGAATTAATTAGGCAATTATTAGAGCAAATCATTGAGCACAAGGTAAACTGAAATAACAGCCCAACTACCTGGAAATATTGAATGCTAAATAATACAAAACAGAATCCATGGAGTCAGATAAGTTCATTATCAGATGTTGATTAGGAATGCTTCACAGCGATTGGGCATTGTTTTGAGATAGATTTACGGTTCAACTGACCTGTAACGCGTCGAGTTCATCCTGAAGGACGGACACGCGCCGCGTCAACTGCTGGTTTCTGAACGCCAGTGAATCTATCTCTAACTCCCCTTTTCTCAGAGATTTCTCCTTGTCTTTCAACGTGTCCCGCAGCTCGTTCGACTTTGCCTGTTCATCTAAAACCCCCTTCTTTAGCACCTTCACATGCACCCGCAACTGCAACAACGGAAACAACAAATTCACCAAATTGCCGATCGTTTTAACGCATCACATTAGCAAAGGTACACACTTTTGAATACTCTGCGGCCAATTTCTGGTACTTCGCCTGTATATCACCCGAAGGCAGCCCCTCCATTGTCGGTTTTCAGGTGTTCATAACTGTAAATTCCGGTATTTAGCTGTTTATTTGTTAGTTGTATTGAACATGAACACCCACTTCAACCCACTTTCGTAAAAATGACGTATTGTGATAGTGGATTGAAATGTCATGTGTCAAAATTGATAATGAAATCGATTGAATGAATAGTCGATTTTTAATTACTACTAGATTGACTGGAAGAAAGTCTAAAATAAATCCATTTAAGCCTGAAATTGCCTTTTCTTTAGTAAATTAATAACATACCTATTTAGAAAAAATCCATCAACTGTATCAACTAGAAAAAACCTTATTGGAGAAAAACGAGGGAAATCTTTTTTTTGCATGGTAACATTGCCTCTGTTGATGTGTCGTGATTGTCCAATATAAAATATCAATATTTTGGAAATTTATGAAAGAAAAGCAGTAATTTCTACCCCAAAAAGCATATTTACATACTACTAAATATATTTCATCTTTCAATGGTACGGTCATGGACGATAGGTACGGTATTTGTTAATTTTTCATAACATTGTATCGCAACAGGTAAAACTAAGTTAGAACAAAGTAAATTATGACTAAACTATGCTTTATTTTGCAGGAATATGGAATCTGGCTGTTCTCATTACAACGATGTTGATAGCGAACACGCGCGGTGCATTATTCACATCGATGTAGATTGTTTCTATGCTCAAGTGGAGATGGTACGGAATCCCGAGCTGCGGTCGGTTCCGCTCGGCGTACAACAGAAGAACTTCGTCATAACTAGCAACTACGAGGCCAGGAAGTACGGCGTGCAGAAATGTATGCTTGTTACGGACGCACTAAAAGTTTGTCCCAATTTAAAACTTATAAATGGTGAAGATTTGCACAACTACAGAACAGCCTCCAATAAGATTTTTGCAGTGTTACAATGTTGGAAATGTCCAGTGGAGAAATTGGGTATGGATGAAAATTTTATTGATGTCACAAACTTAGTACAAGAAAAGATGAAATCTGTAAACATTAGTAATGTCACGCTTGCTGGTCATGCATACAGTGAGCCTAGCATCAACTGCCCATGTGGCTGCCACACCAGACTCAGGGTAACATCACAAATAGCTAGTGAGATGAGGAAAAAGATATGTGAAGACTTAAGTTTCACAACTTGTGCTGGTGTTGCACACAACAAGTTGTTAGCTAAACTAATGTGTCCCCAAAATAAGCCTAATGACCAAACTACTATATTCCCAGAACATGGGACCAGTTTCATGTCCACTTTAGAGAATGTTCGTTGCATTCCAAGCATTGGTTCTAAAACTACAGAAACACTTATATCTAACAATATTATAACTGTGAGTGACTTACAAAATGCATCCCTAGATGTGTTGAAAAAGCACTTCAGCAGCGATATGGCTGTTAGATTGAAGGAATTAAGCTTAGGTGAAGACAATACTCCAGTGAAACAGACTGGCAAGCCTCAGAGTATAGGCCTGGAGGATAGCTTCAAGATTGTCAGTGTCAGGAGTGAGGTAGAGGACAAGTTTACTGCTCTGCTGCAGAGGCTGATGGTCCTAGTGAGGGAAGATGGGCGCATCCCAGTCTCTTTAAGAGTTACACTACGAAAAAAGGATGCCAAGAGGCTGAGCAGTCACAGAGAGTCAAGACAAAGTCAGATCTCTCCTTCCATCTTCACTCTCAGCAGTGGTGCACTAACAGTGACAGAGGCCGGCCAGCAGAAACTGATGAGCATCATTATGAGATTATTCAACAAACTAATTGATTTGACCAAACCATTCCATTTAACTTTAGTGGGATTGGCATTCACTAAGTTCCAGGAGCGCATGACAGGCAGGGGATCTATAGTGAACTACTTAATGAATGATATTTCCGTCCAATCCGTGCTTAATTTACAAAACGAATGTGATACCTCTTCCTCGCCTATGGACTACTCCGCCGTGTCGCCGAGCAGTAGCACCACGACTGATCTCTCCGACGCCGAAGTTGAGCCATCACCAAAAAAACCCAAAAAAGTTGCATGGATAGCAAAAAGACGATGTTTGTCCAAAGAAGAAGTTGCATCTCCAAGTAAACTAAAAGTTGGTGAACTCAGATTAAACTCGAAAGAGCTGGAGAAGGTATCTGAGCTAAGACTGAATTCCCGCGATCGGTCACTCACGCCGCGTGCCAGTCCCGCGAAAGACAACCTGTCTGACACATCAGATACCATGAGAGACTGTGAAGAGCAGAACTGCGACGACTGTCCTAGCTATGTCGACAAGGAGGTGTTCAGCGCACTTCCCGACGAAATGCAGAAGGAACTGAAGGCCATGTGGAAGAATCCCTCCAGCTCAGAGATGCCGAGGAGTAGTCCCAGAACCACGAACAAAGCTAAACCGAACACTATTATGAAATATTTTGTTCCACACAAATAGTATTAGTAAGATTTTATCTTGTTAATTATTTTAAGTGATAAGTGAATGGTTTCTATTTTTTCAAATCATACAATTTTTATTCAGCTGATCAAATACATGTTTATGTTAAAAAATAAATATCTTTTATTGCTATAATAATTATAGTTATATAAAGTATAATACATTAATTAGTACTACAGGTTAAACAAAAAACACTTTAGTTTACAACTGGGCATATCATTTAATATCTAGATTTTTTACAGCTTCCGTTACCATATTGGATAGTTCTGTGAACTTATGAACACTATTTACATTGAGGCGGAGTGTGTGCGCGAGGGCGCCGTACGAGACGACGTCCACGTTAAGCTGCAGGCGGATCTTGTCGCCGTCCGTCAGGCCCGCGCTGTCGCTACTCTGAGGCGAACTCATCTCTCGTATTTGCTTCAGTCTTCTCAGTGACTCTTCAGTCCTCTGCACCGAGGTCAAAACATCCTCTACATATTTGTAGTATCTGAAACACATGTTACTATTTACAAAGACTAATATCGTACAATATACATAAGGAGCTAAGTTGTAATAAGTTAGATATAAATTTCCACATTTCAATACGAATTATTATTACGCGGGAACTTATCCAATGATTTTGAAGTCTGTGATGCATTAGGATTTATTTTATCAATTTTATGGAAAACCTAGTAGGTATAACGAAATTAATACTTACGATACAGTCATAACATTGAATAGCGATTCAAAGAGCTCCATGGTGAATGCATTATCCAACTTTTTGGAAGCTTCCTGGTTGAATTCCTTCAAGGCATTGGACACTACGTCTATGTAGGTGCAGGGCTTGGTCGGCACGCTGCGGTTGGTCTTCCGGTACAACCGCGGTATGTCACTGACTTGCTTCAAGTGGACATTGAAATTGTCGTATAACTCGTTGACTATACATTCTTTTATCTTCTCCTTTGTTCCTTGCAGTGCCCCCTCAGAAGATCTCAAGCTTTGTCCAAGGAGATCTTTGTTGTCAATGGGTATTTTAGTCTGTACAAGTTCCAATAAGTGTGGCAATCTCGTCAGTAAGGTTTGTATGTCCACATAGATGTTAATACTGTTGTCAATCAGGTTTTTATTTACATTCGTTTGATCGAACTTTTGTGTTGGTATCCTCTGAAAACAACATGAGCGAATTAATAAACTGCTTTACATAATTATCAATAAATAATTTGCAGACTAACTGCTTTGAGTAGAATGATGCCTTTGTTGTTGTAGAACAAAGTTAAGTAATACAATGTGTGTTCAATTATTTTAATGTTAACCTACTGTAGTATGAATGACGTAATCGCTAATTTATTTTTATTTATTTTAACTACAAACTACTTACAGCATGTCTTTGTTTTTTGAATTAATTTGCATTTGATTACTCACAAATTAGACCTTGAGATTAAACGACCGAAGAGCTTAGGGCTTTATAAGTACCCATTAGCTTAACGATAAAATCAGGTACATTTCATAATGCTTATCAGTGCATACAAGAGTATTATCAGCACTCTCGATTGCGGTTTCAAATCGCAGACACATAATGTTTATTACCTGTGTACAATACGCGTTAGCCCACGTGGCATACCGCGATAACAGTTGCAGGGTTAGTTTCCAGAATTTGTGCGCCAGAGCCTCGATGTAGACCCCATCAGACCAGCACTCCTGGGTCGCATTCCAACATTTGTGTGTTTCTCTCAGCACAAACTCATTATTGGTTTCAACAGTAGGGCTCTTTTGTAGCGCCGCCTCGAAACTTCCTGTGATTGTTTGTACATTTCATAAACATACACATTCTTGAAATTGTTATATCTAGTCAGGTGAGAATGTAATGTCTTTCCCATCAACAATGTTAAAGTGGGAAGTGGTTTGGGAATTCTATAGCAGATCTTGGCGTAGATCCAAAATAGGGTGATTTGTTGTCTTGACGTGATAAACACTACAAACTACGAACGAGGCCGACGCCAAATGTTTCATTTAGACAGTGGGTGTCCAAATTGAACATAATTGAATCCCTTGCTTTTACGATACCCACATATAGTCCCAGTCACCCAGTGACGTAATTGTATTAGGGGGGATAGATAGAATATGGATACAAGATGTGGTCAATTTTAGATAGTATGTATAGCTAACTACCAAGTATTTTTTTATTTATTCTAAGATTCTTTTCTTTATTTAAAATCAAAGAAAAAATTACCTGCAATTTCCTGAAACCGAATCTGGAAATAAACTGGCAAGTTCCATCTTCTTTGGAAGCTCTTGTACTCAGAAGTTCCGTGCATTAATTTTGCATCATCAGCTGAACAATACCCTTCAAGTTTCCTAATGAACTGAATGCTTTCACTGTACCTCCTGTAAAATATCTGAGGGTTGCCAGGAGCAAAAATTGATGCAAGATTCACCTCTAGTCTGTTTTCAACTTCACACCAAAAGCAGTTAACTAAAAACCTATATTTCTTAACAAGAAAGGATAGTTTGGAATGTTGTGTCACTGTAAGAAGTAACTTCAGTTTTGTGTCCAATAAAGCCAAGATTCTCTCATAGATTCCTTGTAGTCCGTCTTTGCTTTTCTGTAATGCTGGTTCATTGATGATATCTTGTAAAAGAGGAGCAACTGCTTGCTTTCTAATCAGCATTTCGGACTCCTTGACTCTGTCTAAAGACGCAAGTGTAGTTAACGTTTTCAGGAGGTTCTCTTCGTCACTGTCATTCCAAAATTTGAACAGTAAATCATTGAGAGTATGTATTAGTTTTCCGCCTACTTCGTTAAATTGTAATTTATTCTCTGGCTTTATGATACTGTCACACTTTGAGATGGAGAATTTCAATTGGTTGTATTGCATTGCAGCGCGATCCGCTAGAGCCACCTGTTCTTGTTTCTTTTTATGAGATATATGTTTTAGGACATTGTCTAGTGTTTTCAGACAGTTAATTGTTTGGCTATAATGTTTGAGCAGCTGCTTCTTCTTTTGTAGGCCGTGCCTCTGACTCATCCACAATGACAACTCTTTCATTGCATCTTCTAAGCATTGTTTTACACTCTACAAGAAAAAATCAAATAAATAAATCAATATAATTACAATGGTAATAACATTGTGTATGAATGCAGATAAAATAGAGAAATAATTGGCAATTATGAGTAAAGCAGATAATAAACTACATTGATCATAAAAATCTAAAATTGATCGCTAAATAAGTTAGATAACGAAAGGAGTTGTTACTTACAATAACTTCATCATTCAACTGTCCTAATGGCACCTGTATTTTCACGATAGCCTTGTCAAATCCGATGAGAGTAGCACACAGATTCACGAAGTTCGCGTAGTCCTTATTTATAAGCTCTATCATCGCCAGCCTTAGGACTTTTAAGTACACTCCCAGGTCATCTCGCATTGTCTCCAATGATGCCACATTTTGATGCTCCGCCAAAAAGTTATCGACCGAGAAATTCGTCTGAAATGATTACTAACAAGTTTAGAAAACATTTTAAGCCCAATCAACTGATCAACACGACTAATTAGATGGAAATCGGCGAAAATACCTTGACGAAATCATTTCTGTCGAAGCACAGCCCCCGAGGCGCCGGCGGCAGTGTAAACTCCATTATATTGTTCTCCATGCTAACGTGTCACTATCATTGTATTATGAAGGCACCATTATTGAGAGGAATCGTGTTGGAAAGTGTTTAAATTATCTATTTAGATCGCTAGTCCCTACGGCGATCATTTTTGACACTTAACTTCATTGACGTAAGCCTGACACATCACACGTCAAATTTATGGTTCGGAAACACTTTCCAATATTTTTCTAGGTCGGAACTTTTCAGATAAAAGAAAAAAAAATATCGATAAATTAAATATAACTGGATTTGGATGATTATGAAGCAAAAAGATAATTTGTCCCTAGAAATCTGCCAAAATGCAACGTCTGTCCGTCTTGAGACATAGTTAACATTAGTCTGTGGCTACTAATCCTTTCTACTACGTGCTATAAAAATGAGGATACATACAAGTACGGCGTAAACCACTATCTTAAAAAATACTATGCGATATATTTATATTCATTTATAAGAAGGTATTTTATTTTAGTATATATACTAAAGCCAGAGTCACGAGCTAGAGAACCCCATATTTTAATTTACTGTTTACTCTAATTGGCCCATTATACGCAATACAAACAAAGGATTTAATTCATCGATGTTACGCTATCATTTTAATCTTATTAGGTACATTTACCAGTAACTAGATAAATGGAGCCGTGTTGGATAATTTAATCCAACGGTAGATGTGACATAACAGGATGTGTTTCATGTACCTACATATTTGTTTTTTTATAACATATAGGTACATATTCAGAAACTTAGATTATTCTATGTATAGTGGAAGCAAGAATAAAGTGGGAGGCAGGAAGTTTGGCCTTTATGAATCAGTAGCTGCGCCCCGCGGTTTCACCCGCATAAATATAACCCAAGTCCTAACCCAGGTCATGGTCTAAGGTCTTCCCATGGGTCAAATTTAATCCAAATCCCTTCAGCCGTTTTAGCGTGAAAACGTAACAAACATACAAACTCACTTTCGTAAATAATAATATTACATATAGTAGTTCGGATTAGGCATGTTTGAAAAATAAGCAACTACCATAACCATCAGGCGCGGTCCGAGTGAGGGGGGCGGGGGTCCTAGGGGTCATGACCCGCCCCCCCCAAAATCATTCAAGCTGTCCAGAGACTGAATGATTTCCGTGCTTTACTAACTAAAACCTGTAGGTACTTGAGCCACAGTGACCCCGATGGGCGTATACAAAGAAAGTTTTTAGAGTACTTATCAATTATGTAATCATTTCCCTAAAAATATTCCTCGGCACCAATGGTGACCCCCCCCAAAATCTTGGGCTACGACCGCGCCTGATAACCATGCCTACCCATGACATGACTGGTCTGACTCTCTCAACATGTTAATAAGGGGCAGCAACCTACCTAAAGGAGGAAGTTATTTTTTACTACCAATTTAGCATCAGCCTGTATACAACATGCGAAACGTACTAACCCAATTATCGTCCACCATATTGATACTACATCAATCAAGTCACTATTACTTAACCGGTTACCTCGTTTAACTAAGTGGCCAAACATAGGAGATTATTTTTCATAGGGAGTACTTAATTTAATTTAGTAAGTCTTAAGTCTTTTCAAATGTCCATTTGGTCACCATGGCTTCGTCTGAAGACTTGTTTCTGAACAGAGCAAAGTTTGTGATGAAATATTTGGGAGTTTGGGTGCCGGCGGAAAATGCATCTGTCTTTCATACCGGCTACAGGGCCTTCATGATGACCCTGCAGTATTTGTTTTTGATTTTCCAAATTATATTCATAATCCAAGTGTGGGGAGACTTGGACGCCGTTTCGCAAGCATCTTACTTGTTGTTCACTCAAGCTTGCCTTTGCTTGAAAGTGACCGTTTTTCAAATGAATATGGGAATGTTGAAGGAGTTGTTGAGGCTTATGGATTCAGATATTTTTAGGCCTGAGAATTTTACTCATGAAAAGTAGGTTGCGGAAGATGTTTTGACGGAGTACACAAATTCTTTTTGCGGGGATGTAATGGAACTTCGAAGAGGTTTATTTCCGGCTGTCACCTGCTTTACCGCCTGCTGGCCACGGGGCATTCCGCTGCAGCGAAATTTCGCGCGGTGCGAACGGTGAAGCGTCTTCCGACTAAAACAAATGAATAAAATGTACTGCCCGCCGCATCGCAGCAGTTCGCGCCGAATCTAACTGAATCTGAGATACTAATTCAGAATAAGTTGTGTACTCCGGTACCACAAACCGGGTCTTTTCTATAAGAACATAATTCAGACGTTTTGTCCATTAGTATACTAAAATTTCAGGCTGCGCGAATCAAGAGATTACTGCTCGCTTTCATGGTGAGCTCTCAGATAACTTGCGGCATGTGGGCATTAAAACCTTTGTTTGACGATGCTGATAGAAAATTCCCGTTTGATATGTGGTAAGTGATTCCTATCAGGCGGGTACCTGATCGCAGGATAATCTCATACTCATGCACTTTTCTTCCAACTAAATCCTAATCTCTTGAGTATTAATGTTCTTATTCTGTGATCCTTAAATCATACTGGAATGGGCTGGACACCTAAAGCCGCGCTATCAGCATAAAAGACGCGCGGCTGCAGGATCGTCTAAGGAACTCACTGCCTCTTTGTTATCATGCGCGGTCGCAGCCCAAGATTTTTAGGTAAATGGATACCTAATTGATTAGTACTCTAAAAACTTTTTTTTTGGAAATGCCCATCGGGGTCACTGTGGCTCAACGTGTAAAGCACGTAAATCATTCAGTTTCTCGACAGTTTGAATGATTTTGGGGGTCATGACCCCTAGCACCCCCCCCTCCGAAAGACCGCGCCTGTTTGTTACTAGGCCTTTGGATTCGGAGGAGGATTCGGAGGAAACAAAATTGTCCGCTCCACACCCACAATAAAGACAGATCAAAAGTCCTAGGAAGTCTTCAACCTAAGCATTTCTTTTAACAGGATGCCATTAAATCCCGAGAAGGCTGTTCAGTACTACATCGGGTACGGCTTCCAGCTGGGTACGATCTGCATCAGTGCCTATATGTACTTCGGCGTGGACAGCGTCGCCTTCTCCTCTGTCATTTTCGGGTGCGCCCAGATTGACATCGTCAAGGAAAAGATTATGAGTGTAGGGTGGTTTGATCATTTAGTTCTTTTTTTTGTAAGATTACCTGCAGCCAGTCGTAGTAATAATCGGTTTCTCCTGACTAATAAATCTGATTGTTGTTGAATGTTCTGTATCTTTGTAGATTACTTCGATAAGTGGAAAACGTGGTACAAGGGAAGTGGACGAAGCTTTAGAGGAGAACTACAACAAGCTCGTAACTTCTATCAAACACCACCAAGCTATTGTTAAGTAAGTCATCATCATCTGCCTAGCCTTTTCCCAACTATGTTGGGGTCGGCTTCCAGTCTAATCGGATGCAGCTGAATACCAGTATTTTACATGGAGCGACTGGCTATTTGACCTCCACAACCCAGTAACTGGGTAATACGATACCCCTTGGTAAGACTGGTTGTCAGACTCTCGAGCTTCTGACGACCCGTAACGACTGTCAAAGATTCACAAATGACAGCCGGGACCAACGGCTTAACGTGCTTTCCGAGGCACGGAGGAGTGTGTAAAGATGGTCACCCATTCACGGACCAACCCCAGCAAGCGTTGCTTAACCTGATGGATCGACCCGAGCGGCTGTTATTACTTAGTCACGAGCTAAGTTAAGTAAGTATTCTTTTTTATATTGCACTGGTCACTCGTGACTTGCGGTATGGTTCCCAAGTGAGACTCGAGTCGATTTCGATGTAGTTGAAAAAATTGTGCGGTTTAATTCATTCTCTTAGCGCAATCACCCTACGCCCGTTGCTGGCTGGGACACAGGACGAGATCAGGAGGTGAGGGAGTGATGGAGTTGATCTCACATGTCTTCGAAATTTGGTTCTAGACATACCTACCAGTTTCATCACGATGTTTTCTTACACCATTTTTAGAGCAGTGTGCAGTGCCATGGTGATTAAATTATTTACACAAAGTAAGGCGCCTACCTGGGTTCGAGCCCTCGCCGTTACCTCTGGGCCTCCCTCACTTGTCGGTTTTATAATAATATTTTCAGTTGCTGCACAGTTCGATCCGTCCTAAAAATACAGTTTTCTATTCTATTTTCAGGTTCACAGAGCTTGTTGAAAATGCTTACCACCCATATCTGCTGTTCCAACTTATTGGCAGTGTTGGAATCATTTGCATGTCCGCTTTAATGATCTTAGTCGTGAGTATACTATTTCTTACCAATATAACGTTTATTTTGGTACATAAATACTTTAAAAAGTTGACATCGATAAATACATGCTGAAAGGAAGTTATCTTAATCAGGTCGATTGGCGTAGCATGCAGTTCTTCTCCATTCTGACTTATCTGTCTGTCATGATCAGCCAACTCTTTGTGTGCTGCTGGTGTGGACATGAGCTCACTGCTACCGTAAGTACCGAAGGTCTATAATCCTTGTTTCCAATATTGGTGTTATTTCCACTTATACAAAAATAAACTTTATGACAGTATAAATAAAGTTGATTTTAGACTGACTAGTACCGTTGAAAAACTCATAAAAAAATATGAAGTTGTAGCGCAAACCGAACCTTATGTGTTTTGCATTACAGTTGTTTTTCCTAAAACACGTGTTTGTTTACATGTATCGCAAATAAATAAATTGCGAACGCAGAATAATAATTTGATATCCACTCACAACCACCAAAAATTAAAAAAAACTTGGTTGAAAAGGACTTGCACGTTGCACCACTCTCCAACCTACACCAGGAAGACACTTGATTGTATAAATAGGCTATTTCTACTTTGCCAGGTCCTACTACTAAACCTGGCGCTGACAAGGTGAAGGTTAACTGTAATAAAAATACATTAATTGACACATTTCAGAGTGAAGACCTGCATACAGTTCTGTACAAATGTTTCTGGTACGAGCAGGACGTGAAGTTCAAGCGTGAGCTGTGTTTCGCCATGATGCGCATCAGTCGCCCTCTTGTGTTGCGCGCTGGACACTACATTATTCTGTCGCGACAGACTTTTGTTGCAGTTAGTACCAATGTTACAGTTGGCGGCTCGGAACATGAGGCGAGTCGCTGCGCAGTAACAATTTCATGTGACAGCGGGGGTGAGGGGTGCGGTACTGCGTAGTTAAAAGCTAACTTCCGAGCCGCCATTAAGTTTGAATCGATCTGTACCAATGTTATCGTTGTTGTTATTGTATGTATGTTAATGTACCTTCACCATTAGGGCCGGTGGGGGCGCAAATTTGGCATAACGCGGCGCGCCCATTCTTCAATCCTTTTTGCGATACCCCTTCGCGATACGTATCGGTCCTGTAAAATATATTACTTTGGTTACAGATCCTTCGAATGTCGTACTCCTACTTTGCAGTGTTGAATCAGACGAAGTAAGGAGATGGAAATTACATCGTACCCAACAGTTATCTGCATATAAAACACTAAAGCTTTTTTAGATTAAAGAGTACTTAACTTAAATAAAACTTTGAATAGAAAGTAGATGGGATTACCTAGTAGTAGTAGCCAGGAATAAGCAACTAATAAATCGGCACCTATTTATTTTTAATTTTGTTTTATTTTACTTTGGTTATCCCCAAAACCTATCTTCCTTTTATTACGTAGAAGTTAGAGCTGTGAGAACTAAATCACAGAAAACAACTGATAGGTGCCTACACGTGTGAATTATTTTAATTTTTCCCTTACAGTAAAGTTTGCTTTGAGGTGGAAGTTTATAATTGCAGAAAAAGTTCTACAGTGGACAAGAGTGTCGAATAATTAAGACGGACTGGGTCCAACAGTGACAAGGAATAAATTGGGTTAATGGCGTTGAGATGCATTTTCATCACTTTCTGATTTGCCGAGTAATCGAGGATGCAATGCAATCGATGTGTAAAGTCAGGTTTCGCATTGCCACTGTCCATTTGCTGTCTATCAACAACCTGGGAACCAAATATCCTGCATAATATTGTGGGTTGTGAAGTTGTGACAAATAACTAATATTAATTAGTAGGACCTATTCGAAGGTAGGTAAAACTTCAGTGTTTCCTTGTGAAACTAAAGCAATTAGCACAATGTCTACAATTTATAACACATCAAAGTATCAACAACGATGAAAACTTTGCCAACTAAAACGTTTAAACTTAAAGCTTTTAAATATTCAATGGTTCTTTAGATATATATTTGTTCAGGGGTAAGAAATTATGGCACATAGGAGAGGAAACTCTTGGACAATAGTATTGTCCCTTACACCCATTGGAGAAGAATCTCTTCGGCAAAACCTTTCTCCAACGTGTCCTTACCTTCGTCTTATACTAGATTTTGGACCAAAAATAAGTATGGCAGCGAAGAACACAACATTATTCCTGGGCCGACCAAAACAAATCCTAAGCGCTCACGGCGTCTGGCCACATCCGAACAACTACATCATTTTGAGGAAACTTTACATGCTTTTTGTGATGTGGACGCAGTACTCCTTCCTTCTATTCGAGATCATCTACATAGTGGATGTTTGGGGTGACATCGACGCGGTTTCCGAAGCCTCATACTTGCTCTTCACTCAAGCGTCCCTGTGTTATAAGTCTACCGCCTTCATGGTGAATAAAAAGAATTTGATCGAGTTGTTGCAAATCATGGATTGCGAGATTTTTGACCCACGATCTGCTGAGCATGAGAAGTAAGTACCAAGACCTTTATATTAAGAAAATCAACCTTTTTATTAATTAAGAAAATCACAATAGCTTTGGGACTCAAACTAAAATTAAACAAACTCCCAGAAAAAAAACCCCCTAAGTTTACAAGTTGTTTTAGTTAAGAGAAGGTCTTCAAGAGCTTAAAACATTTAATTCTTACCTTCAGAATTTTAGCAGCTCAAGCTCGAAAGATCAAGCGTCTGTGTCTGTTCTTCCTGACGAGCGCCACGACCACCTGCACGCTGTGGGCCATGATACCGCTGTTTGATGATGCTAGCAAGCGGTCTTTTCCTTTCAGAATCTGGTAAGCAAGCAAGCATGAAAATAATTTACAAATTTCGAAATCATAGTCTGGGCATATTGCATATCATAGCCAGTAATAATGCCAATACAAAAACGAAAAGTGCAAGCTAAAACGTTGTTTAAGCTTAGTAAAAAAAGCAATTGAATAATTCCCAAAGCAACAATAGTATATTATGTAATTTGTGAATAAAGGACGGATTTAAAGCGCGGGTCATACATGAATCACGACCAAGTGAAGGATTCTAACGACTGAATCACGACCGTAGGCAGTGATTCAAGTGTTAGAATCCTGAGCGACGCGACTGATTCATGGCCCTGGATATTGCTTTTTATTATAAGCTTTTTAGAGGGGGAATGGTATAAAAACATTTTAAATTGACCTTAGCATAAACTGCTATGTAATTCTTCGTCTTCCAATACTATCTTGAAACGCCATTTTGTGCAGGATGCCAGTAACTCCATTGAAGTCTCCTGGCTACGAGCTGGGGTACCTGTACCAGATGGTCAGCATCTACATCAGCGCCTTCCTCTTCATATCGGTGGACAGCGTCGCCGTGTGCATGATCATGTTCGGATGCGCACAGTTGGAGATTATCATAGATAAGATTCACAAGGTGGGTGAAAAGAGGGGTAAGGTTTGGGAGTTGGTAAGCACAACACCTACTTATCATTGGGAAGAGCTGATAAAAATTAGCTGAGGTAAGCGTTATCTTTAGCTACTACGGAAGCGGAAACGAACCCAACGAAAAACTGGAAAACAAAACAGCATAACCCTTAGGGTAGTGATGTTCTGAAATGATGACCACAAACTGAAAGCCGTGGCCAGCAGGAGGAGTTAAGAGTCATCGTTTCTCGATGAATGTCTTCGTTAACCACTGGTTGGTCCTGTTGAGAAAGTCGGTTCTGTTTTGTTTTCATCATTTAAGTATATTTATTGCGGGATGGGCCTGCTCTTGACGTTGATTTCGCCTGATGGAAAAATGCCCAGAAGATGCCCAATGTTTTCTCTGTTGCGCACTAGTTACATCACGTTCTAAATTAACGTGCTATGCGTTAACTTAGATTTTTGTTTCAGATACAAAATGTGTTTGATTCGGCACAATCGGAGGAACATAGGCGGAAATTGATCAAAATGAATAACGAGTTTCTTGTTGAATGTATCAAACAACATCAAACTGTTGAAAGGTTAGTTATTTTTCTATCAACTGCAAAATATTAGTAGGAATTTTACTTACCTCTTCTTTTTTTTACTAAAATGCTATTACAATACTGTAGCTGTCTTATATCTTTCGCAGGCTCATCCAACTTTGCGAAGACACTTATCATGCGAACATATTCTTTCAATTGACCGGAACTGTTGCTATCATCTGTAACATTGGATTGAGGATTTCTATAGTAGGTTTTTAACTCATCTTCATTTCATATGTATTTTCTTGCCATTCAAATCAACTTTAAAGTAATGTTCTCAAAGTTGGTTTTTGATTGACCGTTTGTAATAACATAAAAAGGTCGGTTGCAAGGGAATTTGAACTTTGTGATGTGTTACGTTAAGCTTATGTTCACAAAATTTGTTAATTATTTGAGATTTTGATTTAAAATAATAAACTTAGGTGGAACACAACAGCGTGCAGTTCTTCTCGATGCTAAACTACATGGTCACCATGCTGTCCCAACTGTTTCTGTACTGCTGGTGCGGCCATGAGCTGACCATAAGGGTAATTATAATATTTGCTTATCAAGACTCTTCTTTTTTTCAGTTTTTTAGGTCAAAAAAGTTAAGATGAATCCACAAAATTCATACACATCAGTGCCATGCCCGGGATATAACAGGGCCCTAACGGCCGTGGCACACACTGGGCAAGCACTGAAGGTCCGTCGCCGGCCATATAAAATGTACCTACACACGGATATTTTTTTGAGTTCCTGACGGACCATGGTCCATCCACGTCTCGGGCATTGCCCTGATATATGTGGATAGAACTTTAGTGACCAAAATCACCATCCGGAGAGGAAACAGCAGTAACTAATTTGGTCACGAAAAAAATCTACCTACCTACTTTCATACATGCGTAGGCGTCATCTGTGTACTTTTGTACGGGCGTCAATTATTGCTATACAGGGTGGTGATTTTAGTCACTCAAAGATTTTGACAAGGACTAGTAACCAACTACTTAAAACAGTCTTTGGGGACTGTCGATAGAAGTGAAAACTAAGCAACAATGCGTAACCTCAACGAAATTCAAATGGTAGACGGTAGATGGCGTTAAAAGAAACAAATCACTTCAAGCGTGACGATGACGCGAGTTCCATGATTTTTGTTCACCCAAAAAGTGCTTAACGCGCCCAAATAATTTTTCACTTAAAAAAAAAACTTTCAGAGTGAAAATCTCCGAGAATGGCTGTACCAGTGTCCGTGGTACGAGCAAGATACCAAGTTCAAGCGTGCTCTATTCATAGCCATGGAACGCATGAAGAAACCCATCATATTCAAAGCTGGACACTACATCTCACTGTCTCGACCTACGTTTGTTGCGGTCAGTCAAGTTTGTCAGTTTCCTAAACTAACAAGCCGGAAAAGGGCTTTCAAATAATTCTTAATAATTAAATAATTCCTACAAATTATGGCCAGTTCCTATTAGGCGCGGGACATACAAACGAGGCGTTGCGCGAGTGACGAGACGCGCCGCTGCAGCGCGGGTGTTGCCCCACTCCTTTATTTATTTAATACTTTAAGCACACAAATCTACAGAGGCGGACTTAATGCCATTGGCATTCCGCTCCTTTTATATTTCTGCTGCGCCGTGCCCGCGTCAGGCCGTCTGTGTACGTCCCGCGCCTCGTCGCTCCTATACATTTTGTATGAAATAATGAAAGGAGCGGCGCAACGCCCGCGCCACGCCGTCAATCGACAATAGCCGCACAATCATTTAATCTGTTCAATTAAATGATTGTTTTCTTATTTCAGATCCTACGCTGCTCATATTCCTACTTCGCAGTACTAAACCGGGTGAACACTGAATAAAACGCAAAACTCACAAATTATTATTTATTTATAAACCGTGTAGGTATCACATATGCTTAGTGTAACATTCACGACAGTTTAGGCGAAAGTGTGCTTAATTATGAAAAAATATTATCATTTTTGTTCTCGTAACACTCAACGACACTTAACTAAAGCTCAATACACACTTTATGATACTTTGTTACATTAATTTGTTAATATTCGTATAGTCTATTACATCAAAGGATTACGAATCATCGCCAGCGAATAAATAAAAATTAAACAGTAAAGTTTGAAAAGTCGAATTCAAGTATCGCAAAGTGTGTACAAAGCCCAACAAAGTTTTAGTTTTATTAGTCAAATTGATAAATTCGTGCGCTTAAATTAAAAATAACAATTAGCGTAAAGGCGAACGTGTAAAAACAATTACAACCACGTTTTAGAATTTTCATTCGCAATAAATAGGAGACTTGAGGCCTATTTATATAGAAAAGGTATCACAATACAAAAACCTTATTAAACCAACCATGAGAAACCATTTGCCTCGAGATTCATCCCACATTAAATTGTACGGAGGTACTTAATAAAGAAAAGCTCATTCTTATAACATATTCTAACTTAACATATTATACCCACTTTACATAAAAATACAACAATCTTCAACCAATCTCATGTAAATACCATTTCTTTATAAATAGGCCTGAAACATTAGAAATACATATCTGAATACCTTCAGTTCTATATCAATGTTTCTTACATACATTTATTTATTTAGCAATAAAGCGTGAACCGTACCGTTGTTTCACTAAATACCTTATCTTTTAAAACAATCACATCAAAAACGACTTAGGAAATAATTTTGAAATATCTTTATAAGGTAACAATCAGTCGCATGTCGTTACTTATTTGTTACGAAGCTCATTTTGTTTGAAATTGCATTTTTAGAGGACTGTCTGTCACACTATACTACATTTGAAATAAGATTAGACATTTAAACAATCCTTTATACAGTCCGTTCAACCGATTTTAACTTCTATACCGTAGGCTTAAGGATGGCATTAAAAGCAAAAAAGGTTACACAATACCCACTGTCTACTGCAGCTGCCATTGTCATGCCACCAATGCAATAGAAGTCAAAATCGGTTGATCGGACTGTAAAAAAGGTTTATTAAAAATTTTAATCTTATTTAAAATGGAGTATAGTTCTTAATAATTTTCAATCATATACAAGGTGACTTTGAATTCCATGGCAATCTTTAAGGGGTGAAATTACTCATGAATATAAACTTTCAGTATGGGACCGACTCTGAAATATTGAAATAAGCAACTGCTGTTTGATATGATGGAAATAGGTATAAGTAAGACACAAATGTTTTTTGAAGTGAAGCGCGTTGAGTGATTTTTGGTAGGGGATAAATTTATGGATTCTCGTCACCGACATGTTCGCGCCGTAGTGCTGTACTATAGAATCTAGATGGCGCTTATACCAGTTTTTTTTTCACTTGTGTCGGCAGTCCCCATGACTGACTATCTTTTTTCACTTTTTCGGTGTTGATCCATTAGTAAAAGTTGTCCATATTTATGAGTACTTTCACCTCAAAAAAGATTGCCAATAAATTCAAAGTCAGCCTGTATAAATTATCACACCAAAACTTGTAATTAAATAAATAAGATTTTGACAATGGTTGGAAATGAGTTAAAAAAGTACAAGATTCTTTCAGCCTGAATGACAGACAGACACCGTAAAGTCGACGTAACAATATTAACTGTGATTAAAAATAGTGCGCATGAAATAAATAAGGCATTGGGTTTTATTATCCATATCACAGCGATGCAGGGCACGAGATGATAAGAATATTATTATGATTTAGCTTTTTGCAAGGTTTTGTGTTGTTGCAAGTAGGCATATTGCAGAAGGTACTTTATGACGCAGTGCTGTACTATTCACAACCCTTCCGTGCCGAATCGAACATCAATCCATGTTTGTCACGGAGTCCCCTAAACGCTGTTCAGAAATTCGGAACCCCAAGATTTTGACAATTTAAATCAAATAGACGACCACTATTCTTTTGTCGGCAATTTGCGGTCGAGGACGAGGCAAATCATGTAACCGTTAATGTGTAATTTTCGACTCGGAAGCTTGTCGAATGGTTGTGAATAGATATGCTGATCTACTTTCTGCAATCATTTTTGCTTCCCTTATTTTAATTCAAAATGTGATTCTTGATTGGAATTGCTGCTGTTGTAAGACAGTGCAAAGCTTGTTTTAAATTGTGCATTATTTGCAGTATGTAAAACTTTTTCAGGAAATTTATTATATTGTTATTAGTAATTGAAGGAATCAGTTACTGATTGCAGTTTTCGTTTGACAGCTAAGTTAAGGAATTGTTTGGCTAACTTCGTTTTTTTCTCTCAGGTTTGACAGCCAAGTTAAGGAATTGTTTGGCTAATTTCGATTTTTCCTCTCAGATGTGTGAGAGAATTGAAAGAACAATTGAGTAATTATTTCTCCTCTTCATAATTATTTTTTAATTCATAATTATAATAATTTTGAACGAATACTTAGCTAGCGGTTGACTAACTAACGTTCTAACAAGATTAACAGCTCTTAAAATGAAGACGTGTGGTTCATAAGTTTGATTTCATTTATTTTTAGTCTGTGTATAATGTGCGTGCAGTAAACGTATATATATATATTACTGGTATTATGTATGTATTAGGTAAAACGCTAAACTTTTGCATCGATACTTCCGTAAAATGACAGCCCCCGATTTTTCAAACGATTATTAACTTTGAGACAAGAGGGCCTAGACAAGTGACAATAGCTTCGAAAGCGTTTCGTATTTCTACAACGACTTTCAACAGGCTTGACATAAGCTTTTCGATAGCTCATGTCCGTCCTATACAATTTTGCTTTTTCCATCATCGTTATCGCTGATAGAATGTCACTTTGTCTAGGGCCTAAGAACGTCTTTTCACGAACGAATGAATGAACGAACGTTTTTTCGTCGTTTCGCTGACAGTCAGCGACTTCTCAGCCGTTGATATGTCAAGAAGGTAAGGTTTAGTTGCAGAGATTTTTGAAGGGAAAACTTCTTTAGGCGCGTTGAGCGATTTTTTGGTAGGGGATAAACTTATGGATTCGCGTTACCGACATGCTCGCACCGTAGTGCTGTACTATAGAATCTAGATGGCGCTAATATCAGTTTTAAGTTTTCACTTCTGTCGGCAGTCCCCGTGACTGCCTATTTTTATAATTTATTTAGGCGGAAAAACAGACAATTTATTTGTGAATCGATATCGAAGTTAGGTATTACTTTGAGAGTGAGGCCGAAAGTATTGATGTTAAAGTATCGCGTGGCAAATATTAAAGCTTTTAGTCTGCTTAAATTAGTCAGGATTTATATTTTAGTGAAAGGCCGCGAAAATGCAGTGAAATAACGACTTCTCGTATGCGATTATTAGAACATTGTGTCTAAGGTTCATAATTTTAACATAAAGTTTTCCAAGATTTTACCTAAATAATCAAATTTCAAATATTTAAACTTCACATTTACAACCGAAACGTAACGCAACTAGTAAAAAAATTACGAACACACAAACATTTTTTACGACACGACGCGTTTAAAACGAACTCCAAAATAACCACAACCGAAACTTTAAAAAACCATTGTTCAAAAAATCACAACGTTGTTTTTAACTCTACGCTTGCACACTTTCCTTTAAAAGTTTTGTTTAATAATAAACGTTGACAACTAAACCTCAGCCATACACTACAGTGCGCATTGGAAAAGGTTTTTCTATCCATTCTTTCAACCAGTCTAAAATGTCAATAAAGACGAGATCCACACGAAATTGGAAACAAGTGAAAATCATTCGGAATACTCGATCAGAGGCCCTAGTGTGAGTTTCATTTAACCATCTCGATTTTACGCATCGATCGCGTTCGCCGCTCCGATTGGCTCTTCACCATTGAAGGCCAGTGAAGGGCCAATCGGAGCGCGGAACGCGGTCGATGCGTAAAGTCGAGATAGTTAAAAGAGACTTACACTAGGGCCTCAGGTAATTATCAAAAGGATGTATTCAATAAGCCATGTGCACGTGTAACCCATTTTCGACCACGCCGATCCAAAATGACTGGCGTCTAACCAAAAATATGCGATCTAAGCTGTCACACTCTTCCTAAATACCTTACACTTATCTTTCCTATAACCATACAATTACACACAATTACATTTCATATCCATAATAAAATATCCCTCTTATTATAAAAACGTATCATTTCCTAAAACCTGCTTTTTATTCTTAAATTCTTTGTGAGTAGTGTATGACGGGTTTCAATATTTACGGGAATTACTCTATCTAATCGCCTTTCTGTCCACTGAAATGCAGATTAATATTAAAAGACTACAGTCTGAAGCAGACATTGACTTAATTATTGCTTTTTATTGTTCTAATTGGTATGGTACTGTATTCTCCATCATACAGTTCGATTCAAACTTAATGACAGCTCGGAACATGAGGCGAGTTGCTGCGCAGTAACAATTTCATGATGTATCAGCGGGGGTGAGTGGTAGGGTACTGCGCAACCGCAGGTAACTTCCGAGCCGCCATTAAGTTTGAATCGAACTCATCGTTTTTTCCTTAAAATATTCCTTAAATTCAAACGATTTTCTCGTCACGCAAGTTTGTTCTTCATTTCAGTGGACAGTTGTCCTAGGAAGCTAAATTAATTTGTCATCCAGTTTAGCACTAAGAGTTGTAACACTATCTATAAGGGCGTATCTACATAGCTTCTAATTGTGACGTGATCCTGAACGTTACCCTTCGAAAACCTTTTAACTGTTTTCCCAGATATGTACTTGGTTTTTACAACCGATTCCTCCCTGATATGCTTCCTTACAAGTCTCGTGTTTATACTAAAGGTAATGCTGTTTTGAACGGTACCAGCACAAAGAGTATTTATTATTTTTACCTATGAAGAGCTCTGCATTATTTTAAAAATATTGAGAAATCAAAGTCCATTGTGTGAACATGACAACCAGTGTGGTAACTAAACGGCCTTACCACAAAAACTTAAGACTTGTTCAGCGCGTGTTTAAATGTCAGTTTTATGTCAAACTCTGTGCAGAAATGTCATGTTTAAAAGGTGTTTAGGCTAAACAATAATGATAAACACGGTTTTGTGGTAATACGGTTAATGTCGTGTCCTGCGTGTCCTGTCAGCTGTACGTTACAGGAACTGGTGGAGGCTAGTGATGTCGCCAAACACGTGGCCGAATTCTGGGCCGAGCGCGCCTACAAACATTAACCTCTTCACCTACTACCATTATTCCATCTCGCGTTTCAGAATCACGCCACAACACAAATATAAGCGTAAACATATCGGGCTGAAACTACAAGTAACACTAACTATAACTAGTTACGTTAAATGCTACATTAACTGCACTAACCACTATGTCGCTGTCTTTTTAGGAAAACTGTTAACTATCGTTACAAAAACTATTTAAACTTTTGGCTGACACGATATCGAGCGTAGATGATCTAAAACCTGGTATACAACTTCTAATATATTGTGAACTGAGGAAAAAGCTAGCGATACACTCATAAATTCACGCCGTGTTCCCATGGGGGTAGGCAGAAACTATTGAACGCCATCTGCTATGATCTTTACATACTCCTTTTGCTTTGTCTATGGTCACACACGCCCGCGCCGGTTGCGAGTACTACGCACCTGAACATTCCGAAGAACATCACCAATAAGGTTCTATATGTCCTTCTAGGGCTAAAGTTAGCGATGTGCAGTTAATTCCTTTGCCATTATTTTATCCAGCAATTTGATAGTTTCACAATAATTATGTTATAAGTTGTATAGCAGCCTTAAGAGGGAGTTACGGTAGGAATAAAATATTATCTTTTCCAATGACTTAATTAAAAGATTCAGATAGCGATAGCGATTCGATACAAAAATAGGTACATGAAGTTGTTTATTAACTGCTTTAGTAACGGTTGTTTGGGTAAAAAAGTTTGCAAAGAGACTCAGTAAAGACAGAGATTATCTATAGTTTTATAAAACCAAGCGCACATTATAGCCGCAACGGGCCGCAGCGCAACGCATTTTCGTACAAAAAAAAGCGTCTCCGCCGTGAAGGAGGATTTTTGCATTGCGTTGCGGCGCGGCCCGCTCCAATCTGCGCAAGGCTTTAGAATGCTTCGAAACAAAACATTATGCTACCGTAACTCCCAAATTGCACATACGCTTGGCCAGTAAAATAATGTTTTATACCGTACTTTGGTTTTTGGAAGATAATTGATATTTTGTTTAGTTTTAAGCGTATTGTAATTATATAATCTCGAAGTACGACATTTATTTTTCTGGCAAAGTAGAACCACCGAGACACAGATCACATTTAGAGAATTTTATTTAATTTTTCAGTTTTAATAATTTTAGACATCATTGACACCCTACCATTTAGATTGGTTTGTTTACTTTTCATTAAAATACAAAAACAAATATACAGGCTGAATTTAAATTCACTGGCAATCTTTTTAGGGGTGATACTGTAACCACCTGAAAACAACTTTAACAAAAGGGTCTAAAATAGCAACAAAAAAGGATTTGTGTATATTTTCGTATGATACAGCATATTTTTTGGATATTTCAGAGTTAGTCCCATAATAAAGGTTGTATATATTCACGAGTACTACAGAAAAATATTCTGAGGGTGACCTCAGAATATTTTTCTGTAAAAAAAATACTGCCAAGAAACTGTAAAGCCAACGAGTTCAAAATCAGCCTGTATACAAATATATCTCGACAGTTCTCAGCACGATACTCCCGCGCATCATAAAATGGCACACTATGTCAATTCTACAAATCACATATAACTGCCTGGTCCTGTAATTGATAATTTCCATTAAATAACTTTCAATCCAAGAGATAGACAATTTGTAACAAACTATTACGAAAATATATTATCATTTCAACACGCTCAAAATTATCGTTTCCAATACAACATTTTGAGCAAACGATTCTAAGTCGATCTTTAAAGCGTACTTAGATTTTACTTTAGAAATCGCTTCATACGAATGTGAACCTTATTCCAACATATCCAATGTTCATATTCCTATTAGCGAATGTGATCGAGCGTCTCATACGAATATAAACATTAGCTTTATACAAATAATGTTCAAATTCGTAGGAAACACTTAGCAAAGTAGAGTCTAAGCATACTTTATAGATCTTATCCTAATTCTTTCTGCTAATTTAAAGGAAGTGAAGTGCTACCCGTTTTCGATTGTCGTTTAAAAATGTAATCATTCATAAGATTTGCAGCATATTATATTAACAAAGCATAATTTGATTATTTCGCGATTGCGGCAAGATAATTTTTCTTTTAATAAAAATAATAAAATCAACAGAATTAGATCAATTAAGTACATTATGATAACAATTTTAAAATAAAATTTTATTTTGACTTGCGATATTTTGCGACAAAATGAAGATTTTAATGTCGCAAAACCGAGCAGGTCATACTGGTTTATACACACTTGAATAATTTCAAAACTAAGGAATATTCTAACAACACTGGGCAGTGCTAAATACTAACCTACTTTCAACCTATCGACAACCTTAAGAACATTTCACATTAATACTTAAGTATATATATTTTGGGCAAGTTATCTAAAATATTCTTCGAACTACGGAGTTACGTATCCCATTAAGGTCATATACCGTGAATATATAAACTCCCGGAATACTAAATCGAACCTCCATGCTATTCTATGTTCGATTTAAAGACACAACATCAAAAAAGTAATTTTGATGCATTTTGAAGCCGACATACTGGCCATCATTGTTACAAATTTGAACTCACAACAATTTAAAAAGTTAAAGAATTTACACAACGGCCTTTCCTAGGAAAATCTTAGGGTTCCGTCGCCGATTTTTGCGATGCGACGTCGCAACGCTTTTATGTATGTCGGCCCTAAAGAGTCCGGAAGTGTAAATATCATGGTATTGTTAACTATTTGTAACATTTTTTTCTTAATGTGAGATTACAGATTAATAAAACTAGATACATGGTTAAAATGAATAAGTACATGAAAATGCGTTATTTAATATGGGCCCGGGTGAAGTTTTAATAAAAGACATTTCCATTGACACAAAAGTGTCTCTTATAGTGTAAAATTACGCGCCCACTCTTACACACTACGTCTACACAATAAGGTTGTCGATAACTACTAAAACACAATTAAAATATAATAATTTCAATAAGCTACAATAACATTAATTGCAATTAATTCAAATATACAAAATTATGAGGTAATACTAAAAGGTTAACACAATTTGTACAACGATTTCATTATTTTGTTCAGCTGATAAATTGAGATTAAATATTTTATTCTATTAAAAGTGGTAACAAAATCTATGAATACCTTGAATTTCAATGTTACGTAAATTATTATGTATTTTTGAACGATTGAGTACGTAATTAAAATTCTATATAAAATGTACTAGGATATAATGTATGCAGTGGAGTACAATACTAAAAATGAACTAAAGCTTTCTCATTGCAAAACATAATAATTGTGTTCGTCCAAAGTCGTCCAAGAAACTTAATATTTCCATCAAATTCCACATTTATAATTCGGTCCTTAAAAGCAGAACTAAGCCGAACAAGCCAAAAGGAAGCATGATAATAAAAAATACACTCTCTGACCTCGACACAGAGACCACTTTTCAACGTTCCTTTTGACTGGACGGGTACTATGAGGGCTAATGTAACCCGACTCAATAGAGAAGCGGTACGAGCAAAGCGACCTCTTTTACATCTAGATACACAGAAAGCAGCTTCTTAAATGATTCGGGTTATATCATTTGGCGTCACCCGTTAAGGACTATTTTATTGGAGTTTGGACATTTGGGTTTATAATAATTATTTTTAATTTAATCTCTTTGTAAAATTATTGCATGTTGTAGTGTTGTCTCAGTTGAATAAAATTGTGAGTATTTTATGTTATTTGAGACTAAGTTAAAAATAATTATTTCTATTTAACACTATTCAATATCAAAAGCATTAACATTGACATATTGCATGGCAAGTTTTATATTACACGTAAAATCGATTACGGTAAACATCGATAGAATTAATCGACTGGGCATCACTAATTTATTGGACTGCGTACACGCAAATACAGTCAATAATTTTGACTAGATGCGATTCAATTTTATAAATACAACGAATTTGTTAAAAACATGTCAATTGTAAAGAAACTCATTCGGGTTTGCCTCGGCTACAATTCGGGAATGTTCGTGTTTATAGGAGATCCAAAAAGGAATATGGCTACTTTTTTAGCTGTAAGTGCAGCCGAGACAGGGTAAAATAAATGTATAAAAATTTGAGCGATGAATTTGCGTGATAAATATTATCAATTGTAAATCAACATCGTACTTTCTATTGTCTATTCCCTTAATTTAATGACTCACCATTACTTTGAGTTTATTACCGATACCTGTAAAAAGAGATGACTTTTTAAAACTTTTTGTGGAGCCACAGTTTAAAACAAGTAACAGTAATATCTTCATACAAAACGGCCGAAACGAGGCGCTTCGAAATATCAATGTATATTAGTAGGAAACAGTATTGAGTGTGTCGCAGTTACGCACGGACGCGGAAGGTTTATCTACCAAGCGGCCGTAGGTATTTATTTTAAGGTCACTGCCGAGATATAATACTGTTACCTTATTATACTGTCGTAGAGCGAATAAGGTCGCGTCGCATTTCATTAGTTTCCTGATTAAATTACTTTTAAGGTTTTCCTTATTTGAACAAAGATCATTTTACGGATAGCTCCCATCTTTTCCTCAAAACTAAAGATGTCATGCCGGAAGTATTACAACTTCCGGCATGATATCTTGTGATGTACGAGCGACATTGGCTTTGCAAATATTTTGGAAGAGCCTCAACAGTGGACCGAAACTTTCTGACCCGAGTTTTTACGGTGACTTCCCAAATATGCGAGATGTATTTTAAGACTATGAGTCATCATCATCTGCCTAGCCTTTTCCCAAACAAGTTGAGGTCGGCTTCCAGTCAAACCGGATGCAGCTGAATACCAGTATTTTACATGGAGCGACTGCCTATCTGACCTCCAAAACCCAGTAATGCGATACCCCTCTGGTAAGACTGGTTGTCAGACTTTCAGGCTTCTGACGACCCGTAACAACTGTCAAAGATCCACAAATGACAGCCGGGACCAACGGCTTAACGTGCTTTCCAAGGCACGGAGGAGTCTCGATATGTAAAGATGGTCACCTATCCACGGACCAACCCCGGCAAGCGTAGCTTAACCTGTTATTACTTAGCCACGAGCTCCTCCATGTCATCCTCTATTTAAGAACATGAGTATATTTCAATAAAGAATCCATAAGCGTTTACCTGTATTAGCAGATCTTCATAGTCCCAGGTCGCCGTACTGTACCGACCACTTCTCATATGCGACCAGACTGTGCGGTGACACGGACGGTCGGATCCTCTTGAGGGCATCCATGAAGTCTTGGAACGTGATGTTTCGGACCAGGGAGAGGTCGAGGCACTTCACTTCCTCGGGGTCTAGTTCTATGAACGTGAATGGAAAGGTTTTAGTCAGTTTATATATTTGTTTTCGATTATGAGTTGTCGAATATCAGTTGTTGCTAGGAACTATGGGAAAGTGGAAAGTCATAATTGTTTCAATCCTAGAAAGAGATTGGATCTATATGAGACGAATAGTGCCAAAACCATTTATTGATTCACGGATCCGTTTGCGTAATACTACGTCACTTAATTTGTCAAAATCAAAATATTTTATTTCACATAAACCTACATGGGCACTTATGAAACTTCAGAAGCTAGTTGCACGGTTCCAATTGGTCGTTTCCTATGGAGAAGAGCCGGCAAGAAACTCCACGGTTACTCTTTTAAAAGATAATTGGCTTATACAATATTTTCGAATTACAGTAATTGTCGTCGCCGCAACATGTCGTTTTCTTCCATACTTCTCTATTAGACGTCATCTCGGTAGTCACTCCCTTTTAGCCATATCATCTTTCACACAGTCCATCCATCGTTTCTTTGGTCTGCCCCTACTCGTATAGCCATCCACAATAATCTACATTCATACTCAAAACTTTTTTGACGACAACCCCCTCTACTTCGCATCACATGCTTATACCATGACAACCTATTTCTACACAATTTGTCAGTCAACTGTTACGCTTGTTAAGTGCTATTTACAGATAAATACATGATATTTTGATTAAATAATCATAGACCACGAAGTATAGAACAAGTTTTTCAAAGCATAAAACAATTTAAACATATTGATAATGGTGCACTTTCAAAGTATCAATAATTTCATTACATAACAAGTAGAACTGAAAGTTGTCAACGGCGCCGCCTACGACATGTCATACAGTTTATTGACCTTTTGATTTGTGACACGAGATGATTATATACCTACAGACCGTTCATTATAACTTGTCCATTGCCGTCATATTGGCATCATTGCTTGTCAAGCTTAGTTTCTATACTGATAGAGTTCAAAATGGCGACTAACAGAACAGTGCGACCAATCGCGTCACGGGTCAAATTATAATGAATACACTGTATTCTATTACTTGTGTTTAGGTGTTAGTAATTCTAACGTCCGTACTCACATACCGCATGTAGAACGTTTATAAAACATTATCTAATGACGACTACTAACTTATAGGTTGACTGGATCGCAGGAGAAGTGGCGGGCAATAGCTTTGCCCGCCACTTCGCCTGCGATCCAGGTTCAAAAGTATGGTCATGGTCTACCCATGTACCAAATTTCATCCAAATCGGTTCAGTCTTTTTAGCATGAAAGTGGAAACAAACACTTTCGCATTTATAATATTAGTTAGGCTAGTATCTTTTGACTATACACTGACTAACACAAAAGGTGACATGTAAAAACATTGATTTGATTGTAAAATGTCATCATATAATACATGAATATCGAATACATCGAATCAATAAAAAAACTTGTATACAGCGCTACCGTCGAAGATATATTTATCACTGAATTCGTATTTCTTTTCAAAAATCTTTTCAAACGTGAACGCGCTTAAGAAAGTTTCAAAGATCTACGTTATCGCATTATCTTAAGACAGATCACTTAAGATAATGCTGCATTATAGTTAAGTAACGTCTCACAGTGCGGACGTAAGACAGTTGCTTTATATTTCGCCAACAAACATAAAAGATGTCGTGGGCGTCAGTTTTATTGTGTTCCGATATCTTTTTATGAGTTACAGCTTAAAGACATTTGACGTAAAAGCAGGTCAAGGTGTTGCGTGTTCAACTGGTGTTGCCAGATGCACGCGTTACGTGATTATTGATCATACATGTTAGTGGAGCAGTCACTGTGTAGGTAGCAGTTTTGATTCGAAATTTTGATGTTTTTTTTTTCAGAATCTATCTGCTCTTGGCCTCGATCTCGTCTGATGGAAAGTGATGTATGAGGTCTATGATGGAACGAACGTGTATGTACGGCTTAATTATAAGTCGTTTTAATTCAAGAATAAACAACCGGCGGCCCAGAGGGCCTAGACAAGTGACAATCGTTTCGAAAGAGTTTCGTATTTCTACAACGACTTTCAACAGGGTTGACATAAGCTTTTCGATGGCTTATGTCAGTCCTATAAATTTTTGCGGTTTTCTATCATCGTTATCGCTGAAAGAATGTCAGTTTGTCTAGGGCCTCAGGAACGCTAGTAGCGACACACGGAGGAGGCCTAAGTCTAGCAGTAGACGAACGTCTTTTGGGCTGATTATGATGTTTATACCTACTTTTTTCGTAGAAGTCTCAAACTGTTTTATAGTTTATGAAATTATGATGAATCACTTTGAAGCAGTCGTTGCACTGCCCAAAAGGTACCCGCTTCACACCCATGTGTATTATTCAAGTCATCAATCTATCTGGACAGAGAGAGATGGAAAGAGAGTAGAGAGGTCTTAAAAATATCAAGTAACTTTATGATTGACATACCGCCTGCTCCTAAAAAGCCTAAACTGTCCTGTATCTCGTCTCTGGAGGCCACTATAGTCCTTTCACGGTTATTACCTCTGACGGAACTAAACAGCAACCTTATTGTAACGATAATAAAGATCATTATTATCCAAAATTCGATGTAAAGTAACTGGGGAAGGACGTTGTAGCTACACGAGGCCTAGGTATATCCAGTAGTACTTACCTCTGATAGGCCCGAGGGCGGCGTCCCGGCAGAGCGCGGTGAGGTCGCTGCCCGAGTAGCCGTCCGTCAGCGCGGCCAGGCGGGCCAGCTCTTGGTCGTTGATGGCCGCAGCGGCCGCCCCGCGGGCCAGGACGCGACGGATTAGGGACATGCGGGTGCGCACGTCGGGGAGGCAGACGTATACGCGTTTGGGGAAGCGTCTGGGGAATAAAATTATCTTATCAGGATGGTAAAAAAAGCACAAGGAAGTCTTGAGGTGGCCAAATTTACAAGTAAAACTTAATTTTAGAAAAAACACTGTTTTAGAGGTATGAGGAACAAGGTGTAAAGTTCACTCATCCTCTATAGAAAAGGGAGGATCCTCCGACCAGACGGGTGTTGTGTCTAGCGGGCAACTGCCCAACGATTGATGTCGGGAATTTATATGGCTGATCGCGCGGTAAACTCTGCGGTAGGATTTCGCGTGACGTCAGTGTGATGCTTAGTTCGTGTTAGTGGCGCTGTAGATGCCGCCACATATTCCTAATAAAAATCCTTTTATTATCAACTCACCTTAACGCCGCTTCGTCCAACTCCTGTGGCCTATTAGTGGCCGCCAAGACAATGAGCCGATCAGCCCCCGCAGCCGGTAACCCGTCAAACTCAACCAAGAACTCAGTCTTCAGTCGCCGAGATGCTTCGTGCTCGCCCGACGAGCGCTCGCATAGCAGCGAGTCTACTTCGTCTACGAAGATTATCGCGGGCTGTGGGAAGAAAAATGAGGTGAACTTGGTAAAAGGAGTAGGTAACTGTTTTAAAATGTCGGCTCAGATGTTTATGGCTGTGATCGGTCGATTGCTTCTAGTGCAAGGCTACTCCTCAAACCCAGGCCTGCGGGCCACCAGACCAGAGATAAATCATATTATCAGACTTGATATTATTATCGACCTCAGATTCGTCGTCAAATATTGACAGTTTTTGCATAAAAACCTCTTCAAAGGTATCAGATAAGTTTTTTTTTTTAGATTATTCTAATTATGAGTACCATAAAGTTTTGTTAGACGTCTACCATAACTGTAGGCAAGTTTTAATTACTGGTTAAGTTTAGACTTTTTTTTTAGGCTAAGTTTTAATTATTATTACCGGGTGACATGGAATCAAAATTATGGCCCCTGTTCAACATTGGTTCGGCAGCCTAGCTCTAGTGGACTAGGGTTTATCGATGAGTTGATGCAGCAGCACCGACTTCTCTTAATGTAAAAAAATGTCAGGTAGGTATCGTAAGAGATAGCCTTGTGTCATAAGACCGCGCCTTGTCCATTACATAGTTTTAAAAAATAATATGTTCTTTTTGAATAATTAAAAATAGATCATTGTAATAATTGACTTTAAGTTCTGTTTCATACATTATACTTTACAGTGTCATCTTGTCACAGCTTATAAATGTCTTCGTCAGATGACAGTATTAGTGTTAGGACCATCAAGTTATATTTACTTTTGTAAACACCACAGACAATAAATGATAATGACAAAAAATAATGACAGTTAGGAAATGAAGTATAAAAATAATTCTTCAAGAAACGCCTTTCAGTAGACCTTAGAAAGGACAATTTAAAACAAGTTATGAGAGTTTAATGTTTCTGAATTACAAATACACTCGTACAGTTTCAATGAAAAAACAATTTGCTAAAACCAATAATCCGGAAATCACTTTCATTCATTCTTGACCGATTGTTTCGACCTTTCTTTTTTAATTGGAGCACATAAGTGGTGCATGCGGCCTCGTTTTATACAGCCTAGTTTTAAAATAGATTTGTTTATTAATATTCTGTAGTTTGATTATGAACGTGACATGAAAGATTTTCAGGGTCAAGTATGCATAAAACAATTGGTTTTGAATTTGGGTTATAAACTAATAACTTTTCCTAATCTAACTTTGTATATAGGGATGCCAGAAATGCCAAAAAGTATCGATATATATCGCATCAATATTTAAAAAAAAATATCAATATCGATTTAATGGGGGTATGCAAAAGGCGTTTTTGTTACGCGCCATCGACGTGTTGCAAACACAACTGGTGCTGGTTTTCATGGCAGAAAACGCCCCGTAGACGCGCGTTACATGGAACGTACGTACAAAAAGCACCATGTGCATAGGCACTTCTAACTGTGCGTTTGCATTGGCGAAACATTCACAATTTCGTTTATTGTTGAAAACCTGTCAAAAATTGTATTGAACATTGACGGAAAATAGAGATTTCAATATGTTTTGTTGTGAATGTTTCGCCAGTGCAAACGCACAGATAAATTAACATCGACGACATGACATAACACCGAAGGGCAGAGGTGTGAATTGCACCCACATTCCGCCAGTTTGTTACAAGTCTCATGTAATATGCGTGTTTGTTGCCCATTAACCGGGCACAAATTGGGACTTCGTGTTGCTTCTGGGAATTTCCCGATAGAAAAACTCAATAACATTTTGTCCGACTCGGCAATCGAACCCAATAGGGAATATGCATGTGATTCAAATATGGGTCAAATATTTTTTTCTATAAACTATGTTACTTCAGAATTATGCCTCCATCAATATTTTTGAATAAAATTTCTTTTTGAGCGAGAAATTAATTTTTAAAAAGTCCCAAAAAACTGTGGGTAATTCAAATACTTGAAAAGGCTAAGAGCGGATGTGACGTAACAATCCGGAATAACAATCAAAATGTCAATGTCAAGTCAATCAACAAGTGTCAAGTCAATGTCAAACGCTCATAGAAAAAGGAGTTTTTGACGTTGACTTGACAGTTGCTTGTCTGTTTTCACGAACTGTGACGTCACCACACCAAGCGCGCCAAATGGAGGGCGTTTAAATAGCCCGGATCGGTTGGATATTTTTAAACATTTTTTTAACTACTTTAAATTGCTTTTTTGCCGTCGATTTTTTTTTAACTATTATTTGACGATGTAAACTATCGAATAAAAATATTAAAAAAATACATGCATATTCCCTATTGTGTGACCACTAGACCAAGAAGGTTACTTTTATACCTTATTTTAAATTATGTATCAGACTGAAAAATATTCAAATGGAAATAACTTTTTAGGGATCCGTAAAGGAAAAAACGGAACCTATATATAGACAGACGGACAGACAGACACACGAATGCTCCGAATCTAATGGACTGATTGAGTTGAAATTCCTGTGACCCAAACACGGACGTGTAACATACGGACGAACGTGACATACCATATGAAAGGGCTTGTTGTGAGGATCTCAGTTTTTTTTAAAATAATAAATCCTTTTTAACATATTTAAGAAAATTGATGAAAGTTGTACATTCCCCCCTATCTCCGAAATCCTAAAATTTTGAAAAAAAAAACAGGATGTAGTTCTTTACTTATCGATTACAGGAAAACTATAAGAAGTCTATTGTGTTAAAACAACATGTCAAATATCCCAATATTGTGGGTACAAACTTAAATTTTGCAGTGGGAATGTATGAGAGAACAATATGACTGTGTTTTTCAACTACAATGTGAAGTTTGTCCTTGGGATAAATTCATCCCAACTACGGAACTCTTCATTGTGCGTGGTCTAACACGCTCTTGGCCGGTTTTTATTGATTATTAAAGGCTCTCTAAAACACAAAAGAGTTTGATTACTAAAAAAAGTATCTCACTCAAATATAATACAAAACTGCAACAATCTATCACAGTTGATTATAATACCTAATGGAAATCTACCTATTTGAAAGTGCATTGAAATGGTCGATAGGTTTTTAATCACGAGCATGCGTTCGAAATGAGGTCAACGACTTGTAGCTATATTGTTAGCAAGATAACGAGTAAGTGTCGCGTGAGTGTTAATTATTTGCAAGCCATGGGACATTTTAATTGTGTAGTATTAGCTAGTGAATTTCAGGGAGACGTAGTCATACAGTTGTTTTTGATCCAGTAAATCAGCTGGAAACTCTTATGTTATGTTAAATTATGTGATTGGTGAATCAAAATAGAAATCAATAATATAAGTTGACACTTGACACTTGACAACAGGGGGCTTAAAACAGTAACTTTGGCAGAATCATAATAGGAAAATATTATGAATCATCGTAAAATGTCACAAACTGACAATTCATAATATGATCTGCGTGAAATTCATATTACAATTCATCTGTTCTATGGAGATTCGTAAAATGGTCCACATATTATGTATGGCTTTTGTGTCAAATTAGAGGAATTGCTAATGACAACTGGAAATTCAGGATATGCAATGCTTTTAGAGGAATTGCTAATGTGGCCGTTTTAGGCCCATAGGTTGAGTTTTGATCAGGCTTCCATAAAGTAGGTGTGAACTATTCCTTCTGCTATTCTGCTGATGACCTTAAAGGCTAACGATATGATCTCCCCGGATCACGATACTTCAGTACGTCGAACGCATCGGTTAGTACGGATTAACGCATCGATTAATACGGTTAGTACGGACGACATCGTAAAGTTCGCGGGAATCCACTGCATGTAGGAAACTCAGGATCGCTCGTATATCCAGCAGTAGACGTATTTGGCCTTTTTTTTTTTTAGTTTGGGATATCATCCAATGACTTCTCCCGCTCTGGGCGGAGCGGAAGGGCGTGTCAGACTTTTACTGACTAAAACCCACCCGTGTTCCTTCAGTTGCCTGTTGCCAAGGTCCCGGTATCCCTTTCGGACTTTCCCGCAACCCTGGCAGGAGACGTATTTGGGCTGAATGATGATTAATGCATCGCGGGCAATTTTGCCATGCTGGGGAATCAAAAATTTACCTGCAGTTCTCTGGCGACTTGGAAGAGCGCTCGCACCATCTTCTCGCCCTCACCGACGTACTTGCTGGTGAGCGTTGCCGCGGATATGGAGAAGAAGGTCGCCGAGCACTCGGCCGCTACGCACCTTGCTAGCAGCGTTTTACCTGTGTATTACAAATGGTTAGATACTATAGTCAGTTTCAAAAATATCGGATGAAAGTGTAAACAAACCCTGTTCAGGTTAAATTCCTACGCAATCACTGTCTAAGGGAATTAGTAACACATTCATCTATATTTAGAAGGTTTCAACTTCATATCTCACCACGTTTTCGAACAATTATTGTTTGAATAACATTATTAACTTGCAATTGACATCGACGAAAATTGAGGTTCAACAATTAACCTCAATTGTCAAATGAAAAACATCTTTCAGGTGGGTTTTCGCGTTTAAGTTTTCAAATAATGATAACAAAGCACTCAAATTGTAAGTAGCACTACAAATTGGCATCCATAGTTATGTTTTCTGATCCATTTATTTATATTTCTATCAGAGATACTTTGTAACAAACTATTTTATTTTTGGGGTCGTTTAACCTTCACGTCACTCTTAGTTCTATTGTAGATGTTGCATTTCAGGATCGTGCAACAATAATTGCAAAATAAACCTTATGTCAGTGGCATTAAAGTCAGACACAATATGAGCTGCTTTTCAAAATCAGTCGTACTGATACAGAAGTAACGGATACAAGATTCGACGGATATTGCTGTCATGAAGTTTTGGATATTTATGCCATCGTAAAATAAAAAATAATAGCCCCAAAAATAACCGTTAACACGCGGCAATTGAATACATTAAATTTTGTGACCATGTATATTACAGGAATATTTTTATCTGACTCATGGCAGGTTAATATCCATTTCGACACGACAAAGTACGTTTATGTCCAACTTTAGGGATCTCGCGGCCACGACCACGACCAGTGATCGTAGCCACCAGGTAAACTATAGAAATCGATACGAATCGAGCGCTTGGCCGCAACGGCCAACTAGCCACACACCATACAATACCACTGGACGGCCACGATTGGCCGGAGTCGTGGCCGTCTAGTGCGCGAGATTACTATGAGGGTGGATTCTTAAAGGTGGCAACATCGCAAATTGCTGTCATTGATATTTCGTCGTTTTTCTCCATCATCTGCCTAGCCTTTTCCCAACTATGTTGGGGTCGGCTTCCAGTCTAACCAGATGCAGTTGAATACCAGTATTTTATCCTAGTATCTATTTTAGTATCTTTTTCTTAATATTACTAAATATAATTATGAAATATCACTCCAAAGTGCGCAACTTACAGAATAATTATAAAAAAAAAAAATTCTTAAAAAGTAGATATATTTACCATTTCCTGGTGGTCCAAAGAGAAGAAGTCCTCTCGCTGGAGACCTCAGTCCAGTGAAGAGTTCTGGCCTCAAAGATGGCAGCACCACCATCTCTTGAAGGGCTTGCTTAGCCGCCTATAAACAAAGAGAAATCTATAGTAACATAACTTCACGCCAGTATTCTTCAAAGGTGTAGGTAGTGGTTTAAAGTACACCCTATATTTCGCCACTTATGTTTCATCATCATCATCTGCATCTGCCTAGCCTTTTCCCAACTATGTTGGGGTCAGCTTCCAGTCTAACCGGTTGCAGCTCAATACCAGTATTCAACATAAATGGGAAATAACGGATGCATGAATGGATGGGAAATATCTATTGTATTTTAGATCGGAAAAGGCTAGGCAAAAAGGCCAGGTACAGAGTTCAAGGAAAGGACCCAGTTTTTATCTAAGATTAAAATAAAGATACTCGATACCACGACAAACAAAACGTGTGTTCTAAATCAGGCAAGGCATGCCTAGTAAAAAAAACAATTGTCACGAAAACAGTCACGATCGATTACTAGAAGACAATATAGATGGAACAATAGAAGGTATATCAAAGTAGTTTGAATACTCTTCGGTACGTCACGCATCTTTTCAGAGATGTAAGAGGTAACAAAACAACTATTGCGACACGATCAGTTCCAGCTCGGCGAAACTAAACTACGCTATAAATAACAACAGTCCTATTACTATCCACTCTTGGCACAAGATATAAATGCTAAGGATAATTAATTTGAGCGAAAAAACGCGGCGAATTTCAGAAGGATAATTCCTGTATTCTTAAAAGAAGGTATAAATGCAAAAAATGCGGCGAATTTCAGAAGGATAATTCCTGTATTCTTAAAAAGTAGGTATAAATGCAAAAAACGCGGCGAATTTCAGAAGGATAATTCCTGTATTCTTAAAAGGTAGCTATAAATGCAAAAAATGCGGCGAATTTCAGAGAGGCAGCTCCAGTGCCTATAAAACATTCTTATACTAGTCTCAAGAAAATTTTCGATATTTTCGACAATTTTTGGAAATTGTCGCTGTGAAGAGATTGCGACTTTAATTTGAACGGGTTTTAAGTACGAGAATTGGCTGGATTTCTCTCCGGTCGTAGCAAGTTACATATTCGGAAAGAGCAGTTTTTCTAAGTTACTATGTTCATCCGGGTGAACAAAACCCGGGTTTTGCGACGTTTCCTCGGTCCACGGAATTACTTACGCTTAATTTTTCCGCCCAGATTTGGCCCTAGCCATGGAAAGAACGAGCATTGATTAGCAATGCTCAGTGTGTGTTTTTGATTTCACACCATTAAAGCCAGACGAACACGAACGATGTAATCCTCTACTACAAGTCTGTGTTGTTTTAGATTGACAATTGACATAGAAAGTGCTTGCGTGTCTTTTTATATCAAATAGCAACTTTCTTTGATGGCCGGTGATAGCCACTTATCGTTCTTTGGCCCTTTTTACCGTCTTCAAAAAAAGGAGGAAGTTCTCATTTCGTCGGAATATTTTTCCCCGATTATTCGAAGACGGCCGGAAAAAAAACCGAATTAATCTACAATTCGGTTTTATTTTTGGTTGAAAGGTAATGTCGTAGTTGGTTATAAGATTTTGCTTAGGCTACCCCTAAGCAAAAATTTATAACTAACTTTTTGAATTAGCATCAATAATATTTTATGTATTTTCCTACGAGTCTATGTGAGTGATGTTATAATAACTTTCTGTCACTATTATTAACATAGCAGGTAAAAAGTGAAAAATAAAAACATTTTTCCAAAAAAACGAACACACAAAATGAGAAATAAGTTTTAATTTCGGAAGTCGGTTTTGTATTTTCGTTTTTTGCCACCGACTTCTAAAATTTAAGTTATTTTTCACTTAGTTTTTCCCAATTTATTTTGGGTCGGAGCAGCATGTTGTCCTTTTTCTTCATACATCTCTATTACTCGTCATCTCAGCTGTTACCCCATTTCTAGCCATATCATCTTTCACACAGTCCATCCACATGACATTGAAAAACCTGAAGTACCTACTTACCCGTCAAGTTTTGAACTTAGAACGCGGTGATGGCTACACAATTGGTATTGGGAACGTGTCAAAGCAGAAGAAAGTTTAACGATGATAAATGTCTATTGACAATAATTACATCTGATTGACTCTTAAAAGGATGATTAAGTAAAATTATTTCCTTCCAAATTGTTAATACATTTCAGATAATATTTTAGAAATGTTATCATTCGATATTTGATTTATTACACAACGCAAAAAGTGTTTGAATAACTTTTTTCAGCTATCGTTAGATCGATTCGATTTCTATACATTCACCTAATTAGTCTGTGTCTGACTTTTATTTGCATTTTTTCTATTGATAGAGTCAACTTTCACCGTGGTATTATTTGTAGGGTACCTAAATGTTATGTTCGCGTTTCAGAATCAGATAATAGAAAAGGGAACCTTCAAAGTCCTCTACATAAAACGGATTGGGTAAATTACATTCTAAAGGGTCAAAGCTACTGTAATTATGCTTGCCTGGTATATTATTGATCGCTTTGTGGCTTTGCAATGGTCAGTATACGGTCTTAGAGGGCATAGATCATAACTACGTGGCAAGAGACAGTTTGGCTCCAGTCCAGTTTATATTAGGAATTGAGTCGGTTATAAAACCGTATAGGAAGCAATCGGCTCATCGAATCACGCGAAACAAGAGTCTATTGTGTAAACTAACTGTTTGTTTACATAAACATTCCTTCTATCGTTCGCTGAATTATTTTTTTCTAGTAATATCCACCCTGAAATGGCTTATTGAAGATTCTTTTCTCCTACTCTTTTTCGATCAATCGTCCCTCTACTAACACCCAGAACTCGTCGAAGTAAGTACTCCAAATAAACTTAGGCCGACATTACTTTAGGAGGTAGTCACAATAGCATCCTGAAGCCCTAGTGTGAGTTTCTTTTAACTATCTCGATTTTACGCATCGACCGCGTTCGGCGCTCCGATTGGCCCTTCACTGGCTTTCACTGGTGAAGGGCCTCACAATAAGGCCTCTGAAGGCTGTGGCGGCAGACACTTCCTCCGTCATAGAAGGTGCTCGGCGACACGACGCCGCCACCGCGCCGCAACCGCGCCGACGCCGCGCCGCCCGTTCTGCTTACGGCGCGGTGTCGGTGCGGCAGCGGCGTGGCGGCGACGCGGTAGCGGCGTCGTGTCGCCGAGCACTATGGCAATACAAATTTGTGAGAAGACTTGTACCCGTTTCCATTTCTTGTTGTGTCTAGTTGATGGGTGGTCTTCTCATTAATTCGTCTTTAAGTTACTTCCAATAATGCAAACCTGTTACGGTTATGGATCTTTGTAGTTGATAATGGTACTAACAACTTATGAATCTTTGTTGTTGTCCGAAATAAAATGATTTTATTTATTATTTTTTACAATTTCTTTCACCATTACTCTAGCAGACGTGATCTAAAAAATATGCTTTTATGTAATGTCTGCCGCCGTCAACACCCGATGTCAGCTTGGCACCGTTATTGCTAAGGTCAATGAACAAGTTTAAATTATAAAACTCTAGTTGCCTCACGATTTATCTGATAACTAGCCGTTGCCCGCGACTTCGTCTGCGGTCCAGGATGAAACGTAGCCTATGTTCTTTTCCAGGTCAAGGTCTACCCATGTGCTAAATATCATCCAAATCCGTTTAGCCGTTTTAGCGAGAAAGCGTAACACAGAAACAAACTCACTGTTGCATTTATAATATTAGTTAGGATTTGATTGGAGGTCAGGTTAGCTATTGTGTGATCGATTTTCATGTCGATTTGACACTGAGAATAAACAATGTTAAGCTGTTTCTGATACGCGCAAAAAGTAAAGCAAGGTTCCTGGTAGGTCGCGAAGTTTCGGGCAAGTTGAGCGATAGTTAATTACAGAGCTGAATTTGGCACTAAGCCAGGCCCATGATCGGTTTTGGTGTTCGCGTATTAGCACGGCGACGTTACGAGGAGGCACATGCAGAATAATCGCCAGATAAAAAGACTGCAACGCAAATGCCATGTCGAAATTATAGTAGCACTGAGAACAACACAGGCAGTTTTCGGTAACATTAACTGCAAGAGAAGATGCATTATAACATCAACTTGGCAGTGGCGTTGCTGTCGGAATGCAGCACGGATTTTGACTCAAAAGAGATTCTTTTCAACCTATCTCTTGTCCCGCTGCCGGAAAAAGGTCCAGTCTTCCACTCCGCGCATGTTTGGATGTTTGTTACTCAATCACGCAAAAACGGCTGAACGGATTTGGATGAAATTTGGCACACATATAGTTTATAGCCTGGACTAACATATAGGATACTTTTTATACCGGTAGTACGTTCCCGCGGGACAATTTCCGATCTCCACGCGGGCGAAAGCTAGTTCATAATAATATGCATTACACACTCGGTTTACTTATAATCACTGCGTGGTGCATAAATAAAAAGGTAATAGAAAAAAGATTACACTTACATCTTGTCCCGCGATATCTTCCCAGTGCACCTTAGGGCCTCCTTCCACAATCTCGTCTAGAATCAGCTGGACGAGTTTGGGGTCGACCCCGCGCACGCTGAGAGCCGGTTGGGGGGTTCTGCTCCTCGTGGGGGTCCCTCGTTGGGAGCCTCCCCCCACCACGCGTCGGACTGGGGACCCGTTGGATGGTACCTGATATGCGCTCTGATTTGAGACGCGAATTGACGATGATTGTGGGTTAGATGAATGGAAATGTTAATGTGGAAGAAAAGTTAGTTAAAATAACCAAATAATCACGCCTGTAATCCCTGAAGGGGTAGGCAGAGAGGTGTATAATACACCCACATATCAAATAAGTATTTTAGAGAGTATACTACATAGATTACACAGAATTTTACTTTCGCAAAGCCTTATTTATAGGCGAAACGATGATCCTCGCTAAATGAGGAAATTTTAAAATTAAATAAATAAAAACAAAGACTTCCTGTGAATCTGGTGAGATCTGTATCAGAAATACAGATTTGTATTTACTTATTCTTGATTCCTACTTTCTCGTTTGCTTTCTGATGATGTTACTAGATAATCGTGGTTCGGGGTCTCAGTCGAACAAACAAAAATGTTCTATAACAGGATTTTTTTTATTGTATCTGTGCAATAAATTCTGATTTATTGAGCAGGTGAAGCCAACATGGTTACCGGCACTTATGTTTCACACAATGTACAATTAATTATGTACTTTAAAACAGACACTTGTACATTTTGCAGTATTTAGTGGAAATTTGTATGGTCATAAAAACAAAAATTTTGGTGAATTTTTAAAATGAGTGAAGATGCCAATTGGTGAATTTCACATGCTTATTTATATTCGAAAAGAAACCAATATAAAAGCCAATTCAAATAGACAGTCCAAAAGATTATAAAAATTAAATTCAAGTTTTAAAGTAGTCCAAAAGATTCTCAAGCAATATTACTCCAAAACAATTTATAATTATCGTTGTAGAACTGATAATGCTGTGTGAAGTAATTTTACCTTTCAAACAATGATAAGTCAGACTTCATTAGACTTGATTTCATAATAAGTCAATATTAGTAAATACGTAAACTGAATAAAAAATGCATCAAAATGAATCCATTCAAAAATATTCATATTGTATATCATACCAAGTCTCTCGACTTTTTTAACGTAAAAAGTTCTGAATTCTCATATAGAGCCAAGTCAGAAATTCATATTATTTTTTAATCTTATCTCCATTTAGCAAATTGGTTTAGTTTATTATATTTTAGTATGAACCCTTCCATACGTTTCAATCGATAGGTACACAAGGCTACACATCAAGCTATACATTTCCAGTATAAGCTGACCTCGCATTGTACGGAAATCCTATACAATGCGAGATCAGCATGAACTGGAAATGTAGCCGTGTGTAAGGTACTCTACGAGAAAATTGATTTTGAATTTTGCTAAGCGCTATCTTTTGCTGTTGTGGGTCCGTCGAACACTGTTTGGTATTGAAACAGCGACCATGAAATTGCGAAAAAAAAATTACCTTTTCCCTACATTTATGTTCGCATAACTCGTAAAAATGTATGGAACAGCAGATTTCTTTTTCGCGATTTCAGTTTTGGTCCCATAGTAAAAGTTGTTCATAATTATGAGTAAAGTCACGTGTTTAAGTATCGGACACTAATTACCAGACACCCTGTATATTTGTCTTCCTTAGAAATTGACAAGAAGTAGCGTAGAATCATAACTGATGGAATGAAATGGAGGAAGGCTTTGCCTGCTGTAGGACAGTTTACATGTTTTTGCACGAGCCTGTACACTGAATATGGATTCTTATAAAACGGAAACGAAACGCGATACTTTTGAACGGAGTAACCGCGTCAGGCGCAGGTTAACGTATCATTGATCCATAATTACTGCAAGAACTAGGACGAGCCCCTTTTTACCCGACTGCACGACAGCAAAGACAGTATTATTTTTTTGTTCCAAATTAAAGTACTTTTAGGGATTCTTGCATCGATTTAGTTACCTGCATTCGTCAAGGGGTTGTTCATACTGAACAACTTTCGCTATGAAACTAATAATATTAGATTCGAAAAAAATTAAAGTAATAAAAACTAAAACCCAACTACGACTAAAAAGGTATAAACAAGACACCACAGACAGACAAATTAAAAATCCGGAGTCACACGTGTTAGGGCATAAATCGAACAGATTACGTGTGACTCCGGATTTTTAATTTGTCTGTCTCCACAGACAAACTAAAACCCAATTACGACTAAAAAGGTATAAACAAGACACCACTGTCTTGTTTATACCTTTTTAGTCGTAATTGGGTTTTAGTTTTTATTACTTTAATTTTTGTTTTATTCTTTTGGGGTTATAATAATTATATATATTTTTGAAATGTGCTCATTAAGCCCTTTTATTTGATACCCAACATGGTACGATTAAACGATTTTTTTTTAGTTCCTTACTTTATTTCCTCTAGAGGCCGCCATTTTTAATTTAATGTGACGTCACATTAAATTAAAGCCCACACCAGCGGACGATCAAGACGCTTCCAACGATATCTCATTTGTCAAATTGTGATGAGTAGTTAGGAAGATAGGAGGGAACAGATGAACATCCATACATACATACATACCGGTCAAAATCATAACCCTCCTTTTTTTTAAAAAATACGTTTTTATTAAAGTTATATATAACTAAGAAATCTCGATGTTTTGTCAAGTCGTAAAACCCTTGCGAAGCAGGAGCGCGTCGCCCGGTCGCTTGTGTTTTTAACTTTTTATTATATTTATTTTTTATCATTTAATATGTGTTTTTGTGTGTAGTGCTCTGTCTTTTGTGTACACTGAATGAATGGTTTATCTATGTATCGCTCTCATGTATCTATCATTCATTTCCGTGACCTGTCACGACTTCTATGTTTAATCATGTGTATCGGATTTTTTTATTTAATTAACCTATAATTGAATAAAAAAATCCGATACACATGGTTTTGTCGTCATTTTAAAAGTCCATGTCAACCTATTGGCTATCGATCCACGTGCCCGTTCACAATGAGCCCGGCAAAGTTTTTATTTAAGTAGATACAGGACAATGGGCAACATTGGTGTCTATTTAGAAGTCGCTGCGGACTTACGGGCTTCGTTTAGTACAAAAAGTTACTTTGGCAGCCAAGCAGCTTTCGTATGCTTTTTAACAGAGGTGCCATGTTATGAGAATTATGTCTTTTTGTGGTAACTTTTTTATATTTTAGAGGGAGGCCTTTGCTCAGCAGTGGACCAGTATAGTAAAGTGTTCTCTTCTTGAATTTAGGGATAATTTCATCGTATTTATATTTAAATCATTTACTTTTACTAATATTGACTTCTTAGTACAACGATATGAATAAGTTTATTCCGTCATGTTATTAAGTCCGTTTCACCAAGAACACAAGCATTATCAGCAATCAGACGAATATATACCCTAAGAATCACTCACCGAGAGCTGTCGTTTGACAGCGGGCGGCGTAGACGCCGGCTTCACAGGATATCTGCTGTAACCCCCATTGGAGCTGTTCGGCTGTGATGATGACCTGCCCATGGACCTGGGCAGGGTCTGAGACTTCATCAGAGGACCTCCGCCCCCCCCACTGGGCACCCGTCGCCCAGCTGTTGTGAGTTTGCGGCCTGCGACTGAAGATGATATTGTTAAAACAATGTTAAAGACTTCTGGATTTGAAAAACCACATTGTTACTTACGTGATTGTGAAATGGTTCATTTTTACGGTTTTATTAGAGGTTTGTCGAATGAAAAACCCACACCTTATGGAGTTAGCGGTAATGTTATGTTTCATCCCGAGCTGTCCTATTGCAACTCGGTACATAAGACTTGCCAATTTCCTTTATATCTTGCCTTAGTGAGAGCTATGCGAAAAGCTGCGTTGCTCGAGTGAATGTAAGAGCCAAAAAAAAAACTAAAACTTTTGATACACAATTGTAGATTGTAATTTGTAAGATATGGTTCAAAATCAGAACGTTCAAATGTTCATTGGTCCATATTTTCATGACATTAATAAATTGAAGCACTGTTTGTGCATTAGACGATGACGCGTCGTCACCTAATAAGGCAGTCCCATATGGTTCAAATTGATTGAGCTGATTCACAACACAATAAGTTACTTTAAATAACCTATACCTAAGATTGATTTACTATTTGGTTGTTTTAATTATATTAGAGCTCGTGAGTCGTGGCTAAGTAATAACAGCAGCGCGGGTCGATTCATCAGGTTAAGCTACGTTTGCCGGGGTTGGTCCGTGGATGGGTGACCATCTTTACATATCGAGACTCCTCCGTGCCTCGGAAAGCACGTTAAACCGTTGGTCCCGGATGTCATTCGTGGATCTTTGACAGTCGTTACGGGTCGTCAGAAGCCCGAAAGTCTGTTAACCAGTCTTACCAAGGGGTATCGTATTACCCAGTTACTGGGTTGTGGAGGTCAGACAGGCAGTCGCATCCGGTTAGACTGGAAGCCGACCCCAACATAGTTGGGAAAAGGCTAAGCAGATTTATTTGTTTTGATTACACTACGCAATGTTTTCTTTAGAAGACTAGAGAGACCAAAATAGTAATCTATTTTTTTCTGTCTACTCTATTCTCGATTTGAGAAGTCAAAGTACGTATTGGCTATGTTTACGGCACAGTTTATGGCCAACTATTTTGAAACTAGGTTACAAACTGAAGCGACTTTTATTTTTAAAGCCACTAATTTGGGTCAGTTCAGAAGAGAATTTTAACACAATCAATTCCAGTGAGTGCCGTGCAAAGTTTTAGGCTACGCTAAAACGCTTTGGGGCTTTGGCGGCTGCATACTTTTTTGTTTACTTTGATACAATACTTTCGATATAAATATTTCTCGTTACTCAGCAATTATATTATATTAACAGATATGTTATACACTCACAAAACAACCGAAAAAAGTGTTCCGCGCAGCAGCGGCACACATACCCACGTTTCATTCATTTTACATTTCACTACAAGTAAAAACATTACAATTGGAATGTTTTCGAGTCTTCACGATTGCGCGCTTATAACATATCTGTTAAAATAAAATAATCATTGTTACTCAGCGTTTAACTTTACAATTATTTTTGTATTATTTTGTGTTTGCGATAGTATTAAAATTGGCATTCAAAAAGTGTAGGAAAATACACTACTTACATAAAATTAACGGATATCACTCCAAAGTACTGATAACAATAATTTGATAAAACTCTCGTTAGTCACCAAAAACACGTTTATTGGCATGATGATTAATTAAATACGGCCTTATTAAAAAGGTGTATTGACATTGTGTTAGATACAATACACGTTACTAATAAACCTCTAAGGGTGAATTTCACCGATAAAACTAAACGCAATCAGCACATAAACCACGTTTAAGAGCTGTCAGTGTCATTATTTTCTTTGAAATATTGACACTGACAGCTCTTGAATTCAGTTAAGATATACTGATCGCGTTCAGTGTTATTGGTGAAATTCGCACAAATACTCTACAACTCAACTAAGTAAGCATTAGAAGATCTCTCATAGTTTACAAAACAGTAAGTATTGAAATTGGGAGGGAAAAGAGAACATAAGATATTTTCATTGCTAGCCTTTGTGCCTCTACTAAAGTATATACAAGCTATTGGTACAGAATCAGGGCGCATTTTACGAATGAAACTAAGCGCGATCAACACATCTAAACCTCGTTCAACAACTGTCAGTGTCATTATTGTTGTGGAATATTGATTCTGACAGCTCTTGAACGCGGTTTAAGGATCTCGTGCACTAGACGGCCACGACTCCGGCCAGTAGTGGTCCATTTCCCGGTCTGCAGCTAGTTGGTCGTTGCGACCAAGTGCGCGATTCGTATCGGTTTCTATACTTTACCTGGTCGCTTACCTACTGGTCGTGGTCGTGGCCGACTAGTGCGGGAGATACCTTAGATGTGCTGATTGCGTTCAGTTGCATTGGTGAAATTCACCCTCAGACATCCCCGGTATTTCCACAATGAACAAGAAATTCGTTGTTCATTTAAAAGGCCATGTTTTGCAATGGACATACAATAGGCCAAGTTAACATGCAAATGGTTGATACCCCATCCACCTCACAAAATATAACTAAGCAACGAATGCAATATACACACAACAAAATACCTATAGTGAACAGATATACGCTTATATCAAGGATAACGAACATGAATAATTATCATTCATCATTCAAGAACAGCCTCCTTGACTCTATTCCTATGAACAACTAATACAAATAGTCTTCTAAACTGAGTAAATACTGTATTTTATCTCATTATTGCATGTTTGATTAACTAAGACATAAGTACGCGTTGAGAATGCTCAAGTAGCAGAAATAAATAACTTAAGGTTGATGCGCTAGGGTAGCCCGCGAAATTCAAATTTTCTTACGTTTTTTGCAATTTGCAGGTCAGTATCGGGTTGTATGTTGATCTAAATATTATTAGCGCTCGTAACAAATATGGCTTTAAAGAATTATAGTCATTAGAATCAGCAATACCCTAAGTTAGAATAACTGCCAAATGTCATGATTTCATGAAATAGTCATTCAATACACTTATATGAATTTAGAGACTTGTTACGGTGATTTATATTTGTTACGGTCGCGAATCATATTTTAATCAACATACAACCTGATACTGACCTGCAAATTGCAAAAAACGTAAGAAAATTTGAATTTTCGCCTTAACATAACACCAGTATTTACGGAAGGCTGGGGCGTCTAAAACGCCAACACTTCAAATTATAAGATTTCATTTCATATAAACCTACATGGGCACTTATGAAACGTCAGAAGCTAGGCGCACGGTTCCAATGAGGGTTTTCAAGAAAATTCACGCTACCAGTTGGCGCCACTTTCACAAGAGGTCTTCCATTTCGACAATGAATACCTACAATAAAATATAATGATGATGGCGTTCATCATTTTTTTCTTATTTTGTACATCATTTAGTCACGACACAAAAAGAATTTAGGCGCTTTGGCACTTTTGACCCGGACCTGACGTCTCGGTGCTGCCACCTAGTGCACGTTATTTCAGAAAACCCTCATTGGTCGTTTCCCATGAAGAAGAGCCAGCATCCTCCAAAGTTACTTTTTTTTAAATAACTGGCTTTTACAATGTTTTCAAATTACAGTGATAGTATGAGGATAGTGTAGGACCGTCAACAAGTGCTAGACAGCTATTTCACGTTATGTTTAAGTTACATGTAGGCCAGGGGGCATCCTTTTATCATAAATCGGGCACGAATCCTGCAGCCACTGAGAGTCGAACCCAGAAGTTCAGGCTTAGCAGTTGCACTTTCAACCTCTTTACACCAACAGTCAATTTAATCTTATTACTGCATGTCTAATTACGCACACGACACACGCTTTGGGAATGACTAAACAGCAGAAATAAATAGAATAGCTATTTCAATTTAAACAGCACCCAAGTTTAAATGGACAGATTTAACCGAATCGATTGATTGAATCGAGTGGCTGAAAGGGGGCCAGTGCCAATGTCAGTAGGTCAATGACCGTTCTGTCCGACCAGAGAGTATCGTATCTCGTGAGAGCCATAGACAGTGGAAAGGCGCTTTTTATATAAAAAGATAGTGAAAACTTTCTTTTAGATAGGCTCTCCCCGTAACAACATCTCTTTGTAAATGTTATCGAAGAGAAAACAATGTGGATTGTACTAAGCTTTTTGGTAGAAAGGTTTCACTAGATTGTGTTACCATTATACAGATTTTGCTTTTCACTGTTTTCAATGGGAGTTGCCGTCACGGTCTTTTAAGTTTATGGAACAAATAAATAAAGAACTGATATCGGCATGGATCGATTTGAAACTGAAAAATGCGTCCTCGATTGAGTTTGGAGACGGATATATATATATTATGCTAGCTGCGCCCCGCGGTTTCACCCGCGTAAGTCTCGATCCCGTGGAAATATCTGGATAAAAAGTATCCTATGTATTAATCCAGGTTTTAAACTATCTGTTTGCTAAATTTCTTCCAAATCCATTCAGCCGTTTTTACGTGAAAGAGTAACAAACAAACATCCATCCATCCATCCATACTTATAATATCCTTTCGCGTTTATAATATTAGTTAGATTAGATTAGATATATAATAATCTTTATCATGTGCGCCATACAACCTAGAGATTTCTAGAACTAAAATAGTGATGTGCTGTGCTATAGTACGTAAACATAAGAGTGCAATGGTCTTGTAGCTTTTCACACGAGATAGACTGTTCTAAGAGGGCCACTGAGTCTAAAGTTAGACTCCTATGGAAGACTTGAACTTTTTGTCTCTCGGAGCAGAAAAGTGCAGTATAAATCTGAATAACCACGGCGTTAATAGGGTCAGCAGTAAACGTCGCCTACGTTGAACCTAAACGAGCTATAATACCATAATAAGCCGTTTCCCTCAGTTTACTCTAACGAATTATGAAGGCCCATTAATTGTGAAACTGCCGCGAAATTGTGCGAGACTAAACGTCTATAAGTATTAAAACTGCGTGAAACAATTTGTGACTGACTGACGTTATTTAAAATTGACCTTATTGACGTTCGAGTTCGCGTGAAGACGCACCAATGGGTGCAAATCTTCTAAATATTTTTTTCCCAAAACTTCCCGCTTTTTTAGCCCCTGCCGTGAAATTTTTGGCAACTATTTTTATAATAACGTTGAGTGTTATAGAGCTTTTAACGATATAGAATGTTCTTTTCACCCTTTGAAGGATTTCAAAATTCAAGATCCATGCGTCATTTTCGTGAACGGGCGCCGTCAGTTGGGACAATCTCATCTCTTGGCTGCCATGGCTTATTTTAATCTTTTTGTTACGGACGCTTTTAACGTGCTTTCTACATTGTTCTCACATGTATAATTTCAACATGAATGATGTAACCATTATTTCGTAACAATTTTTTATTTATTTAAAAGAGTGTCCGTGGAGTTTCTTGCCCGTTCTTCTCCATAGGTACCTACTACGCTTTGGAATGGGCAACTAGCTTCATAATTTCTGACTGACCGATTCCTTGACAATTCAAAAGTGCCTGTAAATGGTTTAATTGAAATAAATGCTTTGAGTTTGAGTTTAAAGTAGCCCTTCTCTGCCGCTCTGCTCAACTCCATGAAAATCTGAACCGCATTTCCGCAGTAGCCAGTGAACTGAACAGCCAAACATAACTTTCGACTCAGTAACATTAGTCAGAAATTCAATGAAACAGTAGCTACGCGTGTTGCTTACTGAACCGAAACGAGATGTTAGGGAAATACAAGTCGTATGTAAAAGATCATGCGTGTGCGTTATGTGCGCATGATTGCGTTCCCCCCTACGCACAGTACGCTCTGCGGCCGTACAACGCAAGTGAACTGAGACCAACTAGCCTAGGAGCCGACAATTAGCATAATATTTTTCGGTCGATAAATTAAAGCTATTAAACTATGAACCAGTTTTGTTTTGTTCAAGGATAGAGCTATTTTTAAATATTTTTTGCATATGATGGAGCGACGAGGAGGATTTAACAAGACCTTGCACTTATCTTGTTATTTTACCGCATAATGTAATTCAATATTTGTTTTACGTAAGGACTAAAGTTGCATAATTTAAAGATAAGACTTATCTACGAGGAAAAGGAAATTTATTTAATGAAAATGCGTAATTTGACGTAAATTGCGCAAGCGCAAGCAATATTACGTTTTAAGACTATATTTTTTTCCGGAATCTGGCAATACAAAGCAATTTAATTTAGGTAAATGATGAAAAAAAAACCGGCTGTAATTAACTAGCTATCGAAAGTATAGTAAGTAAATTAAAGTAATTATGTAACATTTTTCTCTAGGACCATGTTGTTGAACTGAAAATCTAGAATTCTAGGCTCTAAATACAGATAACATAGTCTAATGACGTGTTACGTGTCCGAGTTGTGCGCTGTGCTAATAAATGTATGTGCCTCCTAGTTACTATGCAAGAGATACTGCTTCCATACATAGAAAACTATTTGTAAATTTTCCTTTGAAAACCTAGCAAATATTGGACGAATGCAGTCTGCTTATAAAGTGATTGATGAAGATCGAGTCGGGACGATTTTTCTTGGTCGAATATTTTATAATGGATGGGTTTTAAATATTAAATGCCCTTATGTATAGATGCAGCAGAAAGCGTAACACAACAGAAACACAGAATCACACCTCACACAGTGTTTTAAAATTTGAAAACAATTGCAAGCTGAAATGATGGTAGGCAGTCAACCCATGCAAACACTGACAATAAAATTTAAAACAAAACAGTCCAATTAGTTTCCAAAGTCGAGTGTAGTGTTATAACAATCAAGTTATACAGAATGTTAGTTGAATTTCTGCTAGAATTTTGCATTAGGTTACGTCAAACGAGGCATATTTCATGAAGCATTATTTCTTGTGTGTCTACCTTCGTTCGGTGGCTTCGTTTGACCACTGTTACTTTCTGTATGCGCGAGTAACGTCGTCTTCGACTTCTCTAGCCGTCGGGCCTTTAGAGGTGACTCCGTCGGCTTTTTGTCGCTCCGTTCGGGCTCACTGTCTACGCCCAACTTACTGAGCGCAACTAGGCTGGCTACATTGGGGAATATAAAATTATATTCAATAGAAACTGTAGGATAAGTTGTGTATATATGTTTAAAGGAAAAAAAAGAAGCGTAGCATGCAAACATTCAGCCAATTTCCACTTTCAAAATAAAATAGCGTAGTTGGGTCATAGCTTGGAGTTGTGGCAGTGATTTAGGATGGTAGTATAATGTTATTTCATACCAAGGAAGTGAAGTCGGTCCTTAGCCATGCCTAGGTTGGTCTTCATTTTGTCGTGCAGTCGTTGTGCCCGCTGCCATGCGTCGCCGCGCCCGCCCCAGCAATCCACGGCAATACCTCGTTCTAACTCATAAATGCCTTTTTTGTAAAGCTCTATGGCTAATTCTTTTTGTCCTATGGGAGAAATCAATTTGTTAGTTTATGATGTTACTAGACAGTAGTATAGTTGGATTCAAACTTAATGGCGGCTCGGAACATGAGGCGATTCGCTGCGCAGTAACAATTTCACGGGTCAACGGGGGTGAAGGGTGGGGTACTGCGCAGCTTGTAGCTAAGTTCCGAACCGCCATTAAGTTTGAATTGAACTGTACACAGCATGGAAACCGACAGATTCAGATTAATGATTCTGAATCTGAGTATTGTTCATTAATGAACCACAAATGGACAGCCCTCATCTAACTGACAAAGGCAAATAGTAGGTAATAGGTAATAGGTAATACGGGCTGGTATCCGCAACTCCACGTCAAAGCGCGTATTTTGCGTACGAAGACCAATAGTAAGTCTTCTCTCATTACATGTCTACTGCTAGACAAGGGCCTCTTCATATACTTCTGCAATCAACAGTTTGACGATCACCATAGTTTGTAAGGACTATTTTGTAGGCTATTAGAGCAAAGGAAAATTCTACTGCCTTAGTGCTTATAAACATGAGCTTACACCTCTTTAAGCAGGTGTTGGCCACTATTATGCCGCAAATTGCGGCAGTTTATCCAATAGTGATAGAATGCCGCTAGTGGCCCTCTATACACTTCCTAATAATATTATGATTATTTCAGGATTGTAGGCAATTTATAACTGGGTTTTTGAGGAATAGATTAATCCTAACTATCCTAAGATCCTAACTATCTTTTTAACATTATAAATCCCAAAATAAGTATGTTTGTTGGTTTGTTTGTTTGTCACACTTTTACGCTAAAACGGCTGAACGCATTTAGATAAAATTTGGCACAGATGTAGAACTTGACTAGAAGAAGGACCTAGGCTACTTTTCATGCTGGATCGCAGACGAAGACGAGGGCAACGGCTAGTTTACAAATATGCTTCAGATATTTATGATTGTTGATGATTGACAATGAATAAGTCAACAATTGTTAGAAGAATTTTCAGTCCTTTGTTTCGAGTCTGTGACTAATAGGTACTGAGGATTTAATTTTCTATTATAAACAAGATTCCGATTCAGCAGGTAAATATTAAAATACTTAATATTATTTTGACTTCCATTCATATAAAATCTAGCATCTAAATTAACATAAGTAGGTACCCTTTTTTGGTATCCAGCAAAATTCTAGTCTTAGAACAAAGAGTACTTTTCACATTTTAATTACCAATTAGGCAAAATAATTGTTTAAATTCATTACAGTTATTAACAGTAAAATTATATGCTTAGAAAAATTTAGTCTTGAGAAAAATGTCTTAAAATCTATTAGTACTTTTATGAGTTTTTTTTGCAAAGCCTTTTTAGAGCTAATATATTATGCTTTGTTGAATTTTCCTGAGAAAAGAAATGGGATTTTCTGATACAAAAATTCTATGGAAATATTTTTTGTCTTGTCTTCATTATACTGAAACCTATTTAATTTAATAGATAAATATAATACTGCAGTGCTCACCCTCATTTTCTTCATCAATCTTCAGCGCCTTTGATATATACTCAAAAGCTTTCCGGTGATGATGCTTCTGTTTGGCCAGTAGCGGGTCCCCAGGCCCAACATTGTGTATGTGAGACATCTCCTCACTGGGGGCTAGCTCTGTTGACACTATACCGTCTTTCACCACCACTTCCAAGTTACACTCGCCTGCCTTACGAGGCTTGTGCATAAACCGATGCGATGCCGAATACAAATATTTAAAAATTATAAAAAGTTGATACAAAATTGATCTTAGCACGTTAAAAAGAATAATGATTGGGAAAGAAACAACGTAAAGATTCCTTTTATGGACAGAAGGTTGCGAGTCATTTCGCAACGCTGACCCCTTTGCTAGGTCTGCGTCTGCCTTCTTGGACTTACGGTTCGGGGACCTCGTAGTTTTACGCGACAAACGGCCACCATTTGAATCGTCACCGGACACCATCAAGAACACCAACACACGGGCTTGTTTAACACAAAATCTCCATAAAATTTTCAGACAAAGAAATGCGAGCTTATCCTACTCCCTATCATAAATACAGCAAAAAAATTGTGGTCACTGAAACGTATTATTGACAAATTTTGACGTTTGTCATGCTTGCACTGCAGACCATAAAAATAGTATTTACATGGTAGTTCTACACATCATCGTCATCTCATAAATTAAGCTTCATTAATAGCGTTCCCTTTTGGATAACTATATTTTTCTAATATTAGAGATGATATCAGTATTTCAATGAGTAAAAAGCTAAATAAACGATTACCAAGAAATAGTTGGGGTAGAATTAGTGCTAGTGTTATAGCAACTATTAGTAGTTTCGGGCGTTTCGATACTTCTAAGCATAAGCCACTGTTCAACTAAAGATAGAGAGATTTATTATTTAAAATCGTGATTAACTTAACTAAATGGCATGTGTTTTATCCAAAAAAATATAACAAACATCATCTATCAGAATACATTGTGTATTTTTCAACAAAAATCGTTTAAAACCGAGTGAGTCACGTGATAAATAAAACGTTTTGACAGTGTGAAAGTCTGACAGCGCCGCCTAAGCGATCAATGTTGACTTTTTCCCAAAAAACTTGCATCAGCTTTTACTATAGGTATTAGTGCATTATTGTAAACAGCAACGTATTCTATTATTACAGGGATTAAACGTGGAACTTCACAAGTAAGCTTTATCAGTATATCAAACCTAACCTGTAATCAGTCATTTGGCCTATCTATATTGTGCACGTTGGGACCATTTTTATCAACATTTCTGTAGGATTTACAGAAATATAGACTGTTTAGCAATAAAGAAAGTATTTACCAGCTTAAATTTATTAACCCAACATGTGATTTTAGTCATTCTTCACGAATTAAGTATTTCGTAAATCCGTTTTAGATCACACTATGGCAGAAGTTGTTGAAGAGCAAGTAAATAAACTTACCGTGAATGAAGATGACGATTTTGTAGACCCGTGGACTGTCACTGGAAAGTCAGAGACTGGAATTGATTATGACAAGTTAATTAGTAAGTTAAAAAATCACTATAAATCCAAAATTAAATATATAAGTTTTGATTCATGAATTAAATAATACATTACAATCTTACAAAAATTACCTTTCAGAGAGGTTTGGAAGCCAGAAGATAGATGACGATATTATTCAGAGATTTGAGAAAGTCACAGGGAAAAAAGGTATTTATTAAATCTCCATACTATAAATACTTTCATATCGGGAAAAGCAGTTCAGCAAAGATAATTTCAAATAATTCTGTAAGAAATATATATTAATGTATAAATTGCATTTTTTCCAGCACACCACTTCCTACGGCGTGGCATATTCTTCTCTCACCGGGACATTCACATCATCCTCAACCTCTATGAGGCCGGCAAAAAGTTCTACTTATACACAGGCCGAGGGCCTTCATCTGAGAGCATGCATATCGGACACATGATACCTTTCATGTTTACCAAGTGAGTTGTGCATGTGTTTACTGTAAATATAAATACAAACGGAAACTGCCCGTCATTTAGGTAGTATTTACAGAACAACTAAACTTAATGAAATAGCCAAAATTCATTTAGATTAGAACATAATTATTATGTACTAGCTTGATATCAGTCAATGGTTTATATTCTGAACTGACTGGCCGGTCTAACACTTCAGTTACTATTTTTAGTGATAGTCAAAGTGCCAGTAAGCTAGTTTATACTCCTGCTATTGGAAAACGTTCCAAACATATAAATATAAGATATCATTTCGTTAGGGAATTAGCAGAGCAAAGGGTAATTTGTATTGAATATTGTGAGACTGCCCTTATGCCTGCTGATATGATGACAAAGGGAGTTGGTAAGCAGAAACATGTGTTCTGCAGACAGCATAGTGGATTAAGTGGGGGTGTTGTACCATGAAGGTTATAATGCACTATGTTCTAGGAGTAGAGTCTTCTTTTTGAAAGATGTGTATTTATTGTCTTCAGACTTGTCTCCCATCCTACGATGTTGGCACTGCCACTTATAATGCCCTTTCTGTTTACACAAATGGCAAATAACACCCTTTTTGGACTTTGACATCAGTGCCGTTGCTGTGTCATCTTCAGCTGTGTTTGTTGTGCTGCTTTTCCTCAAGCTTTCTTTGAGCAGCGCTGCCTGCACAGACTCTGTCGTAATCTTCATGCCTGAATGCTCCAATGTCATCACCAGAGGATTGTACACATCGGTTAAACACCAGTTGAGGTGAATCTTCGCTTGAAATCTGGTGGAAAGAATAACAACACGCGGTATCAGGAAATTATCGGTTCACTAATGTACCTGGCATGTTGTACAAGACCTGATATATCATATGCAGTTACGATGCTAAGTCAATTCAATAACTGCAATGATTCTACTCACATGGCGGCACTGAAACGAGTCCTTAGGTATCTAAAGGGGACAGCGGAACTATCGTTGTGTTACAAAAAATCCAATAAGCCTTTGGTCGCGTATGCAGATGCAGATTGGGGAAATGGGCCTGATGGGAAATCTTTCTCTGGTTATACCCTAGTTTTCGGTGGTGCTGCGGTGTCTTGGCAGTCTTTAAAACAGCGTTGTGTTGCGTTAAGTACTGCTGAAGCTGAGTACATCGCAATCTGTGAGGTCGCTAAGGAAGTGATATCAGTCAATGGTTTATATTCTGAACTGACTGGCCGGTCTAACACTTCAGTTACTATTTTTAGTGATAGTCAAAGTGCCAGTAAGCTAGTTTATACTCCTGCTATTGGAAAACGTTCCAAACATATAAATATAAGATATCATTTCGTTAGGGAATTAGCAGAGCAAAGGGTAATTTGTATTGAATATTGTGAGACTGCCCTTATGCCTGCTGATATGATGACAAAGGGAGTTGGTAAGCAGAAACATGTGTTCTGCAGACAGCATAGTGGATTAAGTGGGGGTGTTGTACCATGAAGGTTATAATGCACTATGTTCTAGGAGTAGAGTCTTCTTTTTAGTTGTTGCCTAGCAACTGTTATGTTCTGTTCTGTCATCCTGTTTTTTCAGATGAAGTTAATTTTATTATATTTATAAAATGTAAAGAACTTTATTAAACCACTGTGTTACAACGATATTCTATTTTCATTGAAAGGAAGCTCAGCCAACAGCTCCAATGTCATCACCAGAGGATTGTACACATCGGTTAGACCGGCCAGTCAGTTCAGAATATAAACCATTGACTGATATCACTTCCTTAGCGACCTCACAGATTGCGATGTACTCAGCTTCAGCAGTACTTAACGCAACACAACGCTGTTTTAAAGACTGCCAAGACACCGCAGCACCACCGAAAACTAGGGTATAACCAGAGAAAGATTTCCCATCAGGCCCATTTCCCCAATCTGCATCTGCATACGCGACCAAAGGCTTATTGGATTTTTTGTAACACAACGATAGTTCCGCTGTCCCCTTTAGATACCTAAGGACTCGTTTCAGTGCCGCCATGTGAGTAGAATCATTGCAGTTATTGAATTGACTTAGCATCGTAACTGCATATGATATATCAGGTCTTGTACAACATGCCAGGTACATTAGTGAACCGATAATTTCCTGATACCGCGTGTTGTTATTCTTTCCACCAGATTTCAAGCGAAGATTCACCTCAACTGGTGTGCCAACTGGTTTGCACTCCAACATTCCATATTTCTCTAAGATTTTTGAAATGTATTTCTTTTGAGACAAGTGAATTTCACTTAAACTCTTCCTCTCGATCCGGACTCCAAGACATTCTCTTGCCTCACCCAAATCCTTTATTTTGAAGGATTTTCCAATCTGATGTATCACCATCCTAGCTTCTACAGTTTTATTTGTGAATATATAAAAATCATCCACGTACAGAGCTATGACAGTGAAAATTTCTTCATGATTCTTTGTGTAGACACACTGGTCATATTTAGACCGAGAAAACCCCATCTTTAATATATGCTCATGAATCTTTTGGTTCCAACACCTGGCAGCTTGTTTGAGGCCATAAATGGCTTTCTTTAATTTGCAAACCTTGCCTTCACTCCCCTCTTGAACAAAAGATTGCGGCTGTTCCATATAAATCTTTTCATGCAGGTCTCCATTTAGAAAGGCGGTGGTAACATCAATATGATGAACGCTTAGGTTCTTCTCAACTGCCAGTGCTAGTAGAAGACGTATCGACGACATTTTAACTACCGGTGCAAATGTTTCAAAATAATCTTCACCAGGTTTTTGCGAATAACCCTTAGCAACCAGCCTGGCCTTGTAGCGCAGGTTGCTGCCATCAGCTCCAATCTTCAACTTGAAAACCCATTTCGTTTTGATAACATTAGCGTCTAATGGTCGATCAACTAATTCCCAGGTTCCATTCACCTTCAAGGAATTGAACTCATCCTTCATCGCTTCTACCCAAAACTTCTTGTCAGAACGCTCCATAGCATCTTTAACTGAAATAGGGTCAGGATCATCTGACACATGGAAATTATATACCATGTCTTTCTCCCGCTTCGGAACCCTATTTCGAGCAGGGTAACGTCTCGAACTTTGCAAATCTTCTGCCACAGGACGCTCTAAGTCGACAGAAGCTGAACTTTGCAAATCCTCCGTCATAGCATTCTCTATGTCGACAGAGTCGTAAAAATTCTCTCCAGAATCCGATCTCGTCAGTGAACTAGCCCTCGCTGTACTAGATGCACTTCTAGATTCTTCTTCATTCAGATCCGAACTAGCCACCGGAACCCCCACTGCAACAGGACCAGCAATCCTTGGAACCTCTGGTTGAGTAGTGGAACAACTAACTTCAGGAATGTCATACTGTAAATCTATGACCACAGCATCCTTCTTAGAAACAGGAACAGCAGCTTCTTGTTTCTCTTTAATAGTCACGGGAACATTTTCCATAAATGTAGCATCTCGAGCGATGATAATCCTCGTTGGATCGACCTCCAAATTAATGAATCGGTACGCCTTCGAATTGTTCGAATACCCAGTCATTATCATTTGAACCGTCTTTGGATCAAACTTCTTACGACTATGATCCTTTACCAGAACCTGAGCTCTACATCCGAATATTTTCAGATTCGATAGATCGACTCTTTCTCCTGTAAAAACCTCCTCTGGAACTTTATCCTTGAGGGCCATTGTTGGAGATCGGTTCTTCAAGTAAACGGCGCAACCAACAGCTTCTCCCCAGAATCTCTTGTCCAAACCAGCCTCATGCACCATACATCTAGCCTTCTCATTTACACACTCCCAAAGATCGAGATCGGTCAAGGTTTGAGGATGTACTTATGCTTCCAGGTTTGACGACAAACTTGCTGTCGGTAAGTAAAATGTGTACTAAGGGTTGCACTGTTGTTTTCGATGAGACTTCTTGTAAGGTTTACCAAAAGGATTACAAAGTAAAAGTAATCGGAAAGCCAGTATTGACAGCACCACTAAAACAGGGTTTATATGTTTTAGATAAAGAAGCAGCGATGGTTCTGACGTGTCCTCCAGAAGATTCTTCTCGTGCCTGTTTTGATTTGTGGCACAGAAGACTAGGTCACCTGAGTGGAGCTCTGATGGTGAAGCTGAAAAGTTTGGCAGATGGTCTGACTTTTAAAGAGGTGAACACGGAACCATGTGAAGGGTGCTGTAAAGGGAAGGAGTGCGTCAAAATGTTTCCTAAAGGTAAAAGCAAGAGAGCAAAAGACTTTCTTGAACTCGTGCATTCGGATTTAGCGGGCCCTATGGAGGTAGAATCCTGGGGTGGTAATAGGTATTACCTGATTTTTGTGGATGACTTCAGCCGAAAAACATTTGGCTATTTGTTGAAATCCAAGACCGAAGTTTTCGCTAAATTCATGGAATTCAAGGCACTAGTTGAAAATCAGACGGGAAAGAGGATAAAGAAATTTCGTAGCGATAATGGCACTGAGTATACCAACGGAGAATTTCAAGGTTTCCTGAAGAAACATGGGATCCAACACCAGAGATCAGTACCTTACACTCCTCAACAGAATGGAGTGGCGGAACGAACAATACGCACAATAACTGAGAAGGCTAGATGTATGGTGCATGAGGCTGGTTTGGACAAGAGATTCTGGGGAGAAGCTGTTGGTTGCGCCGTTTACTTGAAGAACCGATCTCCAACAATGGCCCTCAAGGATAAAGTTCCAGAGGAGGTTTTTACAGGAGAAAGAGTCGATCTATCGAATCTGAAAATATTCGGATGTAGAGCTCAGGTTCTGGTAAAGGATCATAGTCGTAAGAAGTTTGATCCAAAGACGGTTCAAATGATAATGACTGGGTATTCGAACAATTCGAAGGCGTACCGATTCATTAATTTGGAGGTCGATCCAACGAGGATTATCATCGCTCGAGATGCTACATTTATGGAAAATGTTCCCGTGACTATTGAAGAGAAACAAGAAGCTGCTGTTCCTGTTTCTAAGAAGGATGCTGTGGTCATAGATTTACAGTATGACATTCCTGAAGTTAGTTGTTCCACTACTCAACCAGAGGTTCCAAGGATTGCTGGTCCTGTTGCAGTGGGGGTTCCGGTGGCTAGTTCGGATCTGAATGAAGAAGAATCTAGAAGTGCATCTAGTACAGCGAGGGCTAGTTCACTGACGAGATCGGATTCTGGAGAGAATTTTTACGACTCTGTCGACATAGAGAATGCTATGACGGAGGATTTGCAAAGTTCAGCTTCTGTCGACTTAGAGCGTCCTGTGGCAGAAGATTTGCAAAGTTCGAGACGTTACCCTGCTCGAAATAGGGTTCCGAAGCGGGAGAAAGACATGGTATATAATTTCCATGTGTCAGATGATCCTGACCCTATTTCAGTTAAAGATGCTATGGAGCGTTCTGACAAGAAGTTTTGGGTAGAAGCGATGAAGGATGAGTTCAATTCCTTGAAGGTGAATGGAACCTGGGAATTAGTTGATCGACCATTAGACGCTAATGTTATCAAAACGAAATGGGTTTTCAAGTTGAAGATTGGAGCTGATGGCAGCAACCTGCGCTACAAGGCCAGGCTGGTTGCTAAGGGTTATTCGCAAAAACCTGGTGAAGATTATTTTGAAACATTTGCACCGGTAGTTAAAATGTCGTCGATACGTCTTCTACTAGCACTGGCAGTTGAGAAGAACCTAAGCGTTCATCATATTGATGTTACCACCGCCTTTCTAAATGGAGACCTGCATGAAAAGATTTATATGGAACAGCCGCAATCTTTTGTTCAAGAGGGGAGTGAAGGCAAGGTTTGCAAATTAAAGAAAGCCATTTATGGCCTCAAACAAGCTGCCAGGTGTTGGAACCAAAAGATTCATGAGCATATATTAAAGATGGGGTTTTCTCGGTCTAAATATGACCAGTGTGTCTACACAAAGAATCATGAAGAAATTTTCACTGTCATAGCTCTGTACGTGGATGATTTTTATATATTCACAAATAAAACTGTAGAAGCTAGGATGGTGATACATCAGATTGGAAAATCCTTCAAAATAAAGGATTTGGGTGAGGCAAGAGAATGTCTTGGAGTCCGGATCGAGAGGAAGAGTTTAAGTGAAATTCACTTGTCTCAAAAGAAATACATTTCAAAAAGAAGACTCTACTCCTAGAACATAGTGCATTATAACCTTCATGGTACAACACCCCCACTTAATCCACTATGCTGTTCTGCAGACAGCATAGTGGATTAAGTGGGGGTGTTGTACCATGAAGGTTATAATGCACTATGTTCTAGGAGTAGAGTCTTCTTTTTGAAAGATGTGTATTTATTGTCTTCAGACTTGTCTCCCATCCTACGATGTTGGCACTGCCACTTATAATGCCCTTTCTGTTTACACAAATGGCAAATAACACCCTTTTTGGACTTTGACATCAGTGCCGTTGCTGTGTCATCTTCAGCTGTGTTTGTTGTGCTGCTTTTCCTCAAGCTTTCTTTGAGCAGCGCTGCCTGCACAGACTCTGTCGTAATCTTCATGCCTGAATGCTCCAATGTCATCACCAGAGGATTGTACACATCGGTTAAACCGGCCAACATAATAATCCCAACAAATTCATCATCTAGACCTGCCTTTATGCTAAGTAAGGACTGGCTGGTCGCCTGGATGTCATTGAGATATTCCTCCATTGATGAAAACATTGTCAATTTGACGTTGAATAACTTCCGCAACAGATATAGCCGTCGCAGTAATCCACCGTCAGCATATGATTTTTGCAACGCTTGCCAAGTATCTCTCGCTGTCTTGAGATGCATGATCATGGGATAAATGTTTTCCTTGCACATAAGGCAGATCTTACTCCTAGCTTTGGCATCCTTCCTTTTAGCCTCCACCGAGTCTGCCACGAACTTCTCATTTACACACTCCCAAAGATCGAGATCGGTCAGGAACATTTCCATAGCAAAAGCCCACGTACCATAATTAGCTTGGCCTACCAATCTCTCGACACTTTTTATAACAGCTTGTTCCATATTTGAAATTGAGATCAGATACTTTTCGGCTCAGATATTACACCAGACCACGCCTGGTCCCATAACCTGTTGGCTGAGCTTCCTTTCAATGAAAATAGAATATCGTTGTAACACAGTGGTTTAATAAAGTTCTTTACATTTTATAAATATAATAAAATTAACTTCATCTGAAAAAACAGGATGACAGAACAGAACATAACAGTTGCTAGGCAACAACTAAAAAGAAGACTCTACTCCTAGAACATAGTGCATTATAACCTTCATGGTACAACACCCCCACTTAATCCACTATGCTGTCTGCAGAACACATGTTTCTGCTTACCAACTCCCTTTGTCATCATATCAGCAGGCATAAGGGCAGTCTCACAATATTCAATACAAATTACCCTTTGCTACAACATAGCTGATGGCTTAAGCCTCAAGAACCCCTCTATCCATTGGTGAAAACAGCATGAAAATCGGTGCAGTAGTCATGTTTTATATTGATTTGAAAGAGCATGGCAGATGAGAGTATGTCATACTCACTTAAATGTCTCGCTGATGGTGGCGCGTGTGTTGGATCATTCGGTTCCCTACAAAATGGTCGAGCTGGATGGAGCTGATCCACGTGTCATGTGCGTGAACGGGTGCTGTCAGTTGAGACTGGTCATCTCTCATCTGCCGGGGCTTATTTTTAATCTTATATTTTGAATTGTTTTTGATTATTTTTCATTTGACATTGTTCTCACATATAGAAGCACCAAGAATACTGTACCCAGGATTTTGTAATATCTATATCCATTTTTAAAAGAGTGTCCTTGGAGTTTCTTGCCCGTTCTTCTCCATAGAGATCTACGATTTGGAATGGGCAACTAGCTTCAACTTTTTGACTAACTGACCGATTCTTTGACAATTCAAAAGTGCCTGTAATGGTTTAATTGAAATAAATGCTTTGAGTTTGAGTTAGTTTTTAAGTTCATGGCAAACAGACAGACAGACACGGCAGAGGAGTTTGTTTTATAATAATGCAGTGATGTGTGTTAAAAGAACTCAAAAGAAGTGCCTTTGATAAAAAAAAAGTACTAAGTATGAATAGTTATTGCACATTGTTATGTTAATTGTAAATGATTGGGGAGCCCTTTTGAGCTTATGCTAATATACATCTTGAGTCTTGACATGGACAAAACTGGGCCTTTTTGCTATCATGCGAATGCGTGCCTGGCCCGTATGCGCGCCGCCCGCATGCTATGGGTGCGAACATAATTTTACTTTCATGCATGCCACACGTAACATATGTCGGACGCGGTGCGTTTGCGGGTACATAACACGCGTTAACCTCGCCAGTGGGGCAGGAAAAAGGCCCTCATTGCTATTTCTTTTTGCATTACTGACTATTGAATTTACTTTTGCAGATGGCTACAAGAAGTATTCAACGTCCCACTGATCATCCAGCTGACGGATGACGAGAAGGTTCTGTGGAGGGACCTGAAGATTGAGGATGCTCGTAAGATGGCACACAACAATGCTAAGGACATCATAGCTGTGGGATTTGATCCAGAGAACACTTTTATATTCAATGATTTGGACTTTGTTGGGTGAGTTGCAATAATAATAAAAGAACAATATTTGAATCAGATTAAATGTTAAAACAATTTGGGGTTGGTAGTTATATTTATTAATATTCTTTATTGTACCTACACATGCTCCGTGGATTTAGTTTATCAATAAAAAGAGGGGATCTAAGTAATACCTGTTTGTTCGGTGGTTCCTTTCCTCTTTTTATCGAATTGATAAAAACTTTATTAGGCTTCATGTACATGACGCCGGAGCTGCACCGGCGCCGGACCGCAAGATGATAAAAAAACATAATATCTCAGAATCTACGCGGCGCCGGCGCGGCTGCGGTGCGGCGCATGGGCTATTTTTATTAGTATACATAACATGCGGAGTCGTGTACAGGAAACTGACTACCCTGAGTGCGACGGGCGTACTTTAAAGTATCGCTACTCGTAGTAGCTATTTACACTACTAAAATATCAACCGTACAACAGTCACCCTATCCTTGCAGCCAATGCCCGGCTTTCTACCAAAATATGGTACGAATACAGAAGTGCGTCACCTACAACCAGGTGAAGGGTATCTTCGGCTTCGGTGACTCTGACGTCATCGGCAAGATCACCTTCCCGTCAATAGAAGCTGCGCCTGCGTTTTCAACTAGCTTCCCTTTCATATTTGAAAATAAAGTTGTAAGTATAATTATGTAACAGTTAATTTTGAAATGTATAGCTTTCAAATTGTTTGGTGTTGGTCAAATCAAATCAATCAAGTCATTTAATCAAAATAGGCTGAGAATCAGCACTTTTCGAAAGTCAAAATTACATAAATCAGTCCCCCAAAACGCTCACCCTTCACCACTTCCTAGTGCATTAGCTGGGAAGAAGAAGTGGCGCAACAAACTCCCCAGCAGTTGGTGTGATAACTTTTTAATCTTATAATGAACTCTATATTATCTTTTAATCTTATTTTTGATCTTATGTGAATTTAGTTTAAGCTCCAATGTTATTCTGTTATTTTTTTCTTTTTTCTGGTAGATGTGTTGTGTAGTTCACACTCTTTCTTTCTTTTCGTTCTGTTTTTAGAAGTGATGACTTTTAATTGGCTGTCAGTCTCACATACAGTTAGCTGTAAGTCATCCATAGTAAATAAATAAATAAATAATTACTTGTATACAAATACTAATTGGTAATGGTGAATTAAAATTTTGATAAGAAATTATCATTTGCAACTCTAAATGCAATACAGATTTTCTTTGGATTAAAATATAACTTTTTGACAAAATTTAAAATAATTATCTTAATTTCGGAGAATGTTGATGTGACGTGTATAATGTATTATGAACAAGTCAATAGACTTTTCACTGTATGAAAAATTTGTTAGACCAAGAAAAGACCCCAAATAAATTGGGATAAGGGCAGGAAAATGATGATTAGACCAATAAATATAAGACATTAAAAACCTGATGCAATTTGGATTTTATAATGTCTTTATGTGAGGACATGAGGACTTGTTATTGGCTCTCTGGCGACTATGTATTCGTCTTTTTGTGTTTTTATTAGCTGTAAGTCCTCCATAAACTAAATAAATAAATAACATTTTTAGGCCTGGTTGACATGCCAATATGGCACTAAAACTCAAACTTCTTTAGCAAACCACCAACACCTGTCTATTCTCCGCAGGTACCCTGCCTAGTCCCCTGCGCCATCGACCAGGACCCGTACTTCCGCATGACGCGCGACGTTGCCGCTCGTCTCAAGATGCCGAAGCCAGCGCTCATTCACTCCACCTTCCTGCCGGCCTTGCAAGGCGCGCAGCACAAGATGTCCGCCAGCGACCCTAATGCGTCTATCTTCTTGAACGATAGTGCGAAACAGATTAGGACTAAGGTAACATTGGTGTTTTAATTTTGTTTTTCTAAAAAATGTATTTATTGCCGTTCTCACTAACCCTAAACGGAATGAAAACATGTTTTGTTTTTTATTTACCCTAATGCACGCTTGCCCAACACGCGGAAATATAAGCCACAGAATGTCTATATTACAAGGATAACTTTACGCAAATGACGGTAGTTCAATGTTCTGATAATAGTATATGTATCATTGGCTTTTGTCAGCTCAACGTGTAGGGGAGGCATAAGTAAGTCAACTAATAAAAGGCTGTGAAATATGTCTGTTGACATTGGCAATACCAATAAAACTGACCCTTATTATATTTTTTCGTATTGTGTGCTTTGGTTTCAATTGTGTAACTATATAAATCAACGAAATTTCTTTGCATGGTTATTTAAAATAAAATAAAAATGTAGAGAAATATACCTATACTGCCACCCGAAATAAATTTTTATATTATTAAAAAAAATGTTTTTATCTTTATTCACAGATCAACAAATACGCGTTTTCAGGCGGGCAGGCTACCGTAGAGGAGCATAGACTGAAGGGTGGCAATACCGACGTGGACATATCATTCAAGTACCTCACGTTCTTCTTGGAAGACGACGAGAGGCTAGCAGAGGTGAGAAGACGTTTACCCTGTCATTTAATAATATTAGTTCATGAAGTGTTAGCAAAGGCAATCTATTTATCGTGTGAGAAAAGATTTAGGTAAAACTACAGATTAATACAGTCAATAAAGTTATCACTCCGTAAAATCATTTAAATAAAAAGCGACTCTTGCTACGACACGATAAAGTTCAATTCAGTTCAGTTTATTACCTACAGTTATATTCACCTAGTAGTTGCATCTCTTTCTTTCGCGTAACTCCTATCTTCTGACTACGTTACGGTCACTGAATTGGTCCGACAAGACCAGCCCGCTGCGTACTTGTATCTTCATACCTAAAATGCCGAGTGCGCCTTCTGTACTATTCTGTGGTAAAGCCGAAGAGTGATAAGCTTATAAGATAATCCTAATCCTAACTAATATTATAAATGCGAAAGTGAGTTTTTTTGTTTGTTACGCTTTCACGCTAAAACGGCTGAACGGATTTGGATGAAATTTGGTCAAAGTCAAAGTCAAATAATTTATTTCAAGTAGGCACATTAAAGGCACTTTTGAACGTCAAATACATAGAAATAGAACTGATTCTAGTTGCCCCTTCCAAAAGGTAGATTATTTGGCACAGGGGTAGACTATTCCCACGGGATCGAGACTTATGCGGGTGAAACCGCAGGGCGCAGCTAGTTCCTAATAAATCTACCAAAATAAACATTTTGTTCATCATCTTTACAGATAAAAAAAGAATACGAATCGGGGGTCATGCTAACAGGAGAGCTTAAGAAAGAAGCAGTAGATACCATAACGCCCTGGATCCAAGCATACCAGCAGCGCAGAGCGAAGGTCACAGATGAGGTGGTGCACCGCTTCTTCAAGATCAGGCCCATCAAGCTCTGAAGCACGTGCATTTTCTAACTACAAAGTATTTTTTATTTACGTGTATTTTTTTGAATCTAAGACTGACTTGGTCAGTGTGCCTTGAAGGTACAGGAGTGGTTTTGTGGATTATTTTGGGTTATTCCGTTTATCCACCCCAAAAAATCCACCCTTTTTTTTTTTCTTGAGGGTGGGATGTCATCCTATGACTTCTCCCGCTCTGGACGGAGCGGAAGGGCGTGTCAGACTTTTACTGACTAAAACCCACTAGTGTTCCTTCAGTTGCCTGTTGCCAAGGTCCCGGTATCCCTTTCGGACTTCCCCCAGGCATCGGTCTTAGCGGAGCCCGACAATAAAAAAAAAATCCACCCTAAGGTGGTTACTCGGAAACGTATATCCGAGAATCCACCCTAGGCCTAGGTGGATAAACGGGTTTTATAGGCTTAGGGTGGATTCTCGGACGTATTTCCGAGTATCCACCTTAGGGTGGATTTTTTGGGGTGGATAAACGGAATAAGCCATTATCTTTGATAAATGCATTCGTTTGACATCAGCGATAGCTTCTTCAAACTGAGATTTAAAGTTCGACCTACTTATCTGTGACTGTGAAAGGAAATGTCAAACCGAATTTGACCTTATTTCTAGTAAAACGGTTAGTTTTAAAAACAGCCGTTTCACAGAATCTTGACATAATCGAGGCCGAAAAAATTAATGTAGTAAATGATAAGTTTTTAAACAGCATAAATTGAAAAAAGTAGTGCAAAGTAATCCACAAAATGAACCTTATGTTGATAAGTGAATAATGCCGTAAATATCTAGGATTTGCAGGCTAAAATAATGAAATCTGGTAAGGATAAAGAAGTATGAAAAAATATTAGAACTCGAAACTTATTTCTACTTTTACAACCATTGTGTTCAATGCATAGCAGTTTAGTTCATTTTTGTCAAGACAATTTAGTTGACCATTTTGCTGAAGACATTTTGAGCCTTATTTTAAGAGTGCTTGAAATATGAATTTGCTTGAGACATACCATATTCAATAGTGATTAAATTAAGACGTCTTGAATAAAGTATTAATATTTTTATTGATATAGTATTCTGCCCATGAAGTAATAAAGAATGGAGTGATCATTGTTTGTATGAAACCATGACCACAGTATAATTAAATAACAGTATTCTATCTTCATAGCAAACTGCCGACACGACGCGCTTCGAAATCTCAGTGTATATCAGTACGCAACAGTATCGAGTGCGCGGCAGTTACGCAAGGTTTATGTACCGAGCGGCCGTAAGTAAATTCCAAGGTCACTGCTGAGATATAATACTGCTACTTATTTATTTTGTGCCATGACTGAATTCCTGACAACGTTTAGCGTCTGTACTCTGTACCCAATCAGAACAAAGCCAAATGACGCGTCACCGACGTTCAACCAATGACAGGCGTTCTCTTCAGCCCTGCTCACTTTGGCTACGGTCGGTGGTCGAATAACCCCGTTATTTGACGACCACCGACCGTACCGGGGTTTGACTTTACGGTGTCAAAAAACGCTCTCTAAAAAAACACAGCAACATAGTATCAAAAAATAACTTTCCGTGACGTCATTCGAAGGTTAATTGCGGACGTTATGTGGCGGCAACTGCAGTCTGAGTAAACCCTAGCTTTAGTGATATTGATTATACGAAATGAAGAAAAAGAGTGCGCGCCATAAAAAAGGCCCGCGGAAAATAGTGGAACTACATTTTTTTAATGTAATGTGACATAGACACTAGCGCCACGTCAAATGGACCTGTGGTGGCGCGGACTCTACATTTATGATGGATTCATTACTTACCCACTTATTCTTAAAACTTACATTTCTACAATCCATTATAAAATACAATAGACGTAAATATATTCAGTAAACTGTGTCCAGCGCTCGGTGTGGCAACTGTTGTGTTCGGGTTCGCGACTGGTCAATCGTCATCCTGAGGATACCTCGTTGAGCGCTGAAACACGTGTCGATGTCTTACAAGGTTTTTATGACTCTTGAGGAATAGTTAAACGGAATAGGTTACGAAATATATTTACATCTATTGGATTTGATACATTTAATGACTGTTGTATTATCTTATGCCTTAGTAGAATATATGAGAGATATGTAGTATTTACTTTGTCAAATGTACAAACAACGCGTCTTGCTCCCGGTTGTGTCTGTAAAAGTTTAACCCGAAATTGTATAGATTCGTTTCTAGCTTCGTCGAAAGACGTCCACTGCTGGACTTGGGCTTCCCCTAAGCCCCTCCAGTTCGCCCGGTTCTGTGCTTCTCGCATCCAGCGGATTCCTACGACCTTCACAAGGTCATCGGTCCACATTGTGGGAGGTTTTTGGCTTACTGAAAGTCATCTCGAAGGGGTAAAAAATATCCTTGAATTATAGTTTCACCAAGATCACTGTACCGCTTTAGAAATGCGCGGCGAAGCGGCAGCGTTGACGAATGAGCGTCGGGATGCCGTGAGAGTTAACGAATGAGCGGCCTGCACTGCCCCCCCCGTCTCGCCGCGCACATACCTAAGGTGCAGTACAGCGATCTCGGTCAAACTATAGTTCACAGTACCGAAGTTTCAGATTGTATAATATTCGGCGCATTTTTATACGGAGTTTGAAGTATGTAATGTAATTACATAAATGTGTAGTTGATAAGTCGTTTCCGTGTTTTTTACATAACTGGCGAAGTGTGGGTGTACTGTATGTACATGTACGTCTCTGCCCAACCTTTCGGAGGAATTCAGTGATGTTATATTAATATTATTTCTAATTACCGATAAGGCTGTATAGTGTATATCTTGTTTACATGGGGCTAGATTTTCGCTTGAACATTAAAGCCGCGAAGGCCTAAGGAAAAAAAACTCTTTACATGTGAGCTTAGCACAATGTAAAAAGATTTTTCGTTTGAACACTATCTCATCTGATGTTTAGCAGCAATATAGGCTAATTACTTGGTTTGACCCCTAACATCAAGTACATCAGACATATAATTTTCACACTCGGATTGTCAGTTAAACAAGCACAAGGCATAAAACAGTTGCCTTACGATTATAACACTATATGTAAAAGAGATAACAGTTTTCATTCATTATTTTGTACCATTCATAAAGTTAGTCTGCAACAAGCCTCAGTTTCGGAATAAAGCGGGATTAACTACGCAAAATATTGTCAGCCGTTTGAAATAATTTCATTTTGTACTTTGCGTCTATCACAAAGTATTTTGCTGCGCATGAGTTGATTGTAAGACGCGTAATCCTGGACTATTGTACATGGCTGTGCTATAAGCATAACGTAATTTATAAATTACTTATTTATTTCAATAAATACACCGTATATTGTATGAATTTGTTTTTGTTAATTAGCACCTTTCTGTTTTTCCCGCTAAAATAGTTAGTTAATTATAATGAACTAGCTGATGCCTGCAGCTTCGCCCGCTTGACAAATTATATACTAAAACCTTCCTCGAGAACCACTCCATTGGTGAAAACAGCATAAGAATCGGTGCAGTAGTTTTTGAGTTTATCGCGAACAGACAGACGCGGCGGAGTATAATTTGTAGTGATTGTGTAAAAGTGTTTTTTGAGATATAATATTGCACGAATCAGCACTATGTATGATATTAGTTGTTACATTAAAATCTAATGGTGAAACCTTACATATTACATTAGTTAAAGGTCTACCAAAAGATAAAATACAACCTTTCTACCATCACATGACCACACTACCAAAAAAAAGTTTTTAACATTCATATTCACACATTAACATAAAAATAGAAGGTATTTAATCAACTTAGGAGTCCACACCGTGGGTGTCTCATAAGTTCCATACAAAGCAAATAGCCAACAAAAGATGCCAAGACAATGACGGCCCTCCTTGGTGAAAACTAAAAATTGTAGCACACACTTGTGTACATACAACGCTACTTTGATCGAATATGCATTACAATAGGACTGAAATGTGGATGACACAGTCCTGAGTCGACACAGGTAGTGGACGGGTGTTGGTGATCTAAGAAAATAGATGCAGTGATGAAAATTTAGTGGTTAAGTTCTCTAGTTAGGTCCCGGGAAGTCATCAAAGTGATAATGTAGGCACTGTGTTTTCTAAAGTGAAAAAGATCAAACTTCCTTGTGACTATTGACTTCCTTCAAAAGGAAAGAAGGTTCTAGAAACTCTAACCATATGTTTTCATTAAGAACAACTCCAAAAGTAATTATTTGATCAGTTGGTGTGTCAATTGCCACATTGGCACAGCAGAAGTTCTCGAACCAATTTTACCAGCTTGCAAAACTGATGTAGAAGTTGCAAATAGGCTCTTTATGTGATAAGAATAAACTTTAATTGCTGTAAAAAAGTGCAATGTACAACCAAACCTACGAAGATGAGGCCCCTCTCCCCCTCATAGCTAACTACACAGTGGTCAAGGAAGATGACGAGGAGAAGACAGAAACAGAAGATCGCGTCATTCTCGAAATAGGTCGTCAAGATGATAAGCCGAAAGATAACACGTTCTCCCACAAGAAATACGATAAAACAATATCCCATCATAGGTCTTATGTGTTAGAGGATTATGAACCTAGGAGGATATCGTATTTTAGACCACATGAATTGGATCATAGTACTTCCGAAGGTAAGAAAATGCATGCTCTGTCTTAGAAAACGAAGGAATTAAAAGGTGATTAATTTGTTTACGTATTAAGTATGGCGGCAGTTTTTACGTCGTTGCTTAGGTAGGTACCTACTAAGTATCGCCGTTTCCCTATTTCTAAATGCATAAAGGCATAATAATTCAGATACCATTTTAGGGCTTCCAGAGCATTTGCTACGTTGCTATACACTTCCTACAGTCTTGTTATTGGAACATTTTGATTGAAGTAAACTAAATAAATCTGGACTCGTGCAAATACTTTAAAAGAATAACAAATATCGATCGAGGCATCAGGCTTTGCTTTATTGGGCACAATAAAAAATGTAGATGAATCAATCTGTGAGAAAAACTGTAAAATTAAGTTACTTTGCAGGATGAGATCGTCAGCTATTAAGATTCTTAACGCATTTCGATCTCGATACAATTACTTGCCCTGAAAAATACGTCGCGCCACGCGTTGTCCTATAGGCCTAATATGTATTTTTTGACTACCAAACGGAACTTCGACAAACGGTACTACGACATGATTTTACTTCGACATTACGGAACTCGACACGGCTACACTTTCGAACTAAAACAGAATTGTTTTCTTTCAATTTACATTTTGAGAACTATGACTTCCTAAAAGCCACGTCCTAAATTATGTATTCACAAAGTTCCCAGATACTACGAACAGGACTTCAGAGATGCGGCCAACATACCAGAGACTGCCAACTCCGAGTCTTCTTTAGATTACTCCCACGAATCCCAGGATACCTCTAAATACGGCACAGATGACCCCAACCAAGACTCCATTACGAACTGGAAGGAGAGGGCTATGCAGCTTGAGAAAGGTATGACATTTTCTAACGTCCTATCATCTATTTTCCCTAAAATATCTTAAGAGATTTATGCTTCCCCTGTTCTGTGCCTTACGACGAGTGAATACATATTATGAGCTTATAGTCCAAAGTCAAAGTCAAAACGTTTATTATACGAACTAAGTGTACAATGTTGGTGTTATGTTATATTAGTACTTATGACTTAGCAGCCTTTTACGAGCATTGCAATTGTCCTTGGAGTTTCTTGGCCGTTCTTCTTCGTAAGATCAACGTTTTGGAATTGGCAAGTAGCTTCAACTTTCTACCTAACTGACCGACTCTTTGACAATTTAAAAGTGCCTGTAAATGATTGAACTGAAATAAATGCTTTGAATTTGAGTTTGAAAGTTTTACTTAAGGACTATGCTGTAGTCAGATTTAGGGTGAATTTGACTAAATTTTTATACGGAATATAGGTAAGTCCACCGAATATATTTTGAATTTTTCCATACAAAAAACTGCTAGACGTCAATTTTATTCCACGGATAAAAAAAAAGATATCTGACTTTGATAAAATCAGCCAATAACGCAGACCAGATACTAACGTAATTTAATTTCGTAACATGAGTTTTAGAAAGAGAAAATGCCACAGTAATGACTGTAAGACGAACGTAAGAAGACCATTTCTATGTATAACTTGTTTATTTGTCGATGTCACTTGTGTCTAGAAGGAATCTAAATTCAAAGTGATCATGATAATCCATCAACCAGCACTGAGACCGCGTGGTGGAATACGCCTCACTTCCTTTCACAGAGGCCTGTGTCCCAGCAGTGAGAACATTAGGCTGATTATGTTATGTTATGCATGGTAGTGACAACCAGTCTTGCCAAGGGGTATCGTATTACCCAGTAACTGGGTTGTGGAGGTCAGATAGGCAGTCGCTCCATGTAAAATACGGGTATTCAGCTGCATCCGGTTAGACTGGAAGCCGACCCCAACTTGGTTGGGAAAAGGCTAGGCAGATGATGATGCATGGTAGTGACAAGTGTGGAGAATTTTTCTACGAGGGTTCTAACTACGCCATTTCAGAATACAAGAAAACGGCGTGTGATAGAGAGCGGACGCGAATGAGAGATATGAACCGCGCCTTCGATCTCCTGCGTTCCAAGCTGCCAGTCTCCAAGCCTTCCAAGAAGAAGTACTCCAAGATCGAGTGTCTTAGGTGAGATTACCTTGCCAACGTCCATACTGCGTTGAATACACTGGTTCTCTTCCGATCACCGAAGTTAAGCCACATCGGGCGTGGTCAGTACTTGGATGGGGACCGCCTGGGAACACCACGTGACGTTGGCTTTTTCTAGGGTTGCGAGAAAGTCCGAAAGGGATACCGGGACCCTTGGGAACAGGCAACTGAAGGAACACGGGTGGGTTTTAGTCAGTAAAAGTCTGACACAACCTCCCGCTCCGCCCAGAGCGGAAGAAGTCATTTGATGATTTACCAGGCTCAAAAAAAAAAAGGTGAGACTACGTTCCGTCTACATCGGCACGGACTTGTGGCGATGCATGCTCTGGGGAGGCCTATGTCCACCAGCGTAATCGTTGATAGGTACGTTCATCCACACTTCATAATAGAGTAACACTTGCTATGTAATAGGGAACGAGCCTATATTGCCATCAACCTGGCACAAATCCAGACTACTGGCTGCTACTGAGAAATTCCTGATGGAAAAACCCAATTACACTTTGCCCGACCTGGGAATCGAAACACGGACCTCAAGCTCAGCAGTAGCTCTTGCGACCACTAGCCTAACGAGGCAGGTCAAAATGCAACTACCTACTTATGAAAACCTAAAAAAAAATCAATGAAATAAAGGTCAACATCTTACCATGAACGAGCAGACATAATTATGCGGTTGTCAATGGTGGCCACATACGCTACGGATCTGGGAAGGTCTACCTGTGCAGGTGTGCCTGCGCAGATAGACTTGAGCATGTATTGAAAAAGACCAGTAGTGGTATTCTGTAAAAATCTTACCGTGAAAACTTAGTGAAGTGAGCTTAAAGTGAGCTGTCACTCCAGCTGACGCTAGGGATTGACAGCTCACTTCACGTAAATTTTCACGGTGAGGTGTTTACAGTTCCGGCTGTACACTTGCCTATAAGAGTGGGGGAAGACCTAAAGATGATATGGCTGGAAAGTGACTACCGAGATGATGACTAAATAGAGAATATGGAGCAAAAAGATATGTTGCGCTGATCACAAATAAATTGGGTTATGGCCAGGAGAATGATTACGATGATGCAGAGGGCCAATTCTCTTACCTAATAAAACACGTTCACATTCAAGTCGCAATCTGTCAAACTTGTCAAAAATGTCGGTAAGTTGATAGTTTTTTTGACAGATTACGAATGAGATGCGAATGTGAACGTTCTTAGAAATAAAGGAATTGCCCCTCTGATTTTTGACTGTATGACTTTCATTACCAAAGATCTAATAGTGTGCCGTTTGGATTCCAGGATAGCCATATGTTACATCAGACACTTGGAGTACATGTTGGCCGGTGGATCCCCTGATGAAAACCCTGCGTTCTTCGAGCTTCACGCCTCGGACCTTAGACGTAGGCAGCAGAGATATTAGCTAAAACTTAAGTAGCCTCGTATATAATATTTTGTGAAGAGTCGAAGACTTTTCTGGTATTCTCTTGTCGGTTCACCATTCGTGTTTGATATTTAAATGTGAGAGAGGAGGTAGGGAAGTGCCATAATATGTCTATACATTGTAGCGCGACTATATATTTTGAATATTTCATCCTCGCGAATTTTATTGTTACAAAAATATTAGTGACATCATTTGAATTTATAATTATAAGTATGCGAGAATAACCAGTCCCCTAAGAGATGTCCACGAACTTGAATAATATCGGAAAAATATGGGATTAAACAGAATTATTGTGAAACAATTCGGCTACAATCTGAAAACGTATAAGGAAATTCTACCTAAGTATATAGTGTAGGTATTTGTTTAATATGTAAACATTAAGAAAAATCGGCTTTTCATATTTATGTGTATCAGTATTTATTTTTGTTTTCAACAAAAAGTTAACCATACATTATATTTTTTATGTTTTTTATACGTTTCCTATGTGTGCTTACCATAATTTCAAATACGGTCTCGTTCTTATAACATAAGAATTTAAATTTTTCGTTAGGTTACTTACACTTTTTATCTTATTTTGACGATTACACAAAACTTTGCCAAGAATATGATTAAGATTCATTTCCAGCTCTACATTTGTACAAAAAAGATGAATTTGTCTAGTTATTTTAGTCTCATTTCAATGATGAACAGTAAACTAGTCAAATTTAAAAACAATACAAAACTTCTCGTCTATAGTCTTTGCTTAATACTTCTTTATTTTCTTTTCCGCCTCCATGTCGTCTTTTTTCTTCTCAATAGCCGCAAGATAGTCAAAGTACGCGCATTTGATTAAGACCGGCACCTTGACAACACCTGTTGAAGATATACGCCATTAGCTTGAATATTACATAACATAATTAGCCTATGATGTGCCCACTGAAGGGACACAACACAGGCCCCCTCTATACCTGCCAGGGTTAGTCCGAAAGGGATACCGGGACCTTGGCAACAGGCAACTGAAGGAACACGGGTGGGTTTTAGTCAGTAAAAGTCTGACACGCCCTTCCGCTCCGCCCAGAGCGGGAGAAGTCATTGGATGATTTACCAACATCAAAAAAACAAAAAAAATGGCCTCCTCTTTAAGCGAGAGAGTGGTGTGGTGTGCCTTAATATTATTTGCCGGAGAAAACTCGGAATGCCAAAGGCAATTTTTTTTTTTTGTGTTTTTGTTAAATTTCAATGAACCTGTCAGACTCTTATTGACTAAAACCCACCCGTGTTCTATCAATTGCCTGTATTTTTTTTTATTTTAAAATGTTTGTAATAGTCCGAATCGTGCTTGCGGAAACCAAAAAAATTTAAAAGTTGCAAATTCTGTAAAATTAAAAGTGTATTTTCTATGGCAATTTGGACACGTCTGTTGGGTCAGCTAAAAGTGAATATTTTTAGGTATTAAAGAAAAGTAAAGTAGCTTACCGGAGAAACAAGTAGTGACGAAGCCTTTATACAGAGTATACAAGGGTCCCATCACATTGTCCACACCATCCTTTTTCTAAAAACAAAGCGTTTTATCAGAATATCAGCGCTCCGTGAAACTGGCACATTCTCGCTCAGTGACTACTGTTTATATTTATTTGCCTTTCTGTGCTGTTACTGTGATATCAGCATGTTCTGTCTGATAGTGAAAATGGCACAATAATTAATTTTACGTAAAATCCTAACTAAAAATTATAAATGCGAAAGTGAGTTTGTTTGATACGCTTTCAAGCTAAAACGGCTGAATGGATTTGGCTATAATTTGGTATATGGGTAGACCATGACCCCGGGGACTTCGTCTGCGATTCTAAGTCCTTCACTTAGAATCGCAGACGAAGTCCCCGGGGGCAACAGCTAGTTATAATATAAGTAATATTATGTTCGATTCGGCTGGTTAAAAAATTTAAGAAAATACTATTGATAAGTCTATTAGAGTTCTTCATGTTTTTTTTTTCGGCATTTCGGCACACATGCTGCACCATATTACACATTTTTATTATCACGGTACAAAAATAGCATCCTTGGTGATAAAATTAACTAAAATCCTACTAATATTATAAATGTGAAAGTTTGTGTGTTTGGATGTTTGTTAGTCAATCACGCAAAACGCGGCTGAATGGATTTGGATAAAATTTGGCAAACAGAGTTTATAACCTGGATTAACGCATAGGATACTTTTTATCCCGATATTCCCACGGGATCGAGACTTATGCGGGTGAAACCGCGAGGCGCAGTTAGTGAAATAATAATACAAACCGCCTCGTGGAGGGTACAGGGCGTTGCTTGGTCGGTGTAACCAAGAACAACAGTCCGTCCATCCTTGTAACGTAACATTGTCAGTGATATGACCCCATTTATACCAGGCTGCTATCAGCGCGTAGGATGCTTCTTCCGCCCAGTATTACGTTACCGGTTTTATAAGCGATATTGATCACCATGGATCCCCTGCCTCCCTCTGCGTGCATGTACAAGGATCGCAGAAGGGTACCGGGACGTACTGCGACATGTCAATCAGTTATGGCATTGAATGGCGTTATCCGTATGACTTTGGCCTTTAGGAACTGGATGTGACCTAATTATCTATTTAATTGTTTCACAAGCTTTTGTTAGAAAATGGAAATAATTTGTATTTTACCTAATGAGTAATTTAGAAATCAAATTTCAATTTGAATTATAAAAAATATATAGGGTACAGAGACAAATGATGACCTGGGAACAGGGGGCCAAGTCTACTAATTTACAAACGTGTCAGTGGTCTCACAACGATGAGTTTTTGACAGATTTTGTATGGCATATCTGTCAAAAACTGATCATTGTGAGACCCTTGACACGTTTGTAAATTAGTAGACTTGGCCCCCTGGGATTTTGATAGGTAGGTACGTAAAAGTATCTCTGTACATCGGCTTTTAAATACCTGAGTTACCTATTTTGTAAAAGTATGACAGAAATTGAGGTTATTACTAAGTAAAAGGTATTAAAAAATTTAACTCCGTTGTTATTTTCGTTTTCGTACTCCGTTGTTATTATTCTTCATGCTCGATTGGTAATAAACCCTAACTTACGTTATAGTATAGTATATAGCGCTCGGATCAGAGGGCCTTAACACCATTTTGTAAGCTGTCTCGGATCACGGAATCACCATTTTGTAAGTACTACCTATCTCGGACTCTGGATATCTTGTTATTCTCACTCAATGCGAGAATGCGAGCTCATTTTCATTGACCGTATTGAGGGGGGAATGAATGAACAAATACTACGCGAAGAACAGCGTCCCTCGTATGTAACTGAGGTGCAAACACTAGGAAATCATAATACTAGAAAAGGTAAGCAGGAATTTTCGCCTATGAAAAACTGTACTAAACTTTACTGTGCCATAGTGTCTGTTGAGCGTAGCATATATCTACTAGGCTGGCAGCGATTTTACCGACGTCTGAAAATAGTCTGTTACACTGGACGCTGCCGCTGTCTCCGAGAACGATAGGGCTTCGTACATTGCTTCAATTGTATGCTATCTTTAACAAAGCACGGAGTGATAACGCAATGGATGTAACGTGTAGAGGCAGTTTAGAATGGCGCTAAACCTCGCGAATCATTGGACCTCGAAGGTAGGCACTGCATGGCAGGTCAATGCGCGGATGGCTTTCATTGTGGGCAGACGTTTTGCGAAAGCGAGTGGTTCCGATGCGAATGGCACGCGCCGATTGCGAGGCAGCCTCCCTTTTACTAGGCTCGCAGAATTTACAAGGAGATTTATCACACATTCCGCTTAGAATATTTTCAGATGACAGTAGCACCACAGATTATAATACTACGTGTAGCACATAATTATCTAAATAATGTAATTTAGGTGCGGCTTTTGAAGGAAGAGCAAAACTCTCGTAATTTTTGTCAATGTTTTTTTTTATCCTATCATGTCTTGTAAAACACAAGAATCAACAACAACATCTTCAAAAAAATAAGCAGATTGATATTGTATTATTATGGTAATTATACGAAAAGGTCATTGACATACCTAATATTACTTCTAATTTATACAGTATAAATAAATTATTAATAGTTTAATTTAATTATTCAATACTTCTGAATTGGCAGTATTCGGTACGATCGAGCTGTTATCAATTTGTTTTGCAATTTTAGTATTTTTTTTAAAGTATTTTAAAATCTTAATAAAATTTATTTATAAATGAAGTAATCAATTGTCATTCGTCCGATTTGAACTGGAAAGGCAAATGATCAGAAAAAAAACCCCTAAGGTAAATAATCAGAAAAATAAAATCTATGTATTTAAATAACGCGATACCCGATTGCGACAGTAACTTGCACTGAATTGCCGAGCCGGTAAAGTTGATCGAACGACTGGTGACGTAACTACTTCTACTAGGGATACATGAGCCGCGAGCAGGTATAAATATTTCAGTAGTAGCACGTATTTAAACTTGAATTTGATTCTTATAGTCGGTGAGATAAGGTAAAATCTTAATTGGTTGTTTACTTACAATAACGTGACCGCATTGATCGAAGACCGGTGGGCGTCTCGTGTTGATGCTGCGTACGTATTCTTGCCAACGGCGAACGCATTCTGTGACGTCTCGTTGGTCGCCCCACACTCCTTGCGTGTACGTGAAGTAAATAGAACCTATTAAGATGCCAGCCTGTCGAGGAGATGGACAAACGGTAAATTGATTCAATCAATACTAATGACGGTGAAATGTAGAGGAGGTTGCATGAAGGTTTGTTAAATCATAGGTAAATAATAGAAGTACGTAGATAACGAATAGTTTTACGTGAATTGTGAAAGAGCTTAGCTTTTGTCGAACAGATGAACACTTAACTTAAATGAAATAAAAATTAATTTGTACTCAGAATCTTGGGTCAAAATGACGTGACAAGGTATTCCCGTGTGAGCACCTATTTTTGATAGCATGCATACTCATAGAGTACCAAAGGTAGTTCAAATGGGCATACTCAATGCATAGGTGATCAAACGGGTATACTCAGACGTGACACGGGACGCATTGTGTGTTAGGTTGTCCATTTGATTAGCCCTCGGTTTCTCAGTTTGTTTCTTTACTGCTTATTAAATAACCGCATGCCGATTTGAAGATAACACGGTTAAACGATAGCTTTTAATATTGTAGGTATAAAACATTACCCTCCTTCTGGGGCATTCGGGTAAAAATAGGTAGGTGTGAAATTAGAATCAATTATAATAAGTTAATTTTTGAATTTCAATCTTAGGGATAAGGATTACAGCATTGCAAATCTTAATTACTACTAGGATAGCATTAACTAAAAGAGGTAGGTTTCACCAACTTTGACGGCGTACATAAGCTTTCCGTGTACGTAGTGAGGTATACTGGGTAAAGCAACAGTTTGACCGCCTTTTCTTATCTTGTACTCTTCTTTGCTGCAAACTTTGATACAGGTTGGATTCAACGGATGATCTAGGAAATAATCCAATTTTATTTAACATTATATAATCATTTCGTCAAATTACTGTGGAAGATCAAGACATGGTTACATACATTATAATGTACAAGTTGCAGCCATCCATGTAATTAGAGTGCCTAGTAAAAGTTTGAGAGCATTTAGGAGACGTTACATAATTTGTAATAAACACCAGGGCACCACACCAAGTAGGAAGTATATTCGTAAAATTATAGGTCAGTCACCTATTACACGGCTGTTTCATTGATGCAAAAGAGACAGATATTTTAATTACCCTGTTACATCTCTTTTTGGCTATTATAGCGGGAGATATTTTTGTTATACTTTACATTTAACCTAATCCGAGTTATAATGTCCTAGTACATTGGACATTCTCTTTTTTTTTTGTAATGGCAGTTGTTTTTCGTTTCATCGTGGATGAATCAAATCGTGTTTTTTTGTAAAAATGAAGTCATATTCTTCAGTTACATTTCAGTAAACATATTTCGAAAATAGTAAAATTATAAGTCAAGTCAAAATTATAAATCGAGGTGACCCTGAAGAAGGATGATTGGAAGGATTTGGGAGAAAAAATTTAAAAAATAAGTCAAATCATTTGTTTTCAGTATGAGCTTCATTTACACAACACTGTTTTTAATTATGATTATGAAAACAAGAATTGAGAGAAACCAGAAAACTGAAAGACAATTTTTGAAAATATTCCAAAAAAATGGAATTATGACAGTGTTTATTCAAAAACGATTTGAATGAAGTCTAAGTTTGAACTCATTATAATTCTATTGTGTCCGAGCATGCAGTGAGTATGGAAGTCAGTGACACGAGCTCGGTCAGTGTTATCTGCGAACTAAAATAGAATTCACGTAAGATTTTATATTATGCTCGCGCTGTGGCTGACTCACTACCATACAATGTACCGATTCAGGCGTCCTAGGAAGCTAGGACGCGGACGGGACCATATATTATATATTATAAGAAAGCGGGACACTGAGTATAGGAAACTAGTTGATGGTAGACTAGTTGATGATATTTGTCACTTTCGGGAGTTTCGGGTTATGTTTGAAACAGGGATGTTGCGGATGCAGATTTTTTCACATTTGCGGATGCAGATTTTTTTCCAAATGTCACTTTGCTCTGATGGTGGTATTGTAAATTCACTTTTTTTTTAATCTATCTGCTGCAGAAATCTCGCTTAGCGCATAATGCTTACTGCATATTCACAATTTCACAATAACATTCAAAAACTGAAATGTTATACCTACAATGGCTACAATAAGCGCAACTATTAAAAACACGTTATGGCTGATTTACGAGAAACAAATGATACAGAATAACAAACGCGGCGGATCGGATCTTGTCACCGAACGAAATCTTCGCTCCTACTGGTCAATAAGTACGTGTGTACGGCGCGCGCCAGTCGCCTATTTTCCTTATTGTCGCGACCTGTGCAACATCCGCATCCGCATGAATATCCGATGCGGATGCAGATGTCCAAATCGATGCGGAAGCTCCGCGGTTGCGGATATCCGCAACATCCTTGGATTGAAACTTTGACTCTTTTTAAACAAAGTAACCTACCTAATAACTTCAGAGACGGATAAAATAAAATTGCAATCAATAAGCTAGCTAAGCGAGCACCTCAATTTGCGATGAACTAAGTGTGTTCTAACACAATGACGAATCTTCAGAATTAACTAGACTGCTTTAATTAATTCGAAATTCCATGACTTCTGTTAGTTTCTAAGAGGTTCGTTTGTATCAACGAAATTCCTCAAACATTATAGCGACTGAAAGGTCTAATGACCCCTAAATATTTCGTTCAACCGTCACCATAACACTAATTAAATCGCTGAAAAACATCTAGGCATTTATCTCTTGTTAGAAACAATTTAACAGCTCTTTCTGTGTTAATACTACACTGTTTGTTATCTAAAACTTCCTAGGACTTTGCCAGAAGGATGTTTAGACGTTCAGACGAAATGCAGAGCAAGTACTGAAATATAGTTAGCAAAGGCAATAAATTATGAAGATAATGTTTATGAAAATGCATAAAAATGATGCAGGAAGGAAATTGGCAAGAAGTAGGTTATAGTTTTCATAGAAACTGATTGATTTTCATGAAAGTTGGTGAACAGTGTTGAGGAATTTTCAAATGTTGAGCTGTTGAAGGTGGCTCTTTTGTATGCTACTCTCCCGGTATTTTTTGGGGCATATTCTAACAGCCCAACGTTCAACTTGGTACCTACTACTTAGTTGTTTTCTGTGGAGCAGAATAATGAATGTTTGCACTTTGCCATAATAGTTTTAAAATGATTACCTGAACTCGTAGGACAGAACTTATCTCTGGGTGTGCATTTATCATATATCTGCATGTCTGGCTTCGAACGCTTTAGATGTTTGGCCAAGTTGATGGTGCGACAGACATCGCACCTAACGCGTTCCTTGCTCAGGTTATCACAACTTGGTTCGTCCATGATTAATAATAATTGTTATTTTTGATAAACTATTAATTTTACGGGGATTTAGAAAAACGAATGAAAATTTTATGTTGGTATCAAAAGGTGACAGTGTAAGTCAGTCTTCATCTTGGGCGATTTTTTTCTTTTTTGTGGTGTCAGCCAGTTTGTTACAAAGAACGGTTGTGTCGTAACCCGTCTAAGCAGTTTTTTAAACCCTTTTTGGATTCGAGTTGCCGAAGACAAGAACATGATTATGACCATAACCGAGGGCTAATTCTGTTACTTAAAAAACGTTCACATTCAATTATCATTCTGTCAAACTTGTCAAAAATGTTGGTAAAATGATGGTTTTTTGACAGATTGTGAATTAGATGCGAATGTGAACGTTCTTAAAAATAAGGGAATTGCTCCTCTGATGCTGTGAACTGTGAAGCGGTTTTAAGGCGCTTAGTCCCGTTTAGTACCGTAACACGGTCACTTTAAAAAGCCTACTCCTCATTAACGGCTTGGTTAAAAGATCTGAAAAAAATATATGTTTGCCATATTCATGTACAACATTTTGTATTGAGCAATTTTTTCGTATGACTAATACTTTTGCCTTAAAAAATATTTAACAAAATGAAATTTTTGGCTAATATTTCCCTACTACTTACTTCTAAACGGCTTTGATGTTTGGAAATATTTTTATACTGAAAAATTGATGGTTAGAAGTACTACAGATTGTATTGAGCAGAAATGTAAATTAAACAATTTTTTTTTTTAAATTACCCCTCTTAGAGATACAGGTTCAGAGGTGCACTGCGCGGGCGCGCGCGGCAGTCGCGCGTTAGCATTGAGACGGGACGGCTGTGTCGCTCGCTGCTCCGCGCCGGCAATTGACCGACTACGTACGTTTGTGTATGTTAGTGCAAATAATCACGAACAAATTACAATAGTGTGCGTGTCTAGACTAGCTCGCTGCAGAGAGTCTTGTTCGCGTACATACTGTTTTTGATTATATGTTTTTTATGTAGGTCATCATCTGCCTAGCCTTTTCCCAACTATGGTATGGTCCATACTAGGTAGGTAGGGTAGGTAGGTAGGTAGGGTAGGTATGTAGGATAGGTAGGTAAGTAGGGTGGGTAGGTAGGGAGTGTAGGTAGGTAGGTAGGGTAGGCAACCGACCAACCGACCGACCAATGGACCGACAGACCGACCGAACGACCGACCGATAGACAACGAAGCCTTAGTAATAGGGTCCCGTTTTACTCTTTGGGTACGGAACCCTAAAAACAGTGCATTAATGATAAGATAAAATTACTACGCAGTTGAAAGAAAAGACAAATTATTTATTTTATTATGTAAAATCGAGTAGGTACCAGGGCCAAGCCACCTTTAGACACCAGTGCCAAAAACCAGGGCTCGAAATACTTTCAGTGTTTTCTTTCTGCATTGAAAATAGATCTGTAAAGTCATACAAATAAGGAGTACAATCGCGTATGCAAAAAAGGTTACGTCCATCTTCCAACCAAGACTTGGTGGAAGAAAAATACTTGCATAGAACATTGATCCTCAACTCTATAGAAATAAAGATTACAATAGCGTTTACAAAAAAAAACTTCTAAACCTAAACGTAAAAAAATACTTTCATAGGAAATTGTTCCGTGCAACCTTACCAATAAGGATCATGATCGCATTTGTGAAAGAGTAACGTGAGTCCCATTGATTAAAAATCTTTGATGCGTTACGCGTTGAAGTAAAAACTTCGTTCCATTTTCAAATAACACAACACAACAGATAATTCCCCTAAGACGACACACTGACCGCATCGTCACTTGTTTTTGAACAGTACAGCAATTTTGATTTATCTCGAAGAAGTTTATCAAAATAATGCTAGAATTTCCAAGGATGTTTGAGAAAAGATTTTATTTAAATTTCGATTTGTTTTGCAAATAGAGCTGTTTATGGAGCAGTTTGAAGATTGATAACTAATAATCGGTGGAGTACTTTGAGAATAATTCAAGATACCTATGGAGCAGAATGGGAATAAAATACCTAATAAGTATTTTTTAATAATACACTTATGTGGAAGTAATGTATGAGATTTTTATCTTTTTAGATCCAAAGAATGGGGTACTTTGGGAATAACCCGTTTTGAATAAATAAGAAACAAATGAACATATTGGCGCGTGAAACATTATCCTTGTTCGTCATTAATTCTGGAAATTATAATTAATTTACTTAGTTTGAAATTCCGCGCATTGTGAGATTGAGAAAAGTTCTATACAAGACTTGGCCGCAACCAGGCATTGATGGACTCACGTATGTGTGCCTCGGTTTTGCCTCGGCCCACATTTTCACGATCGTCCATCAATAGCCCAGTTGCAGGCCGCGACAGTAATGTACGAAAGAAAGAATACTTGCATAGAACATTGATTCGTAACGTAATATTAGGTCTTTACCTATGAAATTTCTGTTTTGTATGAAAAAATTTAAACAAATTTTTTCATGTATTTTTTATTTGTATTAATCGAAGTAATCACCCATGCAATCAATGCATCTTTGCCAACGCAGTGGCAGTTTATCGATGCCCTTCTTAAAGAAATCAGCTGGACGGGAGGCAACAAATTCTTCAAAGGCATTTTGTACTGCCTCTAGGGTATTGAATTTTTTTCCCGCCAAGAAGTTATCCAAATTCTGGAAAAAGTAGTAGTCTGTAGGCGCAAGGTCTGGTGAGTAGGGCGGATGACGGAGAGCTTCCAACCCCAGTTCTTGCAACTTGGAGACCGTCTGCTGTGCAGTATGAGGTCGCGCGTTGTCGTGCAGGAGCAGCAGAGACGAAAGATTGACCAATGCTGGTTGGAGATGTGCCAGCTTCTCCATCATTGTGTTCAGTTCTTCACAGTACACATCTGCAGTAATGCTCACCCCGTTTGGTAAGAAGCTGTGATGAATCACACTGGCGCTAGACCACCAAACAGTGACCATCACTTTTCTAGGGGTAAGTTTTCGTTTAGAGCATTGTTTAGGTACTGAACCAGGATCCAACCAAGTTGCTGAGCGCTTGCGGTTATCAAACAGAATCCATTTTTCATCGCAGGTAACAATGCGGTTCAAAATTCCTTCATTTGTGTGTCTGTTGAGCAGTGCAAGGCACGCCTCGACGCGTACATCATTGAGTTCGTGGGGCACCCATTTGTCAAGCTTTTTTACCTTGCCAATTTGACACAAATGGACCAATATTGTTTTGATGCTAACGTCGAAAGCTGCTGCTAATTCAGCCGTAGATTGTGTATCATTAGCTTCCACAATCGCCTTTAATTCGTCATTGTCGACCAAAGTCTTCGGACGACCGCGAGGTTCATTTTTCAGGTCGAAATTTCCAGAACGGAAGCGAGCAAACCAATAAAAGGTGGTGCGTTGGTTTGTAGTGTTAGCTCCGTAAACGTCGTTGATATTGCGTGCCGCTTGTGCCGCGTTGCTGCCACGACGGTACTCATATTCCATAATTACTCGAATTTTTAACGTATCCATGATGACAAAAAAGATTGAAATGCGATGAAAATGTAACACTCATCATTAAACAAATGACTTTTTTTGAAAAAAGAATTCCATGTTTTTAAAATAATATTAATTTGAAATTAGAATTCTTAGCCAAACAAAAATTATTTTGATTTGAAATGGCCAGTACTGCAGAACGGCAATTTCATAGGTAAAGACCTATTATAAATAAGGAGCAGAATTGCATCTACAAAAAAAAAAAACTTCCAAACCTTTAAAGTAAAAATACTTGCACAGAACATTGATCCGTAACTTCATATAAATAAGGAGCAGAATCGCGTCGAGAGCAGACGAGACGGAGCAAAATACTTTGAAGTCTTGCAAGTATTTCGGGTCGGCACTTGGTCGGCGTAAGTACCTACTTACAAGTAAAAACCTGGTGTAAAAAACCTGGTCGCGTAAATACGCACCTTCCCTAAAAGAATAAACAAGTGAACGGCGGATATTGGCGCGTGAAAAATTATCATGGTCCGACATTGATTCTGGAATTTATAATTTACTCTGTTTGAATTTCTGCGCATATTTGAGAAAAGTACTATTTAAGTCTTGGCCGCAACCAAGCATTAATGAACTCACTTATGTGTGCCTCGGTCCACATTTTCACGATCGTTCATCAATGCGTCAGTTGCAGGCTGCGACAGTAATAGTAATGTACTATTAGTAATCATCTGGTAAGCGATTGTTTATTCATTCTTTCATATTTGAAGTTAAATAATTACGAATTGTTCTAGAAAATCTAGATCACATTATGTCGAAAGCAGGGCTTGAAATACCGTTAAAAATATGGTATCGTTACAGCCTTCTGATGCAGGTATCGTTAACTAATAAATAACGTTATATTATTTAACGTTATATCTGGCACATTTTACCGTTAAACATACGTAACGTTAAAATCTAAGGTAACGATAATTTTATCGTTATAATTAGTTTTGTTACCGTCGCTCTCGTCCAATCGCAATAGAATGTCAGATTGCATCGACGCTAAGACTGCCGTACGACTATTTGCGCGTTTAATAGATATTATCTTATCATTGCTATTCTGTGTTGTGCTTGTACTTATATACTTGGTTGGTTGGTCCACCGTGTTCTGTAAGCGCGTACGACTGCCGTGAGCGGTGAGAGATATGAAGATGACAAACGAAATGGCAACAGCGCCGACAGCGTGTGAGAGTGAGAGGGGCGCGCGCGCACGCCCGCCGCGGCCGCCTTTGAGACGGGCTGGCAACGTCGCATTAAATAACAAAATAATACCGATAATTTTTTACCGCTATTTTTACAATAACATTAAAAATACCGGTAATTTTTACCAAAAAATTTAACGCTATTATTATGTTATGCTACGGTACAATTATGTTATGGTACAATTTGGTAGCGTTACTTAACGCTACCAAATTTTACCGATATCGAAGTATCTCTACGGAAATACCGTTACTTAACGTTACTTTTAATGTGAATTGGTATCGTTTTCAAGCCCTGGTCGAAAGGAGGTAATAACATCAACGTGTGCGGTCGGGGGACCCACGTCAGGAACGAAGTTCCTTCTCACGTACCATTTAAAACAAAACAAAATTTTCCCAGCCGCCATCTCGGATTTACATTTTAATGTCACTATCGGCATAGACACCATGAACAATTTTTTTTTTTCATTTTGGTTTACCATTTCGTCGGCGTGATTTATTTGTATACCCATACCAAATTACAGCTTTCCAGTACTAAGAGTCTCTGAGCTAAGCCGCGGAGAAACAGACGGACCGATATGGCGAAACTATAAGGGTTCCTTGTTGACTACGGAACCCTAAAAACTGAAAAGTAAAAAGCACCATTGCGAAAAAGTGGCTCTTTCCGCACAATTTGGCTGCCTGGAAACGCTCTTTTCGAGCACATGCATTGTAAATATATTTTTAACCGACTTCTTCAAAAAGGAGGAGGTTCTCAATTCGACTGTATGTTTTTTTTTTTTGTATGTATGTAACGCGATTACTCCGTCAATTATGAAAATACACTAGCAAAGATACCGACTTCCGAAACTAAAGTTATTTTTCACTTTTTTATTGTTTTTTGTGAAGTCGGTTGTTTTTTTTTTTTGTAAAAAGTTTTCTTCCACATATATGCTAAAAA